>JAOWBP010002392.1:40831425-40846103 GCA_028571105.1 Tragopan temminckii
TCCCATGGCTGACTCACTGCTCACCCCAGGTGATCAATCAGAGGTTCAGGCCGTGATTCAGCAGTTCCCATACACTCTTCATTTTAGGTATGGTGTAGAATGTCATCAGCCTGCCATCATTAACATGAGCCAAAGATATATACATAGATATAGATATATATTTTCTTATGATACACATCAGTTATTCAGAGAAACTGTGTTATTAGTGGGAAACAAATTCAACCAAAACATTTGCAACAAGAAAGATACTTGTTCACAGCCTTGCCAAGTCTAGCAGGACAGCAGTTTTGATTACGCTTTCTTATCTTTATCAGTAAATTGTATACATTATGTACAAATCTTCTGAATGCTGTTGAATAGCACTGATCTGAACCACTAAGTAATTTTATTCTGCCTAATCAATAGCATAATATAGTGTTCTATATTGGGTCTGGTGGGGAACATTACTACCAAGGATGAGAAAAAGGCTACTCAATATTTTCTTTGCTTCTGTCTTTAATAGTCAGACCAGTTATCCTCAGAGTACTAGGCCTCTGAGCTGAAAGACAGGGATGGGGAGCAGAATAAATCTCCCAAAATCCAGGAGGAAACAGTTGGCAACCTATTACTCTACCTGAACAGTCACAAGTCCATGGAGCCACCTGAGGTTACTGAGGGAACTGGTGGAAGTGCCCACCAAACCGCTTTCCATCATTTGTCTGAAGTTCTGGTAAACCAGGGAAGTCCCAAATGGCTGGAGTCTTGCCAGTGTGACACCAATGTACAGGAAGGGTCAGAAGGAGGATCTAGGGAACATCAGGCCTATAGGCCAGATGTTAGAATCAAGGAAGATTATGGAACAGATCATCTAAGTGCAATCATATGGCATATGAGGAACAACTAGGGAATCAGGCCTAGCCAGCGTGAGCTCTTGAAAGGCAGGTCCTGCTTAATCAACCTGACCTCCTTCTATGACAAGGTAACCCACTGGTGGATGAAAGAAAGGCTGTGGACAGAGACATTAGTGAGCTTTTGATACTGTCTCCCACAGCATTCTCCTGGAAAAACTAGCAGCTCACGGCTTAGATAAGTGTAGTCTTTGCTGGGTAAAAACTGGCTGGATGACCAGGTCCAGAGAGTCACGAATTGAGTGAAATCCAGAGGCAATGATTTTGTGATCCTCAAAGATGGTAACTAACTGGTGATCCTCACAGGGTCACTGCCTCTGAATAAGATCGCCATGAGCTAGATAGAGGAGTTATCAGCCAGCACAGTTCCCAGATACATTGAATGCTCTGTTAAGTATCTTCCTTCAGATAAAATGAAGGCATTTTCCCTTTTAAGCAGGTTAATACCCATCAGGTCATGACAGAATTACTTGGCAGAACAGAAGCTCCACATTTTAGCTGACTGAAATACATTTGGTCACTAGATAAATAAGAACTTCTATTATGCAGGACAGATTGTCCTTTAACCTTCTCAAATACAAACATGGAAGAAAAAAGGTTGCAAAGGAGAAAAAAACACAACCCAAGAAGTATTTTTAATTTGTGTTAATAAATAAAAACCACTATGTTTGAACAACAAAGGGACATTTAAATAAATCACAGAAAAGTTGTGTATATCTGTAAATAATTAATTACTCATTTGCAGGAAAAAAAGGTATAAGATTTAGCAGTGTATTTACATGACCAGCGGGTGGCCATTTTTATTCTTCCCATCAGTTTAGGGGGTTTATTTTCTTTAGAGATCTTGGCTATGCAGAGTCAGAGATGAATTATTGCTTTTCCATAACAGTAGGAAAAATTTCTGGCAGTACTTGATTTTCAGCTGTGTAAAGCAGGCCTGCCATTTGAGACTTCAAGGGGGTGTACCAAGGGGAGTGTAGGGGGAGTGGCAGGAAAGCTGCAATCATCTTCTGTTTTTCCCTGAACACTGTTGAGGTAACCAACAAGTATCTCCAGCAGCCTATGGCAAATTGAGCAACTGGGGCCATGTCAACTAAACTTCTAAAAGTAGAAGGTGCACATGCCAAGAAACTTGCCCAGCCTCATCAGCAAAAAAATATATACTTATAGTTATCGGCAGTTTGCTTACATATTAACCACTGCTTTAATCTGCTGTACACAATTACTGTTCACAGGCTCAACTCATTCTCTTCTTGTGCCGGAATTTGCCTAAGTACTTAAGGTTTGATTAGCTATAATGGATCACATGAGTTGCCTTACTAAGATATATTAGATAATTTGCTGAAGCTGAGCCAGGCAGCATGAGTTTTGGCATATTTAAAGAATGAAATCTGCCCTATGAGACTGTGATGGTTGGATTCTTTTCATCTCTTCTACTTTTCCACATGAGCTGTGCATCAAAGTGACACTTTAATTTGTCTGCAAGAATTAGAGGAGGTAATTTCCTAAATTGGGATGGGATTGTGATTTTAAGAATTTTTAAAACATGAAATAAATGCAAGTTTTGCAGTCTGTATTGAAGGGCTTGTTGAATTCAGAAATCACTGCATTACTCAGATGCTTCGATATTTCTTAATTTGCTTAGGTAGCTATATATTATATGCATTATTCAGTGAAGCTCTGCACAAAAGGAGTGTCAGCCAAGTTTATCAGGTATGGAGAGAATAACAACGTGTTCCAGCAGAAGTGAAATCATAAGGCTTAAAATGGAACTCCTTTTTAACTATGACACAGCAAATATGATGCCATGGTGCGCATTGCCAGTATCAATTCTGATGCTATGGTTCAGCTTCTGAACCATAAACCATTCTTTCCCAGCATCAACAGAGCCCACAGACAGTATGTCTTTATGACCTCAGATACTGAACTGTCTTGAAGAGTCCAAATTTTCAGTGTGGAGTGGGAGAAAATACCTTGCCTTTGATTTACAATAACCAGATATAGGTACTATCTCACTGACCTTCCAAAATGCGTGAACAAAAGGTTCACACTTGAGAATAAAGATTTCTGTAAAGATTCTCAGGTTATCTTTTAACAAACAAGTTTTTGATTCTGGGTTCTTGTAAATATTCTTGTGGAGTTTCATGTCACTGTTGTTAGTTTTTTTCCTGACATGCAAACTATGCATACTTGATCTTTGAAAGTCTGGTCAGACTCCTTTGCACTATGTGCGAATCTGTGGTATAGTCACATCGTGAGAAACATGAGTTTCTCTGTGCATTTCAGTCAGATAATTTGTTTTAGTGCCAGTGGCATTGGTCTTCGTTGATTAATAGATTCTTACACTGACTTTCAGCAAATGTATTAGTCTCAGTTCTGCACAGTTTCATGATGTATGCTAGAGATCCTACTTACTAGAACTCCAGCCTTCCTAAATTTGTTCCTGTGATTCAACATGCCTCTGCCATTCATAGCACTGATTGAAATCTTTACAAAATCACTTTTCAGAGTAAAGCAATACTTTTAATCAGTTTTCCCAGGAAGATTCCACTGACCTTTGGGTTGCTGTGTAGTCTCCCCACACAGCTAGTCTTCCCCTTCACTGTGGCCAAAGATGTGAGAGAACTTCCCACAGGAAAAGGGTGGGAGAGAGCAGCCAGATGTGGAAGACTTAAACAGCCCTTCTGCCCTTGGAGAAGAAAGAGTATAAATATATACTGACACATTTTTAAGTTGAGTTCTGCCTAGTGTGGTGGGAAGAAAGCTGTCTGATGATTCAGACATGGTTTTTTGTACCACTGGGGAAACCATGTCAGCACGCTGCTCTATCTCTGCACAGCAACAGCATTCAGTAATTACTGAAGTATTCCCCAAGGAAACAAATGTTTACAACTGGGGTTCGTAATTGACTACAGAGATGCCACAAATTATACAACTAGGTATTTTGTGTATGTCTTTGTTCATATGTGTTTGTATGTGTATACTTTATATACATTATGCGTATATGTACACATACGTACCCTGAAGGAAAGAACATCTTTGCAGATAGTTGCTAATGAGACAAAACTAGATTTCTAAGTGGAAAGGAAGAATGTAACATGCACATAATTTCTCCTCATATTTTAAAACATTTGCTCGATTAAAGTTGTTTCCTCAGAGAAACAGATACCCTATAACTGCCACTGGATTTTGTGTTTGACCTCGTTCACTTGTTAGGTGTTTTCACATTTGTAGGAGCCTCTGTAGAACTCGGAGGAAGGATGTTGTCAACTTTCTCAACACACATTTTCTAATCTTCCAGATTAAGTTTGCTTGTCCTAGTATACAAACTACTTTGCAATATTTTATGTAGATCTTCTTTCACATCATAATCAAATCAATATTTTAGCCATTTTAATTGGTTAGTGGACTTTACAAATATAAAAAATTATGTATATTTGCATTATAGATGTGTATCTAAATTTACATTATAATTTCTTATTCTTTGGTTAATATTTACACCTGTTAAAAAGATAGTACAAGAAACATGGTACAGTAAGCATACCAAATAAATGGAAACTGCAAAAAGTTTCCATGTAAGACATGTAAGACCCAATAAGACTGCACAGAGCTGTTGGCTTTCACAGGAAGATTGCCCCATCAAAAGCTGTCCTGTGGTGTATATACACTATACTTCAATCTGTAGCATAAATACTTCCAAAAGAGAGTTCTTATCTTGGCACACTGAAGGCTGATGGGAGATATGTTTACAGTATATATTTCAAAGGGAGATAGAGGAAATGTGTGGACTGGCAAAAGAACATGCTGGTACAACCAAACCCATACTTCTTGGCTGGGACGTATGAGTCAGTATCTAATACTTCAGAAGAGAAGTGTGGAGGGGGAAAATAAAGTAACTGCTTTTAAAATGGAGCTAGCTGAATTTGTGAAGAAGATCATGTAATGGGGACTAAACATGATGGTTCAGAAGATCCTCTGCAATTCTTTGTCTTTTGAAAAGGGTAAATATATTTTTAATTACTAAAATAGTTTTGGAAAGCACTATGTTTGTAATGTTGCCTGGGAAACATTAGGCCTGAGTGCAAGGATTTCGAAGCAATTTGTATTTTTATTTTTTTAAATATATGATTTACATAAGAATTAGCACACATGGATTGGATTTATTTCCCAATAGAAGGAATGCAGAAAAAGAGGACTGTGTTAGTACTAAACCAAGAAGTAAGGCACACAACACAGAACTGAACTTAACTAGTAGTAACAACATTATAACTATTTGGATTAGCAGCTCAGCTTGAAAAGCTGTTTAAGAACTTAGCACCCTTGCAAGGGACTGTTGGATACTGGCTACAAATATGATTGTTCCAACGACTGTTTTAGAGTTGAAAAAATGCTCAGCCTTGGATAGGAAGGAGAAGGAAATCTACAGTAACACACGTTGTATCTGCAGAGTCCTGATGCTACCTATGAAGTAATGAAGTGATTAATTTTGGAATCCGTAAGGTTAAAGCTCTTGGGAAAAAGTGTACCTCAGGTCCCAGGGAATCTGAGAAGTCACTTGTCCTGAAGGGACTGGTACTCTCATAAATGGATTATAAGAAAAAGACCCTACACTCAGAAATGTGTGAGAGTGTGGGGAGAGCATCTGAGTTAGCCAGTGGAATCTCTGAATGCAAATAGGACTTAAATGCAGAAACATGGTTAGCAACCAGCCAAATGCCCTCAGGGCTCCTGTGTGTGACACTCTAAGAAATAAGCCAAGATGCTTAAAAAGGTTATTAACCTTTATAGAAATTCTACTAAATGGGCTATTTTGAGCAGAGTAGCATTGATAGCCATAAAAACAAAACAAAACAAAAAAACTATAAACAAGGACTTTCTCTTTGTGCCTCAAAGCACAAAGACTTGTTCTGCTGCAAACAGAAAATTCTGTTTAATAGCCAACCTTGGCCCTATCAGTGTGAATCTTCTGCATTTATGAGGTACAGTGGCAGAAGACATATTTTTGTGGTCATCCTTTAAGTAGCTTCCTCCCAAACAACAAGAACCTAGATTTTGAACAATCCCAGGTTCAAGAGTGTACTGAATGGGGAAACTGCAAACACTCCAACTGGTAGTCAACAACCAGTCCATACTAAACTACTTTGATCTGGTGGTTGGCAATCCTGTCCATGGCAGGGGGGTTGGAACTAGATGATCCTTAACGTCCCCTCCAACCGAAGCCATTCTATGATTCCTGTAACTTCAAATACAAAAATCTGTATTTGGATTTGACTATTCTCTGTCAGTTTTAAAGGAGGCATTATACTGGGGGAAAAAAAGAAAAAAAAGAAAAAAAACAGAAAAAAAACAGGAAAGAAAAAGCACAAAACTTTAATCTGAGAATTTAGCAGATTTTCCCTGCCAAATGCCAGCTCTTCATTTGCATCACTAGGCCAGAGTTTTCTTCTCTGGTATTTCTGTACGAAGTTTCTGCTGAATACAGTGCAGCTTTTCCTGCTTTGAAAGACAGCATCTCCCACATGCAGATTCCCTGATCTCTACTAGAAGCTGTGCTCACATTGCTGCTTGTTCAGGTGAATCTCTCTCTTTCTCTGCTCAGCAGCCAAAACTTCTGGGAACTAAATTCTGTCAGAACTCCACCTCTTCATAACACACACACACACTCCTCCACAGACCACCAACCTCATTTCTACAGGAAGCCAGATTACCTGAAATGCAAGCAGGTTAGCACCGTTAAAAAAAGAACAAGAAGATCATTACTGAACCCCAGTCACTGCCTTGACATGTAAGCGAAAGGAGCAGACTGCCTTTGAAAATCAGAGCAGGCATAGTTCCTGCCTACTGCACTTTTTATCTCTCTCCCATTTTGTGGGAAAAATCTACCATCATAGTACACAGAAATTTGCCAAAAAGTAAAGAATGCTAAGAAATAGCATAGAATTTAAAAGCTAACAAAAATTTAAGGCTTTCTGTATTGCTAGGCATGCTTCCAACACATCAGCCTATCCAACGTGGACTTTCCCATGCCCGGTATAGAAGCCAAAAGTGTTGCTGAACATTAATAGTTAGCCTCTCCAGGCTGTGTCAGTTGTAGGTCCACAGGGACCCTAGCTCACATACGGGGTGGGAGTGGATCTGGCAGTGCAATGTGGGAGCCAGCTACATTCAAAGTGGTGAAGGTCATCCAAAAGCAGCTCAGATTTCACTGTCACTCCAGCCTGCTTCTCACTGACTTTGACACCAAGCCCTGGCTAGCTTATTATCAGAATGCTTTAAGAGCAGTGTGACCTAGCGGTTTCAAGAGGCGGATGGATGATATTCCTCTTTTAAGTTGCAGTGGACAGTAGATGGGCATTCATACCACAGGCTTCTAACAAAGCTGATCTTCCTCTCTTGGCTCCTGCAGAGCTGAATCAGAGTGGGAGCATAAGCTAGGTGCACTGGAGGGTCCCCTGAAGCCTGTACTAAGTACCTGGTGATCTGATTCAGGATGTGCAAAGGCTGAAGAATGAGGATCAGCCACTGATCACTTGCTGCTACAGACGTTAGGTAAAAACTGCTAGTAGCAAGTAATAAGGTACAGTTATCAAAAGCTATATGTATTATAAAAGCGGTGCTACAAATTCATAAATTTTCTGCCATGAAATATGTGTACTAACTGCAAAATTATTCACAGGAAAGAAGGAGTGTCTTTTACTCAGGATTCAGTCCTTTGAGGTGTTACACACCCTCTGTAAATGCTGACCACTTTTAACCCCCTACTTAAAGTCCCTTGAGTCTGGGTGAGTGCAGTGTATTGCAAAATTAGATTCTTAGTAAAGAAATAATATCTCCATGGAAGTGAAAGAGCAGCTTAGGGTGAAGAAGTGTGGGGTTGTTCAGAGAAATGAAGACTTGCAGCTGCCTTATATAATGTATCATTCAGCAACAATAACAGAAACATTTTTAGACTTAGCACTATTCATGTCATTTTTTTATTTTTATTTTTATTTTTATTTTTTTAATGCAGCTTGGAAGATGCTTCTGTACACTCATTCCCAGGAATATTCTGATACATTTGTTAGGATTCCTGCTGCATAGCAGCTTTCATCCTAATTCTCATTTGCATCTTTTCCAAATAAGGCTAAATTTAGCAAACCATTTTGAAGTAGAGGTCTCAGTCTTGCCCGTTTATTTCTGTGACAGAACTCAAGAGAAGAAAGAGTGGCAGAAAATAGCAGAAATATAGCTCTTCCTTTGTTTCCGTCCCTCCCCCAAACCTTCAAAAGTTTACAATGCTTAAAGTCATACAGATCAGAAAATTCACATATAGTTAAAATAGCTCCTTCACATGCAACTGCCAGTAAGAACAAACATGCAAAGACTCCTGTGCCTCAAACTGCCTCATTAAAAGGAAATTTCAAGAGAGCTCTCATAGCATTCAGAATACTAGATTTTATGAAAAGGATCATCAAAAATGTATTTCAGTTATTATTTTTTTATGCTAACCATCTCTGACTATAGTGTTCTCCATCCTTTAGATGACATTACAGCTATAAATTCTCACAGACAAAATAAATAAATAAATAAATAAATAAACAAACAAACAAATATCTAACAGATATCTAGCATTGAATTCTCTTGGAAAACCTGTAAGTGGAATTCTGGATTTCATTCAGTGTTGTAAGATCAGCTTCTCAGGTAGAATCCTGAGCCTCTTCAACACAGTGGGAGTTCCATAGGGGGAGGACGTGCTGCCAGTGTATTTATGTTGTATTTGGAGAGAGTAGTAACATCTCCCCTCATCCTCCTTTTCCCCAGACTACAGTCCCAGTTCCTTCAGTCTCTCCTCATAGGGCACATTCTCCAAGCCCTTCACAAGCCTTGTTGCCCTTCTTTGGACCTGCTCAAGCACCTCAGTGTCCTTTCTGTACTGATGTGCCCAAAAATGAACACAGTACTCAAGGTGAGCCCTCACCAATGCAGAGTACTGAGGTAGGATGACTTCCCTAGTCCTGCTCACCACACCATTCCTGATACAAGCCAGGATGCCACTGGCCTTCTTGGCCACCTGGGCACACTGCTGGCTCATATTCAGCTGATTGTCCATCAGTACACCAAGGTCCCTTTCCATCAGGCAGCTTTCCAGCCACTCCTCCCCAAGCCTGTAGGTTTGCTTGGATTAGTTGTGACCAAAATGCAGGACCTGACACTTGGCCACATTGAAGCTCATAAAGTTTACCTTGGCCCATCGATCCAGTCTATCCAGATTCCTCTGTAGTGCCTTTTTACCCTCCAGATCAACACCCCCTCTGAATTTGGTGTCGTCTGCAAACTTCCTGAGGGTGCACTCAATCCCCTCATCAAGATCATCAATAAAGATGTTGAATAGGAGTCCCAAGCCCTGGGGGACACCACTTGTGATTGGCCATCAACTGGATTTAACTTCATTGACCACAACTTCTTGGACCTTGTCATCCAGCCAGTGTTTTACCCAGAAGAATATATGCCCATCCAAACAGACAGCCAGCTTCTCCATGATGGTCACACGGAAGACTGCCATTCTAGTGGGGAAATCAGTTTTACAGATAGACATTCACACCTTTTCAGAGAGCTAAATACTTGGAAGGCATTATATTGGTTCTGAAGGGCAGTCACTGTCTAGCAATAGAGTCTTGCACGCATGAGCCTCCTTATCTGCGACACTGCCAGGTGGTTTGGGTTAAAATGATGCAGTTCCATCACTAGTTTCATGAAGGAAAGATATTTTCAAGATAAAACCCAGGCCAGGACTCACCTTTTGATCTTTAAGGAGTGATTTGTCAAGCAGATGCTTCCAGCTGCATCAGCAGCAGTCACTGCATGACGATCAGATCTGGATAAATCACAGAATCAAAGAATCATAGAATGGCATGGGTTGAAAAGGACAACAATGATCATCTAGTTTCAACT
The DNA here is from genome assembly GCA_028571105.1 of Tragopan temminckii. Lineage (NCBI taxonomy): Eukaryota > Metazoa > Chordata > Aves > Galliformes > Phasianidae > Tragopan > Tragopan temminckii. Next base: position 40,841,244 of record JAOWBP010002392.1, read on the forward strand.
CCCCTGCTATGTGTAGGGTCACCAGCCACTAGACCAGGCTGTCCAGAGCCACATGCAGCCTGACTTTGAATGCCTCCAGGGATGGGGCATCCACAACCTCCTTTGGCAACCTGTTCCAGTGTGTCACCACCCTCTGAGTGGGAAAAACTTCCTCCTAATATCTAACCTAAACCTCTCCTGTCTTACTTTAAAACCATTCCCCCTTGTCCTATCACTATCTACCCTGATATATATGTTGGGGTTCCCTCTAGCATGGGACAACAGTGTTGTGACAGGTTCCATTGCCTGGGTTGCAAAACAGCAGCAGCAAGCAGCAGCATATCTGAAATAGAAGGAAGGAATAGAAAGTATGAGAATCTGGAGCATTACTCTTACATAACTTGGTGACATACAACATGAAGTAGCAGGTGGCTGGTGAGCCTGGCCACTGAGATACCTGCCCTGTGTGGGCACCAAGAACAAGGAAAAACTATTGAGACAGCAAGAGGCAAATGTTTGGGCTTTTTCTGAGACTTGTGTAAACATAGGTAAGCATTACAGATGCAAGCTGGGAAGTAAAAGCTCACTCAGCTCAGTGGCTGATGAGCTGGCATGTAGAAAAATATAGCAAAGTCATGTCCTTTATGCATTGACTGTAATCACTAAGTTAGTAAACCACAAGCCTCAGTGCGAGCAGTTATGTATAATCATATCTGTAGCTATCTGTAGTTAATGATTCATCTCACCTCACACATTTTTTCTGAACATTACATCCTTTTGTTACAAGTGTAGACCTTTCAGTCATGATAGCTCATATATCCTGACTACGACCAGCTGGCAGAAGTACCTTGGAACAAAACTCAGAACATTCCGCTCCAGGAACAAATTACAACAAGCACTGTCTTCTCATGCATACACAATCCAAGAAAATAATTGACAGCGATCAAGAACATAAATCTAATACTACACAGGCTTGGAAACTGACAGGAGTTAGACAGGAGCTCATATTACAGAGCTTTCAGACAGGGAATGCCAGAAGCAGTTCAGCACAGTTTTCTTCAGAATCCACTCCGACATTTATTTTTTTCCCTCGAAACTCAGTAAGTAGCAATAGACCCTGAAAAACATTTACCTGGTAAAAACAAAGCAAAATGAATTCAAATAATAAACTGGACAAGTTCTGGAAGAGCACATTGGAATTCAATCTTAACACCCTTTCAGTCTGAACACAGGTTTCTATGACCCTTACTTAGTCTGCTTTTTCTCAAAATGTAAACTGCTTCTCAGTAGCTGAAAAAGGATTGTGTGATCTGAACCTCCTTTTCACGGAATGTAAATAAGAAAGACTTCACTGACCACTTCTCAGTGTCAGCTTCTCTCATTAGCAATACAGTATATATAGGAGCAAAGAGATCACTACCTCATTCTGAAGGATGTCAAGCAGCAGAATTCAGATAAAACAAATTCTGATCACTTCCTGTGATGACTGTCAGTAAGATGATAGGAATCACTTCACTTTCAGTTCTACATAGATGTTCAAAGAATCACAGAATATCCCAAGGTAGAAGGGACTCACTAGGATCATTAAGTCCAGCTCCTGGTTCCTACGTTCCACACGTAGCTTTATGTAATTATAAGACGATAGCATTCTTTTCCTTTGTTATCCAATTTTTATTTTTCTGTTTCTTTGTTATTTCCTCTAGACCCAAATATACTATTTCCATTCCTTTTTCTTCATGTCGGGAAAAATGTTCTAGACAGACCATTAATACAGTCCCACAGGTCAATAAAATTTTGAAAACTGTTATAACAACACAAGTTTATATTTCATTTAACAATATTGGTTTGGCAAACACACAGTTGTGACCTGCTTTGAGCACTACTGTCTTACTTTCTTCTTCTAACTTGTTGCTGAGCTTATCATTGAATGCTTCAGTAGAAAGGATCTGAGAACTAGGTTGCTTGTTTGTTTTAATCGGTTTAGTGAATATTTCCTGTCTAGGATTCTGCATGAGATACTGTAAAGGTAGTCAGAGTATTACAGGCACCACAATTTGGAAAATCCTTCGGTGACTCTGTAAGTTGGAATAGTTCCCAATACTTCTGCTCAAAGAGAACTCAATCACTCAGTTATTTGTGGCTGATACCTTACTGCAGTAAAGCAAAATATGAAATCTCAATTTCTGAGTGCAGGAAACACATCTAGCCGATTTCATTAGATTTTAAATAAAAGAAAGTTATTAATAAATAAATAAAATCAGCTTTTCCACGAAGTTCTTCTATTAAGCTGAGTATCTAATTTGAGAGTAGACTTGCTCAGATGTACTCAGTCACAGCTAATATATGGGAAGAGGTTCTCTTAAAGGTTCTCAGCTATTCCTTACAGCAATGTCCTGCGTAGGATCAGTAAAAGGCAAGACAAAGCAATTGCTTTTCACTGAGCTGACTGACAAAACAGTGTAGGTAGAAGTATTGATGAATGCAGATTTGCAGAATGGGGTAAATCTCTAAGCAGTACTACACTTCTTCAGGAGTTTAGGAACTCTTAATTGTTTTGTGGAAGTATTTTTTTTTTTCCTTACTGGCTCTCCTGAGAAGTACTATTCTTCATTTTCACCCTATAATACTCATTGTACTAACTGGCCTCCTTTAGCTGCTTTACCCTCTCTGGTCTGAATTACACCAGTTCGAGTATATCACAGCTGACCTCCAACACTGTGCTGTCAGCTGTCCTGACGTGTTTTGTTATGAAAAACACAGCATTTTACAATAGTTGGATTAACTGTTCTGATCTTGTTGAAATGCTCTCATTTAAAATAATGTTAGTCCTTTGTCAAAACCATAACTGTTCCCTCAATTGATGAAATCCTCATGTTAGCAACTGGACTCCCATTTGAGTTCTTTCAGAGTTTTATTTGCTTTATTTCTCTGTTTTGCATCTCAGGCCAGAAACATATCAGTTGGGCTATCTGTATAACTTGAATGGGTCTCCAGGGGACTGCTGGTATTTTTTCCTGTGTGAATTTTGTTTTTATAACCATGCAACAACATTTTATAACAGGGCAAAATCAAAGATTGCTTTGAGTAATTCTTGAAGGAAATGCTAAAAGGTCAAGCCAAGTAACAGTTAGCTGAGTTAAAGAATAAAGTCAAAGCTACTTGTTTTTACCTTGTCACATGCAGCTCCTGCTAGATTAACTGAGTGAGAAGTTTGTGTGTCTAAGTGCATTGGCCAGGAGAAACTTGGGATGTTCCTTCTAAAAGTTCAGAAGTTATGAAACACAGAAAGAGACACACTGTTTCTGAATCTGTGGTACTGATTATCCAAGCTGTAAATACTGTAGACACCTACAAATCACATGCATGCATTTCACCTTTGGCTGTTGTCATTAGGCAAAAGGTAAAAGGGAAACAGGAGATTTGATGTTACAGCGTCTGACTGCTGTCTAGTGAGTGAAAACACCCGATTGCCATCTCCAGCCTGGCAAACTGTGTGCCTCACTGGAGGAAAGAGCTTTGATGCCAGCAAACAACTTCTTGCTCTAAGTGCAGTTCTTTGGTGACATGCCTTCAGAAACTGCTTGGATTCTCTTTGCTCCATTCCTTATTCACAATCCAAAGCTGCACTCAAACTAGCACTGTCTTCCTTTAGCTCACAATAACATGGCGTGATACCAGCCTCCATGTCTTCATCCCGCATACCAGGCTGTAAGGGGAATTCTGTCACACTGACTATAGCTGCCCAAAAATAAAGCTGCTTTACCATCAGTTTCATGTTTATTTTTTCTCAATGTGATGGTTTTTAAGGTATGTCTATATGTCCATAAGGCCGTCTGTAGATGACCCTTGACAATAAGCATTAATATAAGTGCACACATTCATACTTAGAATTTGCAGATTATATTAAAAAGCAGCCAACAGCAATCTAGTAAAGTATAATTGCAAAACACAAATCTACAAAACCTTCCAGATCTAACATGATGATTCAAATCCACATCTTAACTAACAGAAAATGTTCGAGCATTCAGGTGACTGCACTGATTATAGTAGAGATTTTAGTACATTGTACCTTAAATGTGTGCTTTCAGGTTTTACTAGCTTGGGCTGAAACCTGTCTCTCCTACTTATGGACAGGGAAAACAAATACAGTGGTGTCATTCTAGCCCTCAGTGTCTGGCCTTATTTCAGCAGGCATTGATCAAGAACTTTACTGGTAGTTGCAGCAGATAGATCAAAAACTGTTTAGTAATGACAATTCAATTTTCCTGTCCTTACATCTTAGTTCAATCAGAATGGTAGACAATGGAGTACTGTGTTTTGTTGCTGGCCTCACTGTACTTCTGTGGAGAAAGTATTTCACTTTCAGGATTGTTAAGACAACAGCATCCATGATGGAAAGAGAATTATTCATGTAAGAGAACTGTTAAAAGCTTGTGATTACTGCATCTTTCTGTGACAAATGCAGTAGGCAGAATTTTTGTCTAAACCCCAGTTCTGGTTATAGCCATACTCGCTCAAGAATAATTTTATCTGTCCAAGACAGTTAAAAATCTCTTGCAGGATGTAGAGCAACTGATTGTTACATACAGGATTTCAGTGTTCTCTGAGCAATGCCTTAGTTTTGCAGATACTGAAGCAGAGATAAAGCACCATCAACAGCAGGACTTAAACTTGGCAGTAACAAACCACAAGACGCACCAAAGAAAAAGCAAGTATCTTCAGGGACTGAAAGGATGACCATGCTTTCTTCTGTTTTCACTTACTGGCAGTAGCAAATGCCAAAATATGGTAATGTATGCCATGAATGTCTCGCTCCAATTTATAGGAGGGAGAGGAGGTTCTTTTGATATCTGTATACCCAGCGTGAGATTAAGAAACAAC
>JAOWBP010002392.1:40846203-40857527 GCA_028571105.1 Tragopan temminckii
AGCACTGGAATAGGCTGCCCAGGGAGGTTGTGGAGTCTCCTTCTCTGGAGATATTCAAGACCCACCTGGACACCTACCTGTGCAGCTTGCTATAGGGAGCCTGCTTTGCAGGGGGGTTGGTCTGAATACTAACTTTGTAATCTTCCAAGCAGGAAAGATAAAACTTCACAAGGCATGTTTCACTTTCTCTGAAATTCCTTACAATCATAAAGAGAAATGAATACAATCTCCAAAGCAATAGAACTGTTACATTATCTTCCAAAATGTTCTTAAAAAGATGGGCTTTCTGATGAGAATTACAAAACCCACCACAAACTGCAGACAACTAATCAACAGCCAGGAATACTACCAATAAGTTTAAAAGGATGTTTTAGTTCAGGCAGGAGTAAGTGGGTGAATTGTCCACAGTTGAAAAACTTACTTTCCCTCCAAAAGACAACAGTTGGCTCACCACTGGACTGCAATGTTTCATATAGAAATGGTGATAGTTGTTAAACCAAAACATGGGAATGGGAAAAAAAATGAGCTCAGAGATCAAAGAGATCAAAGACAGCTATTCTTTAGGAATAAGGACTCCACTGTGTTTCTCTTTTTTTAAATACAACTTTGCTCTCTGCTGTGATAGCTGTATGAGTTTGTGCCATTTGAAATTTTGTCACGACCTACACATAGATCTCAGAAAATGCCTCTGAAAAAGCAGAGAGGCATTCAACTGTAAAGTACACACTGGGATCAGTGATGTGATGACAACATCATGACTCCTTCAAGAGCTGAAGTAATTTCCAATTGTCTTTCATTCTACCTGTTCCTAAAGTTCTGTAAGGTAGGCCCTGAAAACAAACAAACAGAGAAAGCATCCCAGAAAGCTATTTCATACGATGACAGTTATGTTCTGTTAACAGGTTCAAAGCTTGAAAGCTAACATTCAGTTGGGGAAATTGATAAAACAATGAGTCTGACTCTTTCTGAAACAGCTTATCACAGTTTATTCATACTACTTTATTTTCTCCCCGTTCTCCCACAAAGGACCAGAAGATCAAACAAAATAATATTCACAGGCTTGATCGTCTGGATCTAAACCAAAGCACATTTGGAGAAGCCTGGATAAAGGAGAGTACATAGAAATCCCCTGAACACTGCTCATGTTCACTTGAAAGACATCTTTCTTTAAAGTTTATCCGACTAAGTATATGGCATACAAAGCATAAAAACAAGCACACGTTGGTTAAAAGGCCATTTGGAAGCACACACAAAGCTAGATGAAAAGCCTAGGATATGGAAGAGTTAATTTTGGCATTGGTACAAATTCTGAAACAGTACAAAATATCTAAAGAGAAGCTACTGGCAGTTTGGAGCATGATAGTCCCTCAAATTAACTGAACATCTCCCAAAAATATAACTGGGGATTACAACGACTGTTACTCATATGCTTGGCTTTAAACTTCAGCCCCAAAGGATTCCTCATAGCACCTATGCTTATTAATATTGATGCATGAAGACAGCCTGAATTATTTTGCAGCAGAATACCCATTCTGCTGGGAAATATCTTGACACTCAGATGAAATCAAAACCTTCCTAAAAGAAAAAAAGAAGGAAAAAAAAAGAAAAGAAAAAAACAACAACAACAAAAAAAGGAGGCTGTAGCTGATGAGTAATTTATTTATTTATTTATTTATTGGTATCTGTCAGCTTTTCAGATTACTAGCAGTGTTTTGTATTATAGCTAAAAGTAAAATGACTTGGTGACCCCAGTTATTTGGATAATTCTTGAGGTTGATGTGGTTCAAATTCATGGAACTAATTTGTCTGGATAACAGCTTTACAAAGGTTCAGAAAAGTCTAGACATTTTCACTGTGGGAAAAAAGATGCACAATCACTTTCACTCAGACTTGAAAAATAATATCCTGCAGTCATCCTTTCAAACTGCAAATCGTACTTCTAAAGTCAACAGCAGATAAACTAAATCAGTTGAAAATAGCTATGTTTGTATAACACTAGGTTTCAAGGGAGATAGAAACAGCCTTTGATTCAACTGCTTTACCAGAAATAGCAAAAAAATAAAATCAGATATCTGCAGTGCTATAGGCTCCACACAAGTTAATTATTAAGGTAAGTGTATTTTCAGCTAATAATAATACAATTTAAAAGTCAGCTACTCCTCAAAGAGTGAGGTAACTGCACACCACACTGAGACTGGGGCAGAAGAATCGTGAGATTCATGAAAAGTCAGAGGCAGCTTCCAGCAGCATCACACAGCTTGCCTAACTGGAGAGAGGAGAAAAAGAAGGAGAGGGAAGAAACAAACATTTCATCTGAGTTCAACATTGGTCTCTCTCACTACAGCTGCAGTTTTAGCTTCAAATTAAGTTTTCAAACTTAGTTTTAACATACTTTGGCCTTACTCCATTCTGGCCTGAAACTATGCTTCAAAACTGGTTTAACTGGAACCACATTCAAACACCGTTGCCAAGCTGTTTTAGCTCCAGGACAGGAGAGGAAGGAAGAGTGGAAGAGTTATCTTCTTTCTTAAAAAAAAAAAAAAATAATTCATTATCCCTGATCCAAAAATTCAGTTATGTGTAATCAAAAGCCTGAAATCTCTTCAAAATTATGAGCTTTGTTATAAAACTTCTGGAATTTACTACAGGTTGCACCCACATGGCAGAAATTATTTCCATAAACACACTTTTTAGTAAAACAAAAAGCTTTTCAGCTGTGCTAAGATTAAAAATATGACTGCAATTAGTCATCTTGCAGTAACACCCAGCTCACAATCAAGGCCAGCCCAAAAGCTTACTCTGAGAAAAACCAACAGTATGAGAAAGGCAGAGGAAAAACAACCAAATACAAGTGAAATATGTGGCATGGTGGCTTCATGTCTTCCTAGTGGTGTGTCGTCCATTTTCCCGACTGTCAGCTCCAGTACAGCCATTGTTATGAGGACATTCAAACAACAATGAAAACAGTTTGTAAAGTTTGCCTTTCAAATATCACTCAGTTGATTCAGGCCAGGAACTGGGTTTCTTTGCCTTGCAATTCAAGTTTGGCTATCTGCTTCCTGCAGAAATACTTTCAGTCAATTTCCTGCCAAAGAAGAACTCAATAGGATTGCTCCCTACCTAAATTCTTAAAGGGTTCTTTCTTTGGACCTTTTTAGGTTATGCAGATCCAACATTTTGCATTACACAGCAAATGCAATCCTTAGAAAAATTAACTTTATGCTTTGTTTTTGACAATGCTCCATCAGTTCAAGGTCTGCAGTCAGTCTGGAATAGGAAGTTCTCCTCTTTGAGTACTACATTTCATTAGAGCACTCATACACATCAAGAGCACTCCACTAGAAGAGCTTTTATTGTCTTAGACTTTACAGTGCCGTACTTTGCTCATTTTTGATGGGCTACTGCCAAGATAAACAGAAATAGGTAATCAAATAGTGCTAGAATCTTACTTTTACTTCCTACCATTCCCATCAACAAAGAATAAGTCCATCAGCCCCAGAACTTAGAAAGCAGCAGTGAGACACATTAGGACCAGTACTCTCTAAATGTTCAAATCAGTAACAAAACCCAGTAAAACGATCTATGCAGGATGGGACAAAACTTTTTGTGATTTTCATCTTTTTCTAACTAGGATAGTCAGCTGCTGCTCACTATACAGCTGGATGTGGGGATGTACTCTGAAACACCTGTTTGAACGTATGGTACAGTCTGCTTCTCATTTTGCAGCCTTGGGTAGGATTTCAACAGCTATAGAGTTTTGCTCTGCAGTAAGTCCCAATTCTTCACTTTTTGAAGGCTGATACAATGACAAACTTGGCCTTCAGAGGCTAGAAAATGTTTCTTGTGATGGCTCCTACCTCAGAATATGTGCTCAAGAACTTATCTTTCCTTTCTGCCCAGTAATCAACCTGGGACACAACACTGAATGAAGCCAAATGAACTCCAACAGAACTGCATCAGTCACAAAAACTGCTAATGTCAAGGACTTCAATATTTCAGATGGAACATCTCCTGGGCCCCCATAATAGGAGTTTGTGGTAAAATATGCAGCTTTACACAATTTCCTCTGCTGACCAAATTCTATATCCAGGCATATGACTTCTATAGGCTTTCCAATTCATAAACTTGGATAAGTTGTGTTATGTGGAGAGATTTTTGTTGTTTTACTTGAAATCCTGCTTGCCAAGATTCCAAAAGAAATGCAAATGTTCATTTTCAAGCCAGCAGTCTACAAGAACACCACTTTACGGAAGTAGCACTGTGAAAAAGTTGTTATACACTGCTGCTTGTGGTGTTCTTCAGACTTTTGGTGAACTTCTCAAGAGGTTTGTTTACCATCAAGTGAAGAATCTATGTATAACCCTTGCAATCTTGTCTCCTTAGAAAAAGGAAGCCCTACCAACAACTGGTTTTCCCCTTCAATTCAGATGATCTTTACAAGGGTTTGCATTCAGCAAAGTTGAGAAATTCAGTGTTGCGTGGTATCCTGCTGTGTATTTTCAGAGTCCTATCTCACTGTACACAGCAGAAGTCAAAGTACAAAATGTGATCTTATTTTCTCAGATTTTCAAGTTTCCTTCCAGCCACCAAAAATAAAAGACAGTACCAGCAAAGATGCACTTGGTGAGTGTCATCTTCTTGATTAAAATGCATTACTTCTTCTAGCTCCTGTCCAAAGGAATTAAACTATAGAATTGGACCCCACAGGAGTATGATTCTAATTGCCCAAACTTAATTCTGAATTTTGAGGGATAAAACATTCCTGTAACCAAAGGTTTGCAGTTAATGCTTCCTTCAGTTTAAAAAAAATAAAAGAAAGAAAAAGAAAAAAGGAAGGAAATCAGAGAAGATAAATTATTCTATGTTATACAGCTGTGTAGAGCATATTCAATACTTTCTTGTAGCAGCAGCACAATTTAAGCAGTTTTTACTGCTTAGTCTCTTCTCTGCATCTGTAGTTGGATGGTAGAGCATAGCCATGTATGTGGTCACATGATAAAATGGAAGAGGGAACTGATTCTTGATCAAAAGTATCTCAAGAAAAAAAAAAAGAAAAAAAAACCTTTCCTAACCCAGTTTATTGCACAGTACCACAAACAACTGGGCAGGCACAAGTGGTGGTTATTGAAGCAGGAACAAAAGATAGCAGCCCGGAGCAGAATACAGGAGCTGCTTATGCTGACACTGCTTCAGAAAGAAATGCACAAACTAGACCTGTGAGCACATCAAGATGGAGAAAGCTACCTGTTTCCCAGAGCATAGTGGATACGTTCTAATTAGTAACAACAAAATTGTGTAAAAGTTCACCTTACATATCAGAGAGTTGACTTAATTTATTGTGCGTGGGTGAAAACACAGCACCAACATTATTTTACTGCAAATTCTGCTCTTTTTGCATCTGGTTCATTGAACTAAGTGCAACCCATCTGTTACCACACAGGACAGAAAAACAGTCAAACAGAAAAAAAAAATCTTAAATTTAATACAAATCAAAGTTATTTACTTAGACAACTAATGAAGTGGAGTACACAGGCAATTAAACACCATAGAAGGCTTTAAAGAGTACTACAGACTTTCTGGGAGGCTTATAAAAGTTTATATCTGGACAATTAGATATAAAATCGGGTTATTAAGTCTGATGTTGAAACTCATTACCTCAGAATTAGGCATATGCATCTAATAAATTAAAATGGTCACATAAAATATTTCTAGTAGTTGGATACTGCATGGGAGCTTGCAAACAATTCTGGACTGGATACCCAGAAGCAGTGTCTGACTAAGAATAAATGTTGAAACAATTAGAACAGATTTCTTTCATTTAGTAAAAGGATGTAACAGGGCTGATCTGTCCCCCAGTTTCTTCCATCTCCACTGTGCAAAAAAACAGACAGAGAGTATCTTGTCGCTGGAAGACAGTCATACTACCAGACATCCTCACAGCAAGAATAACTTGCTACTATATGGTACACATGAAATTTTTCAAGATCAAGCTCTACCACTGTAACAAAAGTTGTAATTTCATGGGACAAATAAGGAGAAAGATTGCTGCTTTTTTTTGCTTTTCTTTTCCCAATCATGTACAAACATGTATATTTTAATTCCTGAAAACTTCTCATCTTAAAAATATAAAGGAGTCTCCGCAGGCCTTGGTTGATGTAAAGGAAAAAGCCATGAAAGTAATTTGCACAAACAGGCCAGAAGATAACTCCAAACCCAACACTTCCCTGTGGAACAGGAGAAGGCCTTATTCCACCTGCAGAAGCCTTGTTCCACCTCCTTGCCCCTAACCTCCCAGCGCTCCTTGCCAAGTCTACATAAAGAAACAGATACAGTTTGGAAAGCAATGCTCAGGTATAATATATCCCTTGTTTCCAGAGTTTCTAAAAACATTGCTGTGGACAAAAAACAACTGCAGAACATATAGTTTAATCCCCTGTAACAAGTACTGCAAAAAGCTTTAAGGATTTTTTCTAGCCTTCAGTTTCCACACAATAAAACTGATGTTTCATGACACGCAGTTCTTCAGTACCACCCTTGAAAGTTCTTCCCCCTCTTTACATCCTCGCAGCAGAAGAGAGCAATTAAATGCTGCTACAAACAACATGCAGATACTCACTTGAAACCATTAAACAATTTAGACTAACTTGACAAGGATCAAAAATACAGCTTAGTCATCTAAATTCCTTCTCCTAAAAAGCCCACCAAAATAGTGTACCTTTGAAAAGAACCACACATTCATACTAATTCTATATTTCCACAAGCTTTTTCACCTAACTCACAGTGCTGAAAGCACTTCATGATAAGTCCCATCCTATTGTTTTCTCTCGACTGCATGATGGTCCAAAAATATACAAGAGCAAAATAAAATTATAACAAATCGTGCATAAACACCAAATTGAAAGGAATTAATTTAAGTCCTCGTGGGAGTAATCAGATATATTCACAATATCCAAATGCTACATTTTCTTTAACCAATATGGAGATGTTTCTCAATCTAATGAAAGCGAAGAAAGGACAATAAATAATCCCTTCCTTCTAAATTCCTTTTAAATTATTATTTATTCCATAACCACAATGCACATGGTACTGCACAAACAAAATAAACACAATCGCTTTCTCATCTTGTCAAACAGCTTGCAATCAAACTTCAAACACAGAAATAACTGACTTCAAACAAAATGGGCTAGGACCAGGGATTAGCTACATGAATTCACATAGCTATGAAACATGTTATCCACCAGCTCATTGTTTTCAGAGTAATGAAAGTAAAGATCAGACCGTATTGAACCCAACTTCCCATCCCCAAACAAAGTCACATTAAAGAAGAATGTTCTTTACAGCAAAAATATATTTATTCCATATATTTCTCAGAAAATAACATTTTATTCTGAAAAAGCAAAAAGCACAGATGAAGAAATGTGTATTATATACAGAAGACAATAGTAAAGTATGGTAAAAAGTATGGCGCAGTTTGTTTGCTCCTCCAGTTTAACCTCAAAATTGACAAATTATTTCTAATTAAATTCCTTGTAGAAGATCTGGAAGGAAAATTTATTTACTTGGATTTTGCCAGTGCAACACCTTTCCACAGCAGATACAGACCTTTCTACAGCTCACCATAATTCTAGCAACCAACACAACTGAATGAATCATTAAGGTTGGAAAACACCTCTAAGATCAACTAGCCCAACTGCCCACCTACCACCAATATTGCCCACTAAATTGTGTCCCCAAGTACTACACCTACACATTTCTTGAACATCTCCAGGAACCAACTCCTTTTGGTATTATGTACATATGGCAAAACAATTTTCAGAAATGAGCTAATTTAGTGAAACCAGCAATACACCACAGAGGCAAAAAAGACATTGCCATTACTGGCACAGGGGACTGTGGCTCACCAACACTGACTGCCCATTCTGATTACTTATCAGAAACAGCAGCTGTTGTGTTCACTCTGCTGCATTTCTGACGAGTTGTCCTGGGGAACCAAAGCACCAGACGTTACCTTTCTCTAGCAACTACATGGAGGTTTTTATGAATCAGATATATTAACTACAAGTTCTGATAGGAAAAGGTAGTTGAAAAAGTCAAATGGAAGGACTCTGTGGACTCCAGAACAACAACTTATCAGATGTATGCAGCCACTGAGGCACTAATAAAGAATTCTGTCATTTCATAACAAGTTTTGGTGAAGAAGTTAAATAAAATATAAGGTCTCTGTCCTTAAATTTAACCACACTAATATTCTACTCTAGTTTGATTCTTTGAAACATAAAGTGGGTATGCATATATAAACGTACAAATGCATACAACCTATTGTAGGGTACTAGGTAGGTTTAGCAGGGGATTTGGATTCAATGATCTCTTGAGGTCCCTTCCAGACCCTCCAGTTCTGTGAAGCAACACACATATGTGGGAGCCTACACAGTCTAGGGCAGAATCTTAATAGCCACGGCAAGTAAAATACACATATGACAGCTTTTCTGTATGCTGTTCCAGCAGCACCTCTCCCCTGTTTGCATCCAATACTTAGACCCAACACCAGCCATTAGACTCCACTTTTAAGACACCCCCAAACTGCACACCTTTATTTCTACTGGAGTTCAAGCTTAAGTGAAACTGATGGAACTAAAGGACACTGTGTACAAAGTTGCTCCAGATCACATTTTGACATTAAAGGTGTGCAACAATCATTTTGCAGGTAGAATGCTTTATTCAAGGCAATCATGCTTTTCTTCTCTGACTGTGTATTATGAGATGCCTTGAGCTAACTGCTCATTCTATGGTGTAGAACATGCAATACATTTCTCCATCCATATCCTAAATACATTCTGAAATCTCTCATTCTACATCTATGCAGTTCTGTGCAGGAACTTGTGGAAACAATGACAACATTCAGTGCATTTTCTTAAAAGCACATACACTAGGTTAAATTAAGCCACTGAAATCAGGCAAGATAATACTGTGGCTCTTGGATGACTGTCCTCAATGATAAAACTTAAAAATCCCAGAAGATCCCATTTTTACTAGTAACCTCTATAAATCTCACTGGAGTTGTAGTGGCAGATCACTCAAACGAATGCATTTTCCAGCAGAGTACACATTTGTCATTATCTGAAAGTTCAACCATTTGCTTCCAGCAGCTTTGTCACTGGACTTACCAATTCTAAATCACTTGGCTACTAATTCATACAACAAGATTCTTACCCCAACTGGACAATGCATAGAAGGTTGAAGAATTGATAAGACAGGATCAGAACTGTATGGTGTCAGTGAAGGAGGAGCACAAAGGCAGTGTGATAAATGGAAAAAGTGTTAGGAAGGTAGACGCTTTCAGATATCGGAAGACTTTCAGATACAGAAACATGACACCACTTTTTTTTTTTTTTTTCTTTTTTCTTTTTTACACTTTCTAATAATTTCAATAGCATCTAAAATAATTTTCTACTACTTAGAAAACTGACGTGAATAATGTGAAGGATGTTCTTATTTATAGTCACAAATATGCATACAAATGGCAATGCAAAGTTTTCTACGCTTTTGGCAATATGGCACTGAGAGATCTTTACTTGTCTGGGACATACCAGAATTAAGATCTCAAAAGTTTACAATACTGAACAATCTCTTCCCTCTCTCTGATTCACTTCACCTACACAGATGTTTCTCATTGATGTACATATACCATTCACTGAGTTTGATCACAAACTGACTGCAACATCTACTATTCCCCTGGAAAAAGGGAATATGAAAGACCCACTACTTCACTGAATTCAAAGCTGCTAGGTCAGCAGCAGTTATTGCTGTTGCTTGGCTTCTCTTCTCATCACTCCCTCCTGCTCCCCACTCCCAGGCCAGTCCTGATTTCCACTGGCTTCTCTTTGTAAAAGTTCATAGCTGATAGAATATTTTCCAAATATGTCATTGATGAAAAACCTGGTGGAAGGAAAAAGAAGAAATGGCAGAAAATTGATAAGGTCATTATCAAAATGGAACAATAAGTCAAAGACAGAATTGGAAGCCTGCTAAAACAACACAGACTATATTTTAAATTAACATCCAACTTACTATTACCCACATAAAAGATCCCCTGAAGGCTTCTACCCTGAATTAAGTCCTCCTATGAGCAAGGGAGTATTCTAGTTAAAAACTGAACAGCAACAAAAGAAAGTACACTGTGTGCTTTCATTTTTTTTTTTGTCAGAATGATACTTGTGTTATAATGGACAGATGTCAAAATGAATCTTACAGATCACTTTGGGTGAAAATGATCAAAAGCTATACTAGCAAAGCTTAGAGAACTTTACCATCTTAAGACCTCAACGACAACTTAGGGAATAAGATTTAGCTCAGCTTTTTTTCTTTTTTTTTTTTTTCTTTTTTTTTTTTTAAATCACTTGCTCTTTCCCCTTAATTTCCTTCTGTTTTAAACACTGTTCACTGCAAAATGGAATAAAAAAAAACAAAACCAAAAACAAAAAAACAACCAAGGCACATAAGGAGGAACTAAATCTTCATATTATCTTTCCATACATTTCCATACATCTTCTACTGAGGTCATTTTTACTCTAGCCAATTTACTGAGTTTCAGGATGAAAACTTCATTGCATTTGAACTTCACAAAGTGACAAGTCTTCATTCAAATTCAAAGCATCCCAAATTATTTTTAAATAACATCAGATGGACAAAAGGCTACTCCATGCATGGATAGCCCTCAGCACAATGGATACTAAAAGGCTAAAAATGAGTTATTAAAAAAATGCAGCACATTTCAAAATATATTGTCATAGCGACTTACGTATCTAAGGAGTGTCTTTATTCCTGTCTCTGTCTATACAAGAGCCCAGTGGGGTTCAGAAGAATTGTGTGGACAGGGTTAGTATCAAGTGGAGCCAACTACAGCAATGGACATCTGCTTAGAGGAGCAGGTACATAACACAAGCCAGAATTCAAAAGATTTTCCACACTGTGTAATCGAAATTCAGATCCAAGATCAACTTTGTACTGAATCTGCACAATGTCTACATGAACTTTTCATAGAATTTATTTTGTCTTTCTAGGGTAAACAAACCATCATCAGCTTCTTTTGATATAAACAAGCTCTATATACCATGATCCCTTGTCTTACAATCCCAATTCTGAAACATTTGAACATCTCCTAATGTATTTTGTTTTGGTTTTATTAAGGAAGAATACAAAGAGAAATGGGCTTGAAAGTTTGAAAATAAATACTGGTTGGGTATGAATGTACAGAGGGCAGGCTGGAGAAGTGGGCCCATGAAAACCTAATGAGGTTCAATAAGGCCAAGTGCAGGGGGCTGCAC
>JAOWBP010002392.1:40857627-40886759 GCA_028571105.1 Tragopan temminckii
ATAATTAACTACTATAACAGAAATGAAGGGAGAAACACTATATACAAAATACATATAAGCTGAAAAAATTCTCTCATCTATCTCCAAAAGCCTTAGCTAGTGCTTGCTTTAGTCATAAGTTTCTTACATTGACAGTCTCCCTTCAAAGGATATTCCAGTGCAGTATAGAAATTACTCTAATCAGTACATCAAAATCACTAGGGGCTAATGTCAGATTGATGCGAGCATATAGACAGGCAGGCACACATTCATTCTATATGATAGTGCTGGGAGGGAATGGGATCTTCCTTGCACATCACAGAACAGCCACAGTTTGCAGCCCAGGAGCCTGACCCGCCTGCTCTGTGGCACCAGCATCTGTAGAAAAAAGTCTCTGCTTCCCACACACCAAGATGTGTAAAGAATTTAAAAGTGCTGTCTTCTGTTGTAGGCTTGTAAAAACACTGTGCAAAAGGTTCAGCTGAGCACTGCAGGCTTGCCCTAACAGCAGGACATTTTTGCAATTGGGAAGGACAGGTAAGGATGCCCTCTAAAAAATAGCCACTGAAGAAGTTGTGCTCTTGACAGAGTAGTTACAAGCCAGGAAAAGCATCAGTATTTGTACTTCAAATACCAATGGTATTGAAAACATTCTTTTGTGTTGTTTTTTTTTTTAATAAAACATTTGTTTCAGTCTGTCAGGATTACCTTACTGGAGCCTAGAAAGTCATAAATATCTTCTGTTTTAAACAAGAACACATAGTTTCTTTGTCACTTTTTCGTAACAATGGGCCCCAGTTGAGAAATACAATTAAAATGGCAGACACAGACGGCTCTTTCTTTCATTGAAGAAAGGTTGTGAAACTTAACAATTGCTCTAAGCACTGCCCTGAAGATTACTATCTATTTCTTTCAACAAAACATTTTACATAGGCAATAATTTACTTGTATTACTCTAATAGGACATTTTAGTGTTTCTTTAACAACATCTTGTAAAACAAACTGCGCAAAGAAGTGGCTATAACTTATCAGTATTAGGATGAATTGTAATACATTAAGAAACAGGACTGCATTGTCACTTACACTATGGTTTCTCTTCATCCTCTGTTTCATCCATTTTTAAGGACCAGACTTTAGAACAACAGCTGCACATGCTGGAACATCAGTTAAAAGGTAGGTGGTTTTCCTGTTGTGTGCTCATTGTCCTGTATTTTGAAAGAAAAACACAGGCACCTACAAGTGCTCTGCTTTAGTCTTCTAGCAAACCTTTTCTGGTGATTTTCTCTGGATTGCTATAAAACCAGGTATATTCCTCAGAAGACAAACAGTGGTGAAGATCTTTTCAGATTGCTGCTCCTTGAGCTGAGCAGCCAGCAGAGGCCACTAGTGCATCTAGTACAAATCCTTGCCAAACCACCTGTGCTGCAAAAAATGCTCTCCTCTCAGTTCAATCCAGGAAGAAAGGCATCAGGCTTTAAACTACAAACTCATTCTTCCATGGGGTATCAGCACATTCCAAGGTTCTCTATCAAAAAGCACTCTTCTTTCTGCCTTCTACATTTAGGCTTACAACAAAACTCAAAACTCATTTTTTATTAAAAAGCAAGAATCTATCACTGTGAAAAAGACAGAAAGGGAGAGAGACAGAAGCAGCTTAGCTGGTCTGTCTTTTTTTCTTTTTCTTTTTTTTTTTTCTTTTCTTTTCTTTTCCTTTTTTTTTTTTTTTTAATTCCAGCTATTATAAAAAGGTGCTTTTTCACTGTCAACCAACATCATTCTGACAGGATATAAAATGTTTTGTACCTAACAATGGAGATTAATACCAATGATTATTACTGGCAATATTATGCTTCAGATTAAAACTTTCCATGACAAAGTACAAAAGTACAAAACAATTCTCTTGTACATTAGGGAAGTTATTTTTATAAATGACTTATTGCAAAATAATTTCATATTGTGGAATCCTTCAAGGGACTGAAGCCTATTATTCGCTGAGAAAAATTGTTAAAATGTCTGGGTGCTCTTCTTAAGTAATGTGACTTTTATGTTGAAAGAACAGTGTCCATTTTCACTATCTTTAAAATAATGGTTCACACAGCACTGTTGCAGTTATTTGGTTCTTTACGTACATAAGTTAGCATTTAGACATCCTACTTACATGAATGGATTTGTAGGTTTAGATTTGGCTCACAAAAAATTGCTGTGCTAACATATTTTTATGACTTGGTGAAGTATTGAAATACTACTTTGAAAAGCATTCTTTCCAAGCCTGGGTCTGGTGTTTTTTTCAGCTCCCCTTCTATCTGAAAAGAAGGTAGGGATTTGGGGCATAATTTTTCCGAAGAGAAGTTTTTGCAGAAAACAACATAATCCCTCTTGGAAGTATTATTTTATATAAAGAACATCTCTGAATTGAAAAGAATTCATGTAAGACAGAAGTGAAAATCCTGAACAGCATTTAGAGGGAAATAAAGCCTTTAAAGGATCTTTTCTATTTGAGTTCTTAATGGCTACTAATTAGTAAGGGTGAGCAATTCTTTCTTTACTATTTTTATATAAATTCATGATCTTCTACTTTTTGCAAAGCATCAGGTCTGTCAATTTATCATTTGTTTCGCAAATATTTTCCAGGCTTATCTTCAGTTTTTCTCCCATGAGAGTTCTGTAGCAACAAAAAATAGTACGTGGTATTTTACTAGCAAGTTAGTTGCATTGTTACTTGGGACACCGACCATGTAACAGAAATAAGGAGGACATGTAAAAGGCACTTGTGTTCACAATGCAGTGTAAAATATTCTGAACTTCTTGCAGTAGTTTTAAAGTTCTTCATATTTTCTAATTGCCAGCAACTGTGTACATCAGTTCAAACAATACATCCAGATTTCTGCTTGCCAAAGGGTACTTCTCTTGTTTGTTTGTTTTATTTAAATATTAACTTCCATGCTGTCAGTTCTGAAATGATGAAGGTGGATTAGCAGCTTGTCCAAAGCATCTGCCAGGCCTTGTAGTAAACACTTTCAAGAGGAACAGTGTTGGTAGAAAGCTTTTGAAATTTCAGTCCACAAGTAAAATATCAATTAAGGGTTTAAAAGACTTGTTTGTTTACATAAATTAACATTCACTTGTCCTTTCACGTGCAAGAAATTTATCGCTTTCATTTGCATTTTCAGGTTCATCCACTTCTTCCACAGGGTTCTTTTCTTGCAACCCACTATTTTCCGAACACGAATCTTCATCTCCATTGCTGTGATGACCTTCAAGACTGTGCCTGATGCCATAAGTAAAATAAATAATAAAGCCTTTCAAAAGGAAAAGGGAAAAAAAGAAAAAGAAAAAGGTTAATAGGGTTTTTAGGCAAGTAGTTCATCAAAGTCATTATTTTTTACTGTCTGGTTGAGCAAATTTTCCAAAGTCAGGTACTAGAATGATAGCTCAATCTTCAGGTCTTCCCTCTTTGTACAGAAAGTGGAGGTGCTAAATTCCAGTGCGTCATTTTTGCATAACTGATTGCTCTAACAGAATCACAGAATTGTAGGGGTTAAAGGGACCTCTAAAGATCATCGAGTCCAACCCCCACCAAAGCAGGCTCCCTAGGCCAAGTCATGGAAAATAGTATCTCTAATTTATGACTACATAAAATCAATGCGGTTTTCCATATCTTAAAGGAGAATGTCTGATACAGCAAAAAGAAAACTGTTACAAAAAAGATTTCAGCACACATTTAGCTAAGTAGACAAGCATGGTAACTTACTGGAATTAGTTCTATAACTTTGATTCTTCCTATTACCTCTAAACTATTTTTACAGTTTTGGCAATGTATACATATCCCTTCTAAAGCGTGATTTATTTTTTTAACTAGAAATACTAAAACATAAACTTTTGTTCCAATGTTTAAAGGCAAAGCATTGAATCATCTAAGACAGGATTCATCAGTCCTAACAAAGGAGGAGATTTAAATGAGCAGAGGTACTTACCAAGTGCCATCCAGATGCTAAACCTGATCCAAGTGTCTGCACTTAATTGTACCATTAGATAAATATTTACCAGGATACTGAGTGATGGTAAAAATGGCAATAATGGAACCTAGAGGGAAATATTTAAAATATTCATAATATTAAATATCATTTCTTGTATATATCAACTACTTATGTCAGACTTGAGTTATACAATGTGAGCTAGGGGTGACAAATCTCACTAAAAAAGAATAGCAACTTTTTCTTATTGAAGTATATTAAAATTTTCTTTTTCAGTATTTAATGACAAATTTCTACACATCTTAAACATTTAAAGTAAGTCATTTTTAAAATATGTTCTCTCAGGCTGTGAAGACAATCTTTCAATGCATACTAATGAAGTCCTGAATGTACAGCTGAAAAGGGTTATTTCCAATCTTTATAGATGTATCCCTCTTTTTCCAAATTTCCTCCTTAGTTCCATCAGATTCTTTTATTTTCATCACCATGATTCACTGTTTCCATTATATAGTTCCTTAACTAACTGACCTTAGAACATAAGTGAAAGCTCAAAATTAAAGGCCATACTTCAGGGAGGTATGAATTGCACTGTGTTCCAAATCACTGCAGACAATGCAGATAATCTGACTATACACTAGTCAGTTTCTGAATTGTTTTCTAGTGTCTAAGTGTTCAAACTGAGGACTAAATTTGCTCGTGCCTTAACAGTGTGCACTCTGGGCATGTGCCTGAAAGAAAAGCTAGAAATCTGTGTTGTCAGACCCACTAGTTGTAACAGCAACTCAACAGCTATGCCCTTTTTGTATGGCCACATTCATATATGCGTCACATATTCAATCTGTGGGCAGCAAAATCCTTTCCCTAGTTTTGAGATCTCGATAAGATCTATACACAATTCAGCTATGAGCATCCACTACCCTTACAGTCACAAAAAAGAACAAACTGTGATAATAGCAGTGCAGTAATGAAAGACTACCTGAAAAAGGGCTGTCTCTCTCTCCCTCTGCCCCTCTCCCACTTCTTAGAATACATCCAAACCTCCCATTAAAGCTATTATTTTATTCACCATAAAGGCCACTTTCTGCTGGTTCTGAGGCTGCCTTTGGATGAGGAGAATGGTAATTATGAAGAACACCACCAATGTAGCAAGAAGGCCAATACTCCAGGGCTCCAAGTTAGCAATGAAATGAGTCCCATATGTAGTGAGAGCACTCAAGCCACAAACCAAGAAAGCTGTGTGAAAAACAAAATGATGGAAATAGCATTGAAGAGGAGGTGACTTTTAAGAAGAATGATAGTGGAACTTCAGTATGAAATGCTATGAAAATGATCAAGTAATGGAAAATACGTGAGACTACAGATTAATTCCATCATGAAATATAAGAGCATTATCCAGAATGATGCATTAATGATGACTGAGGAAAAGTATATTATTACTGAATGTTTAATTTTGTCTGTAATAAAATTCCACTACTTACATTAATGTTGTATATTACTTACCTAACAGACCCACTAAACAGTTAACTGTAGTTGCAGTCTGTTCTGTAGGTAAACTGGATGGATTAATCAGAGTCTGAAGACTGAAGTGACTCTCCTGTATCATATTTATCTGTGATTCATTTACTGCAGATTCTCTTTCTGATGCAGCCAAGGCTGCTTTTTCTGGAGAATATTTGGGTTGCTCATAGGTTAAACTGGGTTGGTACCTGTGCAAAAAAACAAGTGGGGTAATAATGAAGTTTGCTCTGGGAATTGAAGGAATATGCCTCTAGGAATACATTTAAGTACTAAGTGCTTTGCAGTAGAGATTGAGAATTACCCAATATGTAAGAACATATGATTAGTCACTATCATATATAAACAAATTATGGCAACTTTTTTGCCATGTTTGTTTGTCAGTAGTTTTTTAGGCTATATAAATACAGATAAATTACCAGTCTTGCACAAATGTGGAGATCTGGTGGTCAGCAGCAGGGAAAGGGTGAGGAATTATCTGCAGTGGCAAGTTCATTCTGCTTTCCTTCATGTAAGGGGCCTATTAACTGGTATAAACTGAAAATTTACATCTCTTGTTAGAATGTAAGTGTATTTTTAAAAATACATACTATAGATAAGTCAGTGTGGGATATAATAGTCTTCTCTTAACTGGAAATTATATAGCTTGAATGAATTCAACCTGTATAGTTTTCAAGGCTATCGATTTAGCCTTGTATAAGTAACAAAGATTGGTTTTTTAAATTAAAAAGAACAGAATAAATATAGAAATGACCTACAACTATCAATATATTGATATCATTAAACTGTTTTAAAAAACAGAAGACATAACATAGTTCTACTAACAATTAATGATGATCTCAACTGATGAGAGCTAATATTTGTACTCTCTTCTAGGCTACCAGATCTTGAAATGTTTTTCTGGCCTTACTGATTTCTGACAGGACAACACAAAGCAATTATTTTAACATCTCCATCTTTCACATATAGTCACCACAATATGATAGGCCCAAGGTACAGCATGGATTGTATTTGTATCAAAATATTATCTCCTGGAAAAGAAAAGTTGTCTAGATTTCACATGAAGTTTTGATGTGACTAACTGCTATACTGATATAACAATATATCAGTGTTTTCTTTGACAGGTAAATACTTCTCAGCAGTTATTTATATGCATACAGATAGCTCTCAAACGTTTAGTTATAAAGCAAAAAACATCCATTGTAGATGTGACTCCTGTTCAGATAGTGAACAACACAATATAAACCACAGTAAAACAGAAAAGTTTTTGACTCACCTAAGAATGAGGACACAGGTTGCCACAAGTGAATAAGCAAGAAGTGTGCCAATAGACATTATGTCCACTAAAGCCTTTAGGTCAAACAGGAATGCCATAATAGCTAGAAAAGAAAAGAAAATGCAAAATTTGTATGAGGCTTACATACTAAGTCAAGATTTTAAAGTCCGTCACCAGTGTAACTTCAAATTGTTCTACTGAGAGCAATATGAGTGAAATAATAGTAATCCTTAAAAACACATTTGAAGTCATAGCCAACATACCTAAACCTAATTTCCTACAGTTGGGAATCTCATTCATATAGATAAGACACTGATGGGCCATACAGTCATGCTGCATAATCAAGCAATTTGTATTGGATTTATTTGGGCAGAAGTACTTGCATATGGGGCTTGCTGAATGGGGGCCTCAATAAAATACATCTTTATAGAAAAGATTCTGATACTGTGAAAGAATCTCATAAAAGTTAAGAGATGGCTCCCACTGCAAAACAGAGGAACAATGATGTGACCCAGTAAGTATGTAAAATTTCCACTAATTTCAGAATAGTCTCCATGTAAATTTATGAAGTTGTCTATAAGAAAATAGGTGGGGTTTTTTGTTTGTTTGTTTTTTGTGTGTGTGTGTGCATGCTTTTTAATTATCTTACTAAAACCTTCAAGTGGCCTTCAAGAAAGACAGCAAAATCTCACAAGAAATAATATTCTTAAGATCACTGAAATAGAAATTTCCATGGTACTTTGAGTAATTATGGCAGACATTTTGTCTATAAAAGTTAATGTCACCTTCATCTGGAGGTTCTTTTTTGTCTATACTGTTTGCACACAGAGAAATCATAGAGAAATTAGCACAATTAATTGAAATTAGCTGTCACTAAATGAAAGGCTAGCATTAATTGATACATGGTCAAAAAAATCTTAAAGTATTTGTATTTGACTCACTCTATTGAGATATATAAATAATCTAAATATTTTATCTTTTTAATCATCACTAATCTTATAATAAAAGAAAAAATAAAATGTAGCCTTTATATACTGTACGTGCATGCATACACAAACTTTTCTATATTCAGAAAGGCTTATATATAATATTTACTTTATAAATACTTTTAATATATGTGTAGACAGGTGTATCGGTGCACAAAAATACAGAAACACACGTTCCCATCTTTTTGGATTCTGACTAAAACATGACTTCAAAAAGCACGACTGCTGTGTTACAGAAATTCTGTTTCATCTGCTAGTCTCCTCTTCCAATGGAGGAAGGAAAATCATCCTGTCTTCTTAAGAGAGGGTGGATGTTCATAAATCCAAGAAGTCATTTATTATAAGAAGTCATAACTTCATATCTGTGGCAAATTTCTCATGGCTTTGAATTCTCAAAATGTAGGTAAGCAAAGCCAAGAAACAACAGAACCTGTAATAACCAAATATAAAGTAGCTATGTTTAATTTTAAGTTCTAGATTCAAAAGGCTACTTTGTAGCCAAGGTTGTTTCCTTATACACTAGATCAAACTGAAAAATTCTTGTAAGTTTCTGATTAAGAGAATTTTAAAAAAAAGCTTTTTCACCTCTCTTAATTCTACTCAAGTTCTACGTAATGAAGGCAGACAAATTTACAGTTAAGGAACTGTAAATGGGCAGCTAAATATTTTTCAATGTGCAGAGTTTCAGAATCATGGTTAGGATATGTGAAAAAGTCACAACAACAGCATGTGACAACTGACTCAGCTTTAGTCATGACCTGGTAACTTTAATTGAGGCCAAGCACCTAACAGGCTAACAGGATAAAGGTTAACATTTCTTAAAGCTATCCATACTAGGATACAAGGATACTAGGATACAAACAATCCATACTAGGATTTAAAAGGAAAATCAAATAATATGAGCTGTTGCACTTATTTTTAACTACTTCTGGCAAAACTATTTATGACCACAAGTTACCAAATATGCATTTTTTTAAAAAATAGATTAAGCTGCCTTCAGATAAATTATTCATACACCAAATTCCCCACAATGTCTAAAAGCAAGTCCACGTGACTAGCTAGTTGCACAGCTAGTCCAGGCTGTACAGCTACATCAATTAGCTTACGCGTTAGGTAACATGGCTTTCTTTCTTTCTTTCCCACATAACTGCACTACCAAATCACTATGGAGGAAAAAGTCAGTAACATAAATTAAAAGTCAAAATAGAATGTTTTAGTCATAGTTCTGAACTCACTTTAAATCAGTGTTAACCAGGTTGCTATAAGGCATGTCTTTCATATTTTTGTTTTAAGGCATTTATTTGCCTTGAAGGTAAATACATCCAGTGCTTCCAGTTTCTTAGATAATTAGACATCCCTCCAAAATAACACAATGAAACTTGGGCAGTGCCACTTTAGGAAGTATAGACAAAAATGAAGCAGCTGTGTATTAAAAAATTTCTCTTTGTGAAACTAATATAGCAGTTGGCAGTTGGCAGCAGCTCCCAAAATGCTGTTTTGCTAAAATGTATGTATATATATATGTATGTATATATGTTTATACATATATTTATATGCATAAACACATAACTTCCCCAACACACAGACAAACACCCTTCAACTCTAACTTGGTAAGCTTGTACCGAAATAGAACTGGTTTTCTTTAGAAGACAGTGAAAATAAAATCTGTGTATTTTACACAAAAGCTGATTCCACTGCAAATACAGATTTTTTTTCTCATGTCTCATAATAAAAAACTTGTCAACTTCTTTCCCCATTACAAATGTGGTACATATATCTATGTTCATAGGACAAGAAAACCCTATGAGGAGAGGAGAGCCTAAGGGACTCAGATCAAGTTAGAAGCTTATTCACAGTACAAGAAGTTAATATTTAAAAATAAATAAATAAATAAAATCACTTTGAATTCTGTGACATTAAAGACACTACCACCATCAGGATTGGTATGTTTTAGAGTTCTTACACCTTTTGATTTTATTCCCATCTTACATGCAAGGGAAGTTAACAAGCAGCCCTTTTTCAAAAATACGAATTACCATGCACGTGCACAGAGTGTTCAAATCTCAGTTTTAAGAAATATGGGCTTTGAGAGCTTACCAGAGATGACCCCTGCTGTCAAGGTGGCAAAAACTGGTGCCTGCCTCTTACTCACTTTGGCAAGAAAACTAAAGAGTAAACCATCGCGTGCCATGGCAAACAGAATTCGGGGCAAAGGGAACATAGAGCCGAGAAGACTAGAACAGAAAAATGTATAGTTCAAATACAGGTTATTAAAAGCACAGTGCTTTACTGGTAAACCCAACTACATGAAAAGAATGCTTGGAAGAGTTAATGGGTTCTGCTTCAGTTTTGGTTTAGGCTCTGTGTTACTGCTCTTGGTTTTCTGTTTGATTGATAAGTGTTGTTCTATGCTTTGTCGATTATTTTGAACCTAAGCTTTGAAAGCTCTTGAAATTAGCAAACAAATACAAAATCTGTGGTAAAGAAAAGTTTCACTAGTAGCCTACTTTACCTGGTGACAGTTATATTGGATCAGTGAAAAGCAAATCAAAATTGCACAACAGTGTTCTATTTCCATATATGCAATACGCTTAGCAGTGCACCTTTCTTTATAAGGATCAACTCTTAGTCTCACCTGCTACTGCACCAGACGATAGAGTAGCAACTAGTGGGGTCTTCTTTTTGGAATTGATTTGAGCTAGACATTTGAAAAGCAACCCATCCTTCGCCATAGCATAGATTACACGTGGCATTGGGAAAATGGATCCAAGAAGACTGAGTAAAAAGCAAACACATGCAACATAGCAAACACAGTTCATGCAGAGCTGTACCATGGAATAAACAATGCTAATTAATGGCATGTACATAAACTTATGATCATAAGACAGCAGAGTTGTATCATGGAAAAGATAAACAACATTAATTAATGTCATGTATAGAATCTTATGATCATAAGACAAGATCAGAAAGCCCCATAGCCGAAGATACTACAGATCAGACAGAAAATGTCTTTTTTTTCCCCATAAAGTTGATAGCCTTTTTTGTTTGTTTGTTTGATTGTTTTTAATTTAGAACTGTAATTTCTTCATTAGAGAGAATTCGGGTTAGCAAAATAACTCTTGCCATCACTGTAGTTCTTGGGTATTAGTGGACCAGGAACATATTCCAGGTCACACTAACTGCAATTAAGCTTTAGTATTCCTCAAAAAAGTCTGTCAGTCAGCAGCAGCAAGTCAATAAGCATTAGCAGCATCTCTTATGTTTCACATTTACATGTGAGGCTGCTGATTAACAGTAATTCAAAGTAAGCACCACCAGTTACAGTTGAGCACACTGTCTCTTTCCATTAAAGCTCCTCAAGCCAAGCTTCACTGAGATTGTTTCCTTTCTGGGAGGAGTAATTATTTTAGATTTGTTATTAGCAGCACACAGAAAGCTTTTAAACTTTAACTCAATTAGTCAATAACTCAAAGCTCTTTTTAAACAGGCTTCTTACATTAGATGGTTTCTTTACCTCAAAATTAAATAATCATAATTATGAAAACAAAAAAACTTTGAAAGGACAAAAGGCAAATTCACAGCCAATACAACCTCTGCAGCAGCTTACTAGCATTTAACCAGCTGAATGGTTGCCTTAGGTACTTCAGGATGTCAACTAAACCACTTAAAGAAGGCTCAGATTTTACATACCACAGATGCTAAGTACCTCTGGTAATGCTCATGAGACACAAGCATGAAGGTTAGACACATGTGAGATAATCTCATGCACATTAACTGATGTATAAATGTTCTTTTCGAGAATGAGTGTTTTCTAAATCAGGGCAAGTTTATTCTTCAAATAAGGATACTGTTAAAATCCACAACTAAATTTGTGCTGTTCTGACTTTGTATAATATATTAATTACACTTCTCTTTAAGTGGGTTCACACAAATAATGGAAATACTAATGGAAATGGACATCTTTACCCAGAAGATACAAGTTCACAACATAGCATAATTAGCGGTAACCATACGAACTAAAAGTAATGATCTGAATTTTTTGTTTTTGTTAATTATACCTCTGAACTGAAGAATATGATATATGATATCCTTTGATTTGCTCTAAACTGACACAAATCAACAGACTGAAAGATTAACCTCTCCAAACAAGGAAATATAACAATACTTCAAAATACATTGGAAACAGACCAGGAATTCAAATTTCTGAAATCGTGTTTTACTCTCTAAATTTGTTTTCCAGTATTAGTTTGCACTTATATAAAACTTCTACTATTTATCAGTATAGAGGAAAATTTGAGTAGAAACCCCTATGACAAATAGATAGAAAAAAACTATAATTTCAGAATGAACTGTATAAATTATATTCTTCAGTCAGCCACATAAGCTTTTATGACATTCTGAAACTATTTTCTTTTTCCTCCACCTTCTACATCAAAATATTACCTTTCTTTAAATCATCATCTAGACCTAGTGTTTATCTTCATCACGCTGATGCTCACCAGAGTTATCTCAGAGTACTGTTAGTATTCCTGCTTAAGCAGGTATGCCTTTTTTCTTTGTGGAATGTCAGCCCATACTCGTATCATTGAAACTCACTTGGATGATTTCTTACCTACAAAACCTCAAGTAGAAGACTGGAATCGGCATTTTTCTATCCCTAAATTCAAGCACTAAGCAATATTCTATTCTATGAAAGTGTTTACACTACATTACATCTAGGCTGTGATATGTATGAACACATGTGTATATATTGTATGCTTTCCTGGTCTTCTTAATTAAAATAACAGGTTACATTCACAGTTTTATAGCAGGAAATAAATTACCCTATTCCCACAGCTAGAATCTACATCTCAAATAATCCTACAAAAATCAAAGGAAGGAATGATATCAAAAGACAGATTGGCTACTGAAGAAAAACAGGCAATGAAGATAATAAGAGAAGCTAGGTATTTGTCGTTTCAATTTTGCCTGCAAATACACAGAGTTTGTAAATTTGTTGATTGATTGAGAATGGCCTGCAAGACAGGACACAGGCAGTGAAGTATATTCCATCAGTTAATAGAAGTAACTTGCAGGTCATGTGTCTGAAAATACTTATTTTAATAAATAATTTTTGGATAAAAAGTCAAAGAGGTAGAGTTCAGTAACAGTAAAGCTTAAATAGAAACATAAACTAATGAAAATATTGTAAAGAAAATCTGCTTAAGACTAAAATATGGTTACAATACTAATGCTAATCCTCTTCATGAAGTGAGCCTTCTGAACAAACCCATTAATTTATTTTTAAATGTCTTGTAATATCCATCAGCTTTTGCAAAGCATATCAAAGCCTTTACCTTGTAGACAAAGCACAGAGGGATCCCACTGCTACAACATATTTTGCAGGACCCCATCCAACATATGCAAATGCTACAGGCAGAGGACTTTTCTCATCTAGCAGATAATATGGCATCATAAGAGTCAGTGCAGCTGAAACTCCAAAATAGGCCATGAAGCAGACGAGCAAAGACACCACAATTCCAATGGGTATGGCTTTCTGAGGGTTCTTGACCTCTTCTCCTGAAAATAAAAGAAAGAAAAAACAAAACAAAACAAAACACACACACACCAAAAGCTGTTACTATTACATTCATCTTTACAAGATATTATCACAGACAAATGAATATGTTTGAAAGCCTAAACCCTCAAAATCTTATCTACAGAATACATTTTAAAATCTGCACAAATTAAGATCAGTTATTTCTGTTGCCAGAAATGGCATTTTTTTTTAAAAATAGGTATAATTAATGGACATAAAATATATTCTATATTTAGAATTGTCAAAACCCATCATTTCTAGTTATTTTCCTATAATTTGTACGTTCTAAGTACTCAATCCATATCATCCATATATAATTTAGAAGTGATATCAGAAAACTCTTAAAAATCGTTGACCAATTAACATGATTTGGGCAGAAAAAAAGTCTAAAAAAAGACAGATTATGTCCCTTTGCCCCCCCCAAAAGCTATCATACACACACAAATAAATACTATACCAGTTGTTGCAATGCAGTCAAATCCTACAAAAGCATAAAAACAGGTTGCAGCACCAGCCAATGTTCCTGTGAAACCATATGGCATAAAGCCACCACTCCCATATATACTTGTCACATTCTTGTAGGATGAAAAATTTCTGTAAATAATAAAAATACAGCAGAAAAACACGTTATTTTTTATTACTGGTAGGTCAAACATACGCATCTTTCTCCCCTGCACTTTACATAACAGCACGAGAAGGCATATTCATGTGAAAACTTGTAAGACAAAAATAACAGCAAATGGAATAATTCTTGAATCTAGTAATTATCATCTTACTCATTTTGCTGTTTGTGGCAGGGCTTTATAATCCCTAATGGTGTAAGAAACACTCGTTGTTGTACTCACCCACTGTAATTAATTTGTGGCTTAAGGATAAGAAGCCAGTAACTTCTCAAATGGCCACAAATAAAAGTCTTGAAATATGAAAAAAATATGACTTTTTTTTTTTAGGAAAACACAAACAAAAAAATAAAAAGACTTTCTAAGGGAATAAGAAGTTTATCATTCCCAACAACCGAGCTATCTGTTAATAGATTACCTGCAATAGTACAAAAGCGTGTATTACATAGAATTGCTTAGAATATGAGACATTTTTTAAAACTAATTTTAAAATAATGTTAAGAGTATTTACTCCGTTATTGCAGAAAGGTATTCTTCACTTATTCTCCAGTTGTCAACATCTCCTTTCACAAAACCAGAAATCACAACAAAGAATAGGACCAAGATGTTAATAGCAGTGAAAATTTTATTCACCCATGCAGATTCTTTTACTCCAAATGATAACAGACCTATAAAACAAAAAGAACTTTTAGACATGAACTGTCATGTACAGTAAAAAAGTTATTTTCAAGAAGATATATTTGTCAGTACAACAAAAAATATTAAAAAAAAAAAAAAAACAGCAATAGATTTTATACTTTTAGCACAAATTTAGTAAACTGACAGCCTGGCAACAGACAAGTGTATTGGAAACCATAAAAACACAACCTTCTTTAACTGTACTCTTGAGGTATTTACAAGAATTCTGAGCAATTGTTACTGCTTTTCTGGGATTCTAGTTCATATCTCTATATCATGCAATGGAAAAAATCTAATTAACAAATCCTTTAGAATAAATGCATGCCTCCAGTTCATATTTATCTCTGATTTACAGAGATTCTATTAAAAAAGCATAATACAAAATATGTTTGCCTTGAGTTCCAGACTAGTCCATTTAAATGATAGGAAAGTTATTTCATCAGGATCCGATTGTCTAACAACTGTGAGTATACTAATATTTTAATGGAATAACAGGTAGAAAGCAGACCAGGAGTAACTGAATAGAGTGCGAAAGTCTGGCTTCTCTAATTGCCACTAATATCACATACATGCTTTCCCTCATTAATTAGAGATTAACTCAGAAAATTATAAGCCTCCCAAGATAAAGTCTAAAAAATCTCTGACTCTGCTAATGAGATGCTTTCTATCTCATCACAGCACAGAAATTATCATAGAAGCTGCTCAAGTTTTCTGCATCAGTGTTATTTTGGCTACAATTTCTGGAGGTATGGGTGTTGAGTCACCTTGGGAATCTGTACACTGCGATGTAACTCAGCATAGATGCATCTTAAGTCTAAATGAATCTTGTCTTTTAAATAACGTAGTTCTCAAATGCTTTCCAGTTACAGACTTCAGCAATTTCTTTTTTTTTTTTTTTCTTTTTTCTCTTCTTGTAAGTCAAACAAAACCAAAAACCAGATGAAAGAAATGAACTGAAGATACAAGTACAATCACAAATTAAGGTTTCCTGTGTTATTCTACTACTCATCTTTCATGTACAGAGACCTATTAAAAGCTTAAGATGCACTGGTCACTCATTGTAGCATCAGGAGCTGAACAGAAATGTTTTCCCCAATAATGAGTCCAAAAACACTTGTAACAGAGTAAGAGGATAAGTGTTTATATACACATCAGTTTAACTTTTTAGAGAAGAAAAGCTCTTGCTTTTATGTGATCTAAAAAGAGTCTGAACACAAGAGTCTGAACAATATTAGTATATTTGGGATGTGTAAAAGCTCTAGTGAACAATTCTAGTTGAAAAATGAAGTGCTTCTAGTTGTTTAAAACAAACTATACACTTTAAAACCCACATAGCATTTCCTTCACTCAACTTTAAGGACATTTACTTTTGGAAAGCAAATGAAAACACGCAAAAAAGTTGCAGTATTTTGGAAATTTCTGATGCCTCAGAAAGTGTATACTTCGTATCAGTTTTTGTAATTTAAAAATATGACAGAAGATTTTCCTGTTTCTTGTAATTTAAAAATATGACAGAAGATTTTCCTGTATCAATGTGTATCACAGGTTTTATAAAACCTACCAATAAGTGATTATTTTACGTTTCATCTTCAAGGAAAGGAGAGTATGCATATATATATTTTTTTTTCATACAAATTTAATTCCCAGAGTCATTTTGTCAATGCATAAATGTTCATCTAAGCTGCTCGGATACTATTACTCATTTCTGATATAACACAAATTACAGATTGGTATTTTTTTGTTTTTGACTGTAAGAAACACTCTGACATTACAACCATCATAAACGAGATATTTGTCTTTTACCTGATAAGAGCAATATAAGGAATACAGCAAAGAAGTCAGGATACTCTGCCAGACCAGGGTAATTCATTTTGAAGTAGGTTCTGAAGAAGTGACCAATCTGTTTCCCAAGAAGTTCATCAAAGGTGCCACTCCAGGCTCTTGCTACACTCGATGTACCTTCATAAAATACACGCATATTTACAGTTTTGCATGAATGCATGAGATACAGTTAACTCTATTGAAAAGGAAATAAAACTAAACATGCTGCTACTTTTAAGTAGAGATTTTAACATCATAGATTTTCACCTAGTTAAATGACAGCATACTATTCTGCAACTAAAATATACAAATCTGTACTTAATTTGTTCCCAAAATATTGCAAAAAATATTTCTGTATCATTTATATTTGATGTCCTTCTGGAAAACACTTACTTCAAAAGTCAAAATATTATGTGTATGTTAAACAATACAAAACATTGGTTTAATAAATAACATGAAGGAAAGACTGTCTGCCAGGAAGTAAAGCAAAAAAACATTAGGAAAATATATATTACTAGAGTGAGTATTTAAGACTAATGCTCTCATCTGGTGAAGAATGTATGTGACTACAGCTAAATACAACCTTATTCTTACCACTTTTCTACCAAGAATGCACTACAAAACAACCCTCAGGTCTATTGATTTTGAAGTGATTTGGGCAACAGTCCTGTAATTAGGTAGACATATACAGATAGGTATGCTTATACACCATAGAGAGGAACATGTACTTCTGGTACAAAACACATCCAAATCAAATTTGTCATCTTTGCCAAAGCACTGAAGCAGCTCTTTTAACATCTTCCACTGCATTGTTATTATTCAGATCTGGTCAACTTTGTGTTTTATGAGATCGCAAGACAGAACATTTAATTAGTATGAGATAATAGTAACAATTTAGGAACTAAACATCATGACTTTCTTAAAGGGTAGTACTATAGCCATGGGAGTGAGCTCAGGTAAATGTTTCTGCTGTGTTTTCTACTGACATTCTTGCTGATCAAATACAGCAGTAAAATCATGTTTATTCTTGTTCATCATCACTACTGTTTGACACATCTTGCAAAAACTCTATTTACGAAGGAAATAACTTAATCAGATGACCTTGGTTATTTGATCCCACTAGGACTAAAAAGCAACAGCAGCTAAGTGCAGAGACAGAAAGAAACAAATCCCTTTCTGATATCTGCTTTTTCAGAAAGCCTCAGATCCCATGTTTGCTCTTAGGCTTACCTATAACATAGGATAAAATGAGATTCCAACCAGTGATAAAAGCCCACAGTTCACCAACAGCTACGTAAGTATACAGATATGCAGAACCAGTCTTGGGTACACGAGCACCAAACTCAGCATAGCAGAGACCTGCCATCACAGATGCCAGGGCAGCAATGAGGAAGGAAACAACAATACTAGGTCCAGAATTAGATTTGGCAACTTCTCCAGCAAGGACATAGACACCAGCACCAAGGGTACTTCCAACTCCCAGTGCTATAAGGTCCAGCGTAGATAAGCATCGGCACAATGAGTCCTCAAGACCTTCCCCCTTGACATTCTTCTTACGCACCAGGCACCGAACAAAGGTCAAAGCTGGTCCACAGGGCAACATGGTGGATGGAGAGCTCTGAAACAAAATAAATTATCACAGTACATAACAGGTAGCACTATAACCATGCAAACCAGTTAAATAAATGCATTTACATGAAGAACTTTAATCACACCTATGAATATATTTATATTCCTCTATGACGATGAACAAGCATCGTCACACAATCTGAGGGATTCAGTTATATTTAGGACTTATTTCTCCAGGGGAAGAGAAATAGTTTTGGTTTACTATACTGCTGTTGTAAAAAGAAGAAATTGCTTCTCTTTATCTGTTGTTGGCTTCTTCTTAATCATTTCTAAAACAGCACCAGAACAGACATCTGTTAACTCATATATCATTAGGATTTTCAAGATAAGAATCAACACAAACATAAATACAGATTTTAAAGATGTAACACCACAATATCAAGACTATAAACACAAAAAAACTTTAAAATACAGCATTCTGATGCAGCCAATGCAATGTCCTTCAGGATATTCCCTTTCGGATTCAAATAATATGGCTTTAGCCTCTAGAATTCACTTCAGTAAAAACTGCTTGAAAGATTAAAGCATTGTTTCTACTCCCTCTCACATCAACTAAGTTTCCCAGAACCAATTATTTTTAAAAGAGATGTATAAAACTCTCCCTGGTAAGCTTCTAACAAGAACAGATAGGAAAGAAGAGTTTGGTAAGAATTAAGTGAAGTTATCTGCCATTTCCTGAGACTTGTTGTAATCCATATCATGAATATCTACGTTGTGCTCACGATTTGTTTACTGCAACTCTCCTCAGTGCAGGGACTGTTTTTCATTTAGATAAGCATATTCTGCTCATATATTCCTCCATATCTGTATCAGTCTTCTGGATCAGTAACATTTCTACTCATCACTAACAGCAATGATTTTCCATCAAAAGGGATGTCTTACTATGGCAGTATTTGCTCCTGGAACAAGAATTCAGAGGCAAGAAAACTGCCATTCTGAATGACTGCCTGAAAAAAAATCCCTTGGATATTAAAGAGAGAGAAATCTGAGCAGAAACATTTTCCTCCTCTTCCTGTAACTCCCCCAGGTACACTGTCACGCTGCTTTAGTCTTTAAAGAGACTCATTAAAAAAAAGTCTCAACTCAAATTTCAGGGAAAAGGAAGTTGGAATTATAGTAAACAGACTTGAATAGCCCAGGCAGACATTTAGTGCTCATTAGAAAGGTGATGGCTGTCCCAGGACTGAGCAAAGGAGGTGAGGTAAGCAAGGTTTTTTTGCTGTTTTGGTTTGGGTTGGTTTGGTTTGTTTTTTTTTGAGTGATCTTTTTCCCCCTCAAATAGATCGTTGATATTTCATTAACTGGAAAAGCTATTCTGGCAGACTTTGTTCCCTGAACATTAAACAATTTCCAAGGCTTTCGTTGTTCAAATGGATCTCAGATTACTCCATTCCCTTGCACTTTGCAATAAAACCTGAAGATTGTAAAGACATCCATCACAGTGCCCAGCTGGGTGCCATTATGGTTTTCTCTGTTGAGAGGCAATCTTTTTGAAAAAATATGTTTGGGTTCTTTTTTCTGCTTCTACTTTCTCTGATTCCTGTGGAAAGAATAGGGGAGTGAACTAGGTGATCTCCAGAGGTCCCTTCCAAATTCTGTGATTCTTTGTTTCTGAACAGGAGGCTGGTTCTTGCCAACCACAAGTCAGTAAGGTGAAACACCTCTTCTGACTCCAACCCACCCTTTCTTCTTTAGTCTTCTTTGAAACTGCAGCACAAGCAAAGAAAAGGTAGAAGACACAAACTTCATAGAGACAAAAAAAAAAAAAAAAAAACAAAAACCCCCACACACAAGACATAATATTTTAGGTATATCCATCCTTTCTTAGCCTAGATGACCACTGCAATTCTGAATGCCTTACACAGTTCCTAACTATCTATGCATGCAAAATGAATGTCTGACTGCTACTTCACAACCTCTGTTGCTGTGCCCCAAGCACAGAGCACTACCTCAGACATGGCCTCATTCAGAATTGGATGAGACATTGGAAGAGTCCAGTACAGATCACTTCATACTTGACAGGAAGAACTGATGAAGTTATTTGGTCTCCACACAGGCCTAAATGGCACAGGTGGTATCAAAGTGCCTTCAGAAATCACTGGTAAGTGATTCATCTAAGTGTCATCAGGTGTCTCCCGTAGGGATATACATTACCTGCTTTGGAAGAATAACCTGGGCCCCTAAGGACATGTGCTACTGAACAAGCACATCTCACCACAGCACTGCAGCTAAAAACATCTCATGCTCAGCCACTAACCTACAGAAGCAAGAAGGCAATGGCTGGGAGTGCCTTTTGGTGGCAGCATTGTCCTGGACAACCTCACACTGACTGCAGCCAAGCTCAGAAAGGGCCTTACTCCTGCTGCACTGAAAACATGTTGGGGCCTCTGCAACCTCTTTACCCCTGCTGCCACCGACTCCAGCCAGGCCCCTCAGGCCTGTCTCCACGAAGCTGAGCAGCTCTGACTCTTCTCAGAGGCTTCCTCACTGCTTCAGCTTGATGCTTACAGGCATTTATCTCTAGTAAGATACCTAGTAAGGCTAGAAGCAGATCCAGTCAATTTCTTCTCCTGTTCAAATTTGTGCCAGGTCTACTTTACAGAGACATTTGTCACAAGCAAACATCTATGAAGTCCATTCGTCACTGACCTTGGCAAGATGCCTTTGTTTGAAGCAAACTGAGATGGCAGCTCCTGACTCTGCTCACTCTGGGTCACTGCACTCCTGAAACCTTTCCTGGATTAAGTTTTTTCTTTTGCTACAGATTGTTCTGTAACACAGAAAATGTCTTCAACAGTCCTCCGAAGAAAGGAGACCCCAGTTCAATTGCCTGAGATTTGAAGATCAATGCTCAGTCCACATTCAAGCCTCCCCCTTCACCAAATGCTTTCCTAGAAAGAAGTCCACAGCTGCTCATGTCACAGCTTACAGTTTTTCCCTTTCAACTGCATTACAACAAAGAGATCAACAGGACAGGGGGACCTTGTTTTGACAGAAGGGAAATGGGATAGATCTAACACAGGGGAGAAAATGGAAAGTTTCTTCATGTCTCATGGACATAGACAGTACTTGTTGGAGTACCTGAGTAACCAGACATTCTTATCCTATCCCTTTCAGTCTTTATTATCTTGTTGGTTTCTCTCTACCGTAGCTGCTGACAGAACCAGCTTCTTAATTTCAGTCTTTGCTGATCACAGAACTCTGGCTGTAAAGCAGACAATTTACCTTATCACTGCTCATCTGAATGCAATCCCAAGCAGATGAGTTCAGTCTTACCATTCATATCTGGTATGAATTCAGTTGGATGGACAGATGATCAGGAACATTTAACAGCCATCTGGTGCTAGGCTCTTCTAGCAGCACAAGTTTGGTCTAAAAAAAGTTTTATCTACAAACATGGTGCAAGGGGCAAAGTCTCCATTTAGATAGTTTCCATTCATCTTTAAAACTGCACTGGATACTTCATAGTCCGTAAAACCTACACAAACTATCAGCTTTCTACTCCAAAACAAAACACAAATAGGTGGATAACAATAGAGCATAAAAGTAACTGCTGTATAAGGTCAGTGTGTGCTGTACCAAACTTTCATTCAAAAATAACATGTTAATTACGTTAAATAAGTGATTTAAATCAGTACATATCAAATCCAAGCTTCAGATGGAAAAAAAAAAATAAAGCTTTTGATTAAATTACCACTGCACTGCTGCTGCAAACTAATATTTTGTACAAAATTTTCCATTAAAGATTCTAATTCAAAAGGCAAACATTCTCCTACAAACAAGTATTATAAAGCCATTTAATACCTCTGAAAGTCATTAGTCTGTTATGTATATTTAAAGATTCCTTAAGCAAAAGTAATTTAAAGATGATTTACTTCTAATTTATATTGTTAATCTCCTATTATATACTATAACGTATGGTAAGTGTTAGGTGCATTAGTTTAACACTTTAAACAGCACATAAATGATGAAGCAAATATCCTAGCATGTTTGTAACATTCTCAAAATGCAGAAATGTAAATACACGGATTAATTCAGAATCTTTCTTCAGCCTCAGTTTCCTGCAAAAACCTGTAAGTTGTACCAGTTGTATTCCATCTGTAGAATTTAGCAGAAAAAATTGTTTGCAACATTTATTATTGCAAGACCTTAATCAAAGTTGCAGTGTTGCATTGATTAGACCCAGTGTAATAAAATATGAAAGTAAAAAAAGTCAAAAAATATGTGAACACTCTCTTCATGATTCTACTGCAGCTGCAACTTTTTGATGTCCTAAAAGTTGACTTTGTGCCCAAGACAATAACAGACTTTCTATTGTCTTTGAATATTTAAAGTAATCTGTCTAAATAATTCATAAGGCCCTAAAATTGGGAAGCAGCACCTGTAACAGAATATGCATCACTGGAAAATGAAAGATTTATCATCCAAAGGTAGGAACAGATTTCAGACTGAGAAGGAAGACATAAATCACATATAAGACACTAATTTGCACTCAAAGACATAACAACAATGTAAAGTACACTAAATTTAATACCAAATAGCGCAGGTATTGCTATTCAGAAAGCACATATGTTAACAGGCAATGTTTCATATGACAAGCATATGATAAGCAAGTTTTCAGATTGCTTCTTTCAGCATTACAAACCTTATACAGAGCAACTTCTGCTAGACAATTTTCTGCTTCTCTTGCCCAGTCCTGAACTTCTGTAGTCCTAAATATGTGATTTTACTGAAATATGTGATAAAGCAAACCAAATGTGGTGTGTGAGCTACTGTGAGGGAGGTGGAGGCTCTGCAGCCCCAGGTGATTGGAGGCCGGGAGCTGGTGAGTGATTTGCCCAGTGTAGGCAGGGAGGGAGAAAGTCTCGCTGCTGTTCAGATGAACCATATCCACTTTCTCAATGTTGTAACATCATGAGGACGCTGTTTTCTTCACTGAAACAAACCTATCTCCCTACATACAAAGCACACACGGTTGTAAAGGTACCCCCCATGCATCCCCAGGGGACTCTTTTTAAATACCCTGAATGACAAGAAAAATGGGGATGTTTTACTTTATCCCCCACCGTGAAAGCTGTCTGCTCAGCTTTCACGTTTGCTGCTCTTGTTACAAATAATTTGACTTTGAAGTCTGTTGAACACTTTGAGCACTCTGTAATGCTTTAAGACCTGAATCCAACAGTGCAGCATGGAAATAGCTTTTGCTGAGTGTATTTTAGAAGAACATCATTAATCTGAAAAATATTGCTGTGATTAGAAACAAGACAGAAGAGTCTCTGTTTACAGAGCCTGGTTAGAGACCGTTCTGCTGAACCAGGACACACACTGTATAGCTTCTTCTCCTTTATATGGCTTGAAATGTAAAAATGCTGAAATTGGAATAGTCGAGATATTCCTGCGACACAATCAATAAATAATCCTACTTTCTTAAAAATTATCTTCCATAATAAACTAAACTCCAAGGATAATATACAGCAGTATTTTTACTACTTTGAGTGGCAGATAACCCTACCCCAAACAGGCAGTATGATTTCCAGCCAATATTATTCACAGTATACTGTTTGTCTTTAAACATTTGTGTTTCAGTATTTCTCTTTTTGTTCAGAGAACACCGAAATGACAAGTCTTGCAGAGAAAAGCTCTAAATTCCTCATCATTTAAAAACTGTTGCCATAAAAATATACAGAAAAAAAAATGTATGTACTGTGTCAGACCCTGCGACTTGGTCTCAGCTTTCACTCTTTCCTGAGTGTAAATCTGCCCCTGCTGAAGGAGCATGGAAGGCTCATATTCTTTTCCCATGAAATGTCCTACTTCCAGTGGTTAAATGTAAGGGACAAGACAACCTTTCCTTATCTCTCCTACATCCAAAGAGATACACCTCCAAAAAGAGTGTGCTTATTTCAAGAATCCAGATGCCATTTCTTACATTATCCGAGGCTACTCCTTTCTTAAACTGCTAAAAAATGTAGATAGAAAAGGTCTTGTTCATGGAAGCTGCAGCAATATCAGTACCCATGCTATTCCTCATGTTGACCTCCATTCCAGCCACCTCATCCCTTATATTGGAAGACCACAAGCTAGGGACAAGCCAGAAGCTAATTTATCTGCTAATGTAGACAGACCCTGTAGATACAGTGTTCTGACCAACAACATTACAACATGACTTTGGTTCTGGCTTTGGAGAGCTTTGGTCCTGGCATTTTCTGTTCCTTAGCAAATATATCACTCTTGCATTCATCCAAAGTGCCTCATCCAACATTTCTCTGACTTGTGTACTCTAGGGTTTCTGCAGCAGATTCTTGCCATAAAGAATTTGCTTAGAAATTCTCTTCTTGCTATGAATCAGCTGACCACAATAGAAGGAATGAACTGAAAGAGAGAAACTATTTTCCAACAGAAGGCTCTTTTAGGACTTTCTCTTCTGGTGTCAAAACAATATGAAGTTAATGTTAGAGATTTAAGCAGAAATGTATGCCCAGGAATTAAAATAATAATAATAATTTCAATTCATCTGTGAAAAGAAACTCTTGCACTGACTAAATCAAAACACTGTAGGAGTCCAAATGACAAACTACGCCTGGTTAAAAGCTGCTCTGCTGTTGTCTCTGACTTGTCTCACAGATGCAGCCTCACAGCTCCAGGCCAAAAAGCCATGCCTTTTTACATAACTGGAGGCATTAGTTCGGCAAAAGCATATCCATGTGCTTGCCCATATGACTACTCATAATGTGTGGAAGTTAAACATGAACAAAAGTGTTGGCAGAACTGGGCTCTAAGTAAACCATTACAATCCCTCAAATAGAAATTTCAAAGAGATCCTGCTACTTCACCTAGAAAGTCAGGACTTTGGAGCCAACTGTAACAAAGGTAAGTTCTGATATTCCCAAGAAAAGAACAACATGACATGGTTTTTACAGCTTATGCAGCTTCAGCAGGATTTGAAAAGATGTATTCGTATTTGTAAAAGGATTCATGAAATTCTGGCAGGCATCTTTTCTGCATCAAAATAATAAAGTAGACAGCATCTTGATGTTACCTGCTGGGATGATCCCATATTTAGGAATTCAAGCCTCTCAGTCACAGATGTCCAAATGGACAACTGTTTCCACAGGATGCTTTAAGGAAATTCATTAAATTGCTGGAGTATTAATTCATACAAGTTTTAAATACGCTAGATCAATCTCCCAGAAACTTCTGAGATTCTTCTAGTGGTTCTAAAATGCCCAGTTGCTGCCTTTCTTGATTCCCACTTACTGAAGTGTTCTCCCATTAGAGGCACATCTTAACCATATTGGATTAAACTTCTGCTAAAAAGCATCTAGTGACTTTTCTAAGACTTCAATGAGAATGTTTCTCTTGCATATACAGAAGCAAGACTGACCAGAATCCAAAATACTAAAGCATTGAACATTTTTTGAGATGTTTGTTACTGAATACTGTTCTATTCTACTTTTTCATGAGGGTCATGGAACTCACACCATCTCAAATCAAAGCAAAGAAACTTAAAAATCCATTTATGACATCACTACAAGACAAATGCCAAATGTGTAGTAACATACTACTGAGCATGTATATTTGTTTATTATGGAAACTTAAGCAGGTAACAAGCATATTATTTTCTTATTATCCAAATTAACCAACTAAAAATTAAATGTCCGGTCCTTCTATGATTGTGTATACATATTTATATATAGAATCTATATATAATATAGAATATATATATATATCTATATATATAATATAGAATATATAATCTCTTTCTCAGTTTATGTTGATTTTCTGTTGTTGAGGGAATATTTGGGTTTTATTTTAAGATCTTTCAATTGGAAATTTCTGGAGGTATCACATTAACAATAATTTCCTATGGTGGAAAATGCCTGCAGAAATGATAAGAACGTTGTTGTTTTATTTACTATTTTCATCACTAACAGGGCTGTACCTCCTACCCCATGGTTACTAAATTTTCACAATAGCCTCTTGAGCAAGATACTAGCAAAAGCAGAAATCATAAAATCTTGGTCATAGAACATCTCAAGTTGGAAGGGATGCTCAGGGATCATCAAGTCCAACGTTGGGCTCCACACAGGACCATTCAAAACTCAAACCCTGTGTCTAAGTGTTCAAACGTTCCTTGAACTCCAGCAGTTCTGCCCTGGGGAGCTTGTTCCATGCCCACTATCTTCTGGTGAAGAACCTTTCCCCAACACACAACCTGACTCTCCCCTGACACAGCTCCATGCTGTTCCCTCAGGTCCTGTTGCTGTCATCAGAAAGCAGAGATCAGCACTGCCCCTCTGCTCCCTAGGAGGAGCTGTGGGCTGCCACAAGGTTTCCCTCAGTCTCCTCTTTGGACCCAACAAACTGAGCGACCTGAGCTGCTCCTCATACTCTTGCCTTCTAAAGCCTTCCACATCTTTGTAGCCCATCTATTTTTGTTCTCTTCAAAACCAGCCAAAATTTAAAATAAAACAAGCAAACAATTGAATAAAGTCTTGCCAAACTAGACCAGTCCTGGAATTTATTTACTGGGCTAAAGTAAGATACGAGTAATGACATTTAGGATAAAATGAAACTCCAAACCTTTCTCTACTGATTTACACTGAAACTGGTGATTTGAGAGAAGGGGCCTAGCCACTGACTTTAAAGTAAAAAATTACAGGAGCCCTTTCACATGCCTAAACTCAGCATCTTCAAAAGATACACATGAAACCCTTTGTGAACTTCTCTTAAGAAAAGATGTTGGGTTCTCCATTCCTTTGTATCTTAATCAAATCACAGCTATGCACAAGAGTTGCATAACCACAGTGCTACTGTGCAGACCTGCGTGGTTCTGATGGACTGTTCTGAGCTTGAAAAGCTGGCAAGTCTGCCTGAAAAAAACAGTTCTCTTGGTACAAAGCTAGAACAAGATTAGAAATAGCAGAAGAGTCATTTCAGCAGAGTGTAAAAAGCATGTAAGACAACACAAATACTGGTTAATAAAGTGCTGAATATTCAGAAAATAATAAATGGCATGTGGAATAACACAAACTTCCTACACAACACCTAACTTAAGGGAGTACATGTGCACATCTGTGATCCCAAGCCAGATAGCGTGACAGATCCTCGCTTGCAATTTTATTTTCAGTACGAATTGTCTGGATAGCATTAGAAAAGCTAGCAGCTTAGAGTTCAGCAAATTTTCCAGGAGGCTGCTTTCTA
This sequence comes from Tragopan temminckii, assembly GCA_028571105.1. Taxonomy (NCBI): domain Eukaryota; kingdom Metazoa; phylum Chordata; class Aves; order Galliformes; family Phasianidae; genus Tragopan; species Tragopan temminckii. The sequence goes on from JAOWBP010002392.1 coordinate 40,884,888, forward strand.
ATTGTAAAAACTAAAAGTCATATGAGCATTAAATAGCAGTTATTGTACCTATGATGCTACTTTACTGTCTACCAAGTGGCACAGAAGAACAGAATACATAATTGCTGCTTGCAGTAAAATACTTGCAGTGGTGCTCTCATTAAAACTGTGTTTTCAGAACAGTTTGGCTCACACAGCAACTGGAATTGCAGGGACAGCTCATCTTCTCTCCCAGATGGAGATCTGGTGAAATCCAGTTTTTCAATTTTTTTTCTTCTGAGCCTTGGGAAAGCCCTATAAGTTTATGACTTTTAATTTTATTCACAGTGAACACAGATCATCTTAATAAACTTTTAATATGATCTCCTTCCCTTAGTCACTTTCCTCCCTGGGCACTTCTGATGAATCTGAAAGGCACGACCAATCTCTGACCAAAGGGTGTCACACAGGTAATTATGAATTCCCTTAGACGTGCTTCTCTGACTAACAAGTACTGAAAATCATCCGAGAAAAAATAAAGCATATTTAGTTAGAAATTTATCTCATATTTGTTCCTTAACAAAATGTTCACCTCTTTCATCTTTTTTATCATCCATTAATTGAGGTGAAAAAAGATACTTCTCCCCTTATTTGTTTCTATATCACATACTTCTTCTAAATGTACAGAAAAAAAAATAGCCTCATCTCCAGCCATGGTGTGAATAAATCAGAGGGAAAATTCCATAAAGCACTAGATTCTATTCTAATCTGGAGATTCTATGTGCTTAAAAACAAACAACAAACAAACAAACATAAAAACTTAAAATCAGGCAAAAAAATCAGGCCCCACAATCTCTGGACACTGCAGATAACTTGCCTAGTTATCACCAAAGAGATTTTTTCATTCTTTCCACATATAGTATATGTGTTCATGTGTGTGTGTGTTACATGCGTGTGCCTGAGCACAGACCACAGTATTTCTTGGAGTGCTTTTCAGCATCTACTATCCAAAAGGATGGCTTATTTCTGGGTGGCCCAGCCACTGTTGTTATGGCTGGATCACAATCAGGAATAATTTTGTCTTCCTCCCTTGATTTCTTATGAGCTCTGGTGGCAATGACAGGAACTTGAGTTCAAAGTGTCTGTGCAGAAGCAAGATCTAGCCACAAACCATTCCTTCCTTGCCTCAGGAGAAGAAAGTGGCCAGTACAGACTCAGTTCTAAAGCAAACAGGTTGTTATTTGAAATGCAATGATCTAGGAACTTATATTAAAGATATTTCATGTCTTCTGGTGCTATAGTTCTACACATAGCAGAATTTCTGGCTAGAGCAAGAGGCAAAAATCAACCTTGAAGATATGCCATAAGATCCACTTAGATCTATTAGGCTTCTTCTACTGGTTTAGGCAGGGATCTATTCCCAAAGCCTGCACATATAGAAGATTACAGAATTAATGAAATCTGATATTTTTCAGCTACTTATAAAAACCTGTCACAGATGACTTCTTGTTGTGCAGCACAGCATTTGCATTTACATTCTCTCTGAATGACAGTAGAGTTTTTAGCTCAAGTGAAACTCGCCAGCAGCACTACCAGCCATCCTAACTCACACTTACGATCCTTAAAGATGAACTGGATGGTGACAGACTACAGCCTCCTTTTGACACGATGTTAAGAGATATCTTTGAAAATCCTGAGAGTAAAAGTCTGAAAGAGGAAAGTGGTGTTCTTCCAGCAATGTGACATTCCTCATTCTCCCCTATGAGGAAAGGCTAGGTGATGTGGGTCTGTTCAACCTTGAGAAAAGAATACTGAGAGGGGATCTTATTAATGTTTATAAATATCTTAAATGTGGGAGTCAAATGGACATGGCCAACTTCTTTCCAGCGGTTTGTGAGGACAGGAGAAGGGGAA
>JAOWBP010002392.1:40886859-40905761 GCA_028571105.1 Tragopan temminckii
AGATAGTCCAAGTAGCTTTGAATCACATTATAAAACTAATTCCTCTTCCTCTAGTTTCAGAAATGCTGTATGAAATAACATACAAATAAACAGCAACAATTCACAGCTGCTTCTACATTAATTCTCATGCTGTATTTTTCAAAAGAATTGCATACAACTTCAAAGCCAAAAATATGTATGAGGATACTTAGAAATATGCCTTAAAAATACTTCTTCTTCTGTTCACAACAGGACGTTTCTTCCACATGTGAACGCCCTTTTGGACTGTTTATCTTACCTTTGCATTTGCAAAGGAATGGAGAAGAGCAGCTGGCCTAAAGAGCCACTAAAGCCTTTCCTTCCAGCCTCCATCACACACGCCAGCAGGTTTATCCATGCTGGTTTGTCCTATGCAAATTTTGTGGATAAAACTGGTGAGAAACAGCCTTCTGCTTGGAAACCATCTCCTTGTGCTTAATGAAATAGGCAGATTAGCCATCTATCAATATGGATCTACAAGGCTGAAACTAATAACAGCAAATAGTAAGTTAAACACTTATCTGGAGTCAAAGCTACAATCCTGACTTACAAAATGACCAGCACAGGAAAAGCTGCTGGTCGTGGTAAAGCTTAGGGATGGCTCACAATGCAGGCAGGCTTTGCCTGGCCAGTGACAGATGCTTACAGCCAGCAATGACTACCTTTAAAAAAAAAAAAAAAGAAAAACCAAACAAAATTTAAAAACACTATTTAGCAAAGCAGTAGCCTCCTGTTTCCAGTCTGAAAACCAAGTACTGCCTACAGCCAAGCACTGCTGCACCCTGAAATTCAAGCCTAAGCTAGTTCTTGAATACAGCAAGGGGAACTTCCCTGACCATGTTAAAAGTGAAGGTAAAAGCCACGCAAGGCAGATTCTGTTTGCCTGGCTGGGCTGCTGTTGGCCCAGCTTTTCTCATAGCAATTGCCTTCTGCTTTGAAGATAGTTTCAGGGAAGCATACGAAGGAGTGGATCGGTATGCGTTCCCAGCAGGCAAATGTGATCACCAGGGAGGGGCAAGAGAAAAAAAAATATCTGAGAGGAAAAGTAAGAGGGAGAGGTATGGGAATGAGATGAGAGGCAGTAACTGACCAGTTAGTTACTGCAGGAACTCTCTTAAAAACAGAAGGATGGAACTGAGAACCCTTCTCAGAGTATTTCTTTTGCATTATGTGAGTACTGCCTTACTATGAAAAGTCTGCAACAAGTATAAAGTGCTGCTGCTCTGCCATTCATTTTGTTGGGGCAGAAACCCAATCAAGACTTTTCCCCCTTATACCCAGGCACAGCTGAAGCTGTTCCCAGCAGTGGATCAGCACACAGACCTGCTCCAGACTGCACGGCCAAAGTCTGTCTCAACTCCTGTACATGGGTACAGGGGAAAGGTGCAGTCCTCTACTGATAGCACACGTGCCCTGCACTGTGAGCATGGTATCTAGAGCTAACAAGAGGTAATTCACATGTTTAGCTGTCTGTACTGAACCAGGGCTGGAAAGACATTGCTGTAGCGTGTGCCAACTCTGCATAATGTTCTGTAGAACCACTGGGCCAGGACCAGCCAGCAACCATACCTGGACAGCCATTCAACTGACAAACATTCAAAAGCAGCAAGGGGTACATACTGACAAGGTACAGAGTTTAAAAAGGCCAGGCTGAGTCTCAAATTCCTTCAATTGTTTGTACTCTAATTACTCTCAGTTACCAAGGATGTAAAATGGGGTTCATAGCCAGTTACTATGGTATAATATATAGAAGTCAAGGGAAGTTGACAATAAAAAAAATAAAAAAAATTTTAAAAAAATCAGCCAACAAAGCTCACGTGAGCAGCAGGGAAATTTCTTCTCTTCCCTGTCTGAGAGTAAACTATTATGAAGACTCTCAGAAATAAAAGCTTCCCCCTGAAGGCTACAAACACTGCAATCTGTTGCTACATTTCCACTCAACGTAATGCTAGATGCTGAATACAGAGGATGGCAGTGGGTGTTTAGCTAAAAATTGAATAATAATAAACAAAAAAACACAGAAAACTATTGCTCATCATTTCCCTGGACCTGGAGGCACTTTTTTCCCCAGCATTTTTCTTCTTACTCCAACAGCTGCAAATTTCTCTGGTTACTTAGATGCTGCCTCTTTTCTTCCCAACTTCATATGGACTCCAGACACAGGGACTCTTCTGCCAAACTCTTCCCACATTCCAAAGTATTGCCCTTACGAAGAACAAAAAGCATTTCAGCCAAGGCAGCATCTCTTACCTCTTGCCCTGGGTACTGCCAGCTGAAGTTTACATCTACATCTGGCTCCCCAAGGACAGTGCAGGCTACGTGGATACCATCGCTGACTTTGGCTCTACTGGGTGATGCCACAATCGTGGCTGAGGGTGGGCCCTTGGGGACTGACAGAAGAACAGCATTAGGAAACAGGAAATCAGTCACTTTCTGCTATGAAATTATTGATAAAACATAGTCAAGAGGCAAGCTGTGCATCAGCTTGCCTAATGAAACAGGTAAATGATGTATATCTGCAGCTTTCCACCCTACATTGGGAAACTGCTTGAGCTCATACCAATACGATTTTATCACACACAGTTTTAATGAAGATTTCAAAATTCAGTGACTACTTCACTCATTTTACAAATCCAGTTTTTAAAACTTGTTTTCTAATGCCAGCAGAAGAAACAGGAGTCGATGTAAGCATATAGAAACCATCACCTTACCTTCCACATAGAGTAGGTGATACTTGATGGAAATCTGAGGTGCTCCCTGTGACTCTGCTTTGCAGTAGACAATACCTTTGTGATCAGAAGTAGGGTGCTGGTAGACAAAGCCCTTCTTTGCATCATAAATAATATCAGTTTCATCTGTTTCAATTTCTTCTGCTGGAAATTCCCTGTGTAGAGTAACTTTTGCTGAAGGAGTAGTGACACGGCATGGGATGACAGCAGGTTTATCTGGGTTCAGGTAGACAATCTCAAAATAACTGGGAGTAGGTACAAAAAGTTCCTCTTTATCTATGCAAAAGAGATGAAATAGTTAGGATAACATTTAGATCTCGGCTTAGCAGCAAGAAGAGAAAATCGGCAACGTTAAAAATGAACACAAAGCTTTTTGCTTCAAATACACCAGAAAAAACATCCGTTCATTAGATCTACTTTTGTTTACTTGCCCACTTTTAAAGTGTAACATACACAAAAAAAAACCAAGGTAAGATAAGCACTATTAGAAGGAGATATCTGGAGCAGCCATAGCCTTTTAATACATACGATTTTAAATAAAACTTATTTACTTCTTTGCTAAATAACTGAAATATTTAGTACTTTTAGACAGGCAGTTATAGAGTATTTGCATATTTGATACACTCCTTATAAAGCTGAATTTCCTGTTTCTAGCTTAAGCATTTATCATAGTAACTTACTGAGAAGTTTATTTCAGCCTTTTTGAAGGAATGTATCCTTGGAACATGAAGCACTTCTGATAAATGGATTCAGAACAGCCTCATGGTCTTATTTAGCTCCAAAACCTATTGCAAACAATCCTATCTTAATGTTTGGATTGGAATATTCACTAGCTAAGAATGCATTAGCTCTAATAATGCAGCAAAGGTTTCTCTACCATTGAGAAGTATTCCCATTAGAAGAACAAATTAAGCATTTGATTTTCACTCTTTTGCACCAAGCAGCAGTAAACCACACACAGTTATCTACTCTATGATGACCCTACCCCCATTGCGTTGAGGCTACAGCCAACTTCCGGCTCTGCAGGGCAGTGCACCTCTGCAGAGTGTTTTGCCTCTCACCATGCTACACAGATGCTGGGGAGAAATTGTGTCTTCACCAAGATCAACGAGGCCAAGATTTTAAATTAGCTGCAGGTAACTGGAAATATACTGGGGGTAGGAGAGAGTACATGGAGTCACCTAATGTCATAACTCTATGTAGAAGACTTGTTTTGTTATTTTGCTTATCAAAACACATTTTCATAAGTTAAACATTCTTTGGATTCATTCTGTAGGAGGTTCTCAACACATCAGTGTTTTCAGAGGTATTTGATTCCATTGTATCATTATCTCAGGTATGCATTTAGCATAATCCATAGGGAAAGCAAACTCACAAATCACACAAAGCAAGCAACTGTCTGCAAACTTCACCAGCACTTCCTTCCATAATATTTGCTATTAAAAAAAAAAACCTAAAATTGTGGGGAAAAACATCTTGACAATGAAAGATTTGATATAGCCTTATTACTTACTAGCAAACATATTTTCACAATATTATATATTAATAAACCCCAAAATAATCAATTACCTGTGAAGAATATGTACGTTGAACCTGTTTTTGTCTCATCCTTCCTGCATTTGTTACCATTGCACAGCTGAAGCCAGCAGCTATATTCACCTGTGTCTGCTGCAGTGGAGTTTGTAAGGATCAGCTGACCATACCTGTCCAACTGCTTTATACTGGAGTGAAGAAAAACAAAAGGCAGAAACAAGCACACGTGTTTCCTTGCACATTTTTGTCAGATCATTTATACTTTTGATTTTTTTTTTTATCTCTGTTCTGCAACAGACACATTTTCCTCCTACAGAGTTGTGTTGCAACATCCCCCTTTGTCCCAGCAAAGACCCATACGTGAACAGTTTTTTAATTTCAACTCTATGCATGAGCAATGGTAAGCTTTCATCACATATAGTTAACTCCTGAATTCATTCCAGAATCCCTGTTTTGAAAATGGGCTGTGATTGACCTAGACAACGTGTTTATGTTATTTCCGTTTTCAAACTGTATCCCCTATTTTCACACTCTAAGTCAAGCCATGTGAATCGCACTCCTTTCCTGATATCATTTATTTCATCTGCAGCATTGTTTCAGTAGTATACTTCACCACTGGTGAGCAGCAGCCACTTTAATGACAGTTTGTTCAATGATTTATGCCTTTTTTCAGCATGAACACTTCCCTGTCTTTAACACAGCAGTCCACTTTCCATCACAAACACCTTCAGTCTCAACTCATTTTGTCATTGTTTCCTCCTCTGCCCCACTCCATCTCACTTCAATCCTGTCACTGTGTTTCCTCTTCATCCCCTGGCTACATCAGTACCTCTGGGTACTGCTGGAAGTATGCTGGCAGTATCATGAGGCAACTACATAAGAAAAACTCAGCCACTTTTTCCTCCTTCTCCACAAACGTCTCTCATTGGATTGAAATTGTAAATTGATTTGTTTGTACAGATAATAGCTGTATTTCTAAGGGTCCTATGTATGAAATTCAGTAGGTACGGTGTCCTTATTTATTTTTATGTTTGCTCTCCTGGCTCTTGCAGACAGGTAGCATCAGGGTTTGCAGCACGTGCTACGCTGCCGTCTGATGGACTGCAAAAAGATCAGTCCCACAGTGCGAGTGGTCTGTGGACCCCGTCAGGACAGACGTGTGGCAGCAATGATGCATTTCACTGCAGCCCCTACCCCTAAAACAGTTATTTTCAACCACCTGCTTTTACATGGTAGCACAGCCAGAACACAGAAGTTTCTTGCTCTCCTTTGCAAGACACTCAATTCTAGGGTCATTTCTATTGTAATCAAGTCAGGAGAGATTTTTTCCAGTTTTAGGCATTTAATAGCAAACTCCTTTTCAGCATTTCAGACTGTGTCTGGACACATCTTGCATGAAGTTCCTGTGCTCTTGCTAAGCCGTGTGCTCTCTCTCTACTTACCTTCCTCTATTCTTTCTGTTAATGCAGCAGTTTTTTGTTTGTTTGTTTGTTTGTTTTAAGGCAGATGCAGGACTTACTGAATCCTTTATTTGGGGGATTAGCAAGCTTTAGAAGGCATTTTTCTCCTCCAAACCACCTTGTTACTGTGTTACTGAAGCATTATTGCAGACCTCCTAGCCCACATCTCGGTTTTGGGCAGCCTCCCGCTAACTGCTCACATTCATGTCACCAAAGAGGCTGCTGCTTTCAGCTACACACAGCTGCTCACATTTCCAGCTCCCTGGGCACTCTGCTAAGAGACTGCACTCACAGCTGGTATGCATTAGCCAAGGCTCGCATAACCCAACATTCAGCCTTCAGCCAAGGCTGGGAGCTTAGAAATTAAAACACACCAAGTAAGCAACCCAAACAGGGTGAGAATGACCTTTCCCCACCAAAGCCTTCAGGCTTTTTACGCTCATCCATCACATAGCAGTTTTGAGAGCTGCCTAAAGAAACAGGCAAAACATGCTTCCTACTTGCCAATGTACTTGTCCTACATGACCTCATCTGATTCCATAGTTTGAAAAATGGGAAAAGTAACATTTTCATTCTTAATACATGTATCTTACATTACAAATGTTTTCAGTTCTTCAATAAGCATTGACCAATTCCTAATTGCACAAGAGATCCTGTTGTGTATAAAACTCAAGAAGAAGAAAAGAGAAATCTGAAGTGTCCTAGACTATGATTATTTACATTCACAGCTCACAGTTCATAAACTATATGGCTACACTGGCACAATATATTTTGCAAGCACTAACATCAACGTTATAGAGAACCCATTAGGCTAGAACATTTAGCCTCCAACCACTAATGCAGCCACTGAACTATGGCTTGAAATCCCAACAGACAGAAAAGAGAAAAACAAGGTCAGAGTTAATTGATTATTGTACAGTGTGTTCTACTTAACTGGGAACAAGCTATCCAGCAATCAATGGAAATAGCCCAGTGAGGTACTTCCACAAACATGCACTAACACAGCCTGGCAACTGAAAGAGTGGAAATGTTGAGGCATGTGACATGGCCATGCTAAGCAGACAAAACAGACTACATGAAGCAAGCTGTAAATGGCAAATTCATCAACTGATCTGTACTTCTAGGATAGCTTTCATTTCATTAGTATTTTAAATGATGAGAAATTTTTTCTCAAAAGCCAAAGCTTTGCTATGCTTTACATATCACAAAGTAAAAACGCTCTATACAGAATCTTTTTGAGACCATCCAAAGGAAAAAAAAAAAACAACCAACAAAACAAACCTTCAAAATCCTTTTCCATACACTCACCTTATTAAGCTTCAGTTATTTTAAGTTCAAAAGACCTTTGCCAGAAAAGCTGTGCCAAGTTTAAAAGCTAGAAAAAGCTAAAGGAAAACAACACGTAGTGTGCATAGCTTCACATCAGGACATCTAGCAAACTCAAGCAGCTGCACTGGTACGGCCACAGTGGAGCTATCTAAAACACAGGGAGAGGGACAGAGCATCCTTACTGCTTAAGGCAAGAAGAAAAACCTGACAGCTTACAGACTTCAGAGCACATGCAATTGAGTGACAGTTGCTTAGACACAGATAACAAACCACTTAGTGAGCCTGTCTTAATTCACAGTAGCCCAGTTCTGCCTGTACAACATTCTGTTTTCTCAATACCTATGAAAGCACTCCTGCCTGTGTACCAATATGCACACAATACATACCCACCTCTGCCACAGCTTCTTTCACTGCAGCAGTTCCACAAAGATCTATCTACCAGATGAAATTCAGCAATAAAAACAGCCATGCTTTGAGATGGGAGAGACCCATGCTCTAGTCAGGCATTGCACAGACTGATGCCAGACCATCTTGGTCTAGAGAAGCTTTTTGCTCTCAAACATAAGAAAGTGAAAACATGCCTGCCCTTCTTTTTCTTTATTCCTTTCTATTTTTGATCCTTCTCACACTCTGTAGGTGCAGTTTCTGGTTGGGCCTGCAGTCACTGATCTGCTATGTACCACCGTACAGCACTGCAGCCATTTCATTTTGGCTGCATTGCTCAGCTGGCACACAAACCTTCCAGACACGAGGATGTACTCATGCTGCACGGGGTGGGACAGCACTGCAGATAATAAGCCAGTTCTGAAGCAAGCGGGTGGGTGCCCCCAACTTAACAGACAGATCTACACAGTTTAGCTCTCTACCTAGTGCTGCATTGCCTGCCACAGTCTCCAAAGCAAAGTCTTAGTGTGCATCCTCCAGGTAGGACAGGAAAGAGGATTCCTACTCAAGATAACAAACAGCCAAAGAGTCCTCTTCCTGCTTCCACTCAGCCTCTTTCCTGAGGAAGCCCCACATGGTAATTCGGGGACGTGTCAGCAACTAGAGACTTATTAAAAACCTCACACTCTCCAACAGTGCCAAACAAAACCTCTTTATGTACAAAGCTGTAAAGTATACCTGCAAAAAGAAACTCAAAAGAAACCACAGCCATGGGTATTACAAAAATAGCTTTTGTAAAAGATAACCTCTTTCTTCTTAGAAAAGCCACTGCCCTCCAAGCTGCTGTCTTTTACTTTCCATACCAGTGAGATAAAGAGACAGTCAGCCTGGCATGGAGGAAAACATACGGCTTTTATCCCCACCTCTTCTTGTTACCATCCATAGGAAATGCATTACCTGGATGCTAAATTTAAGTAGCTACAAACCAAAATGCCCTCCTTATCCCAAAGCAGCAGACCTCAGCACCTTCAGCATCTGCAGCTGCCCAAGCCTCTGGCCAACAGAGATACATACACCATCACCACTACCTTCAGGTTTCTTCCGTCTCACAGAAAGAAAGGTCTAAGTTCCTCTTGAAAGATGATAACTTTGTTAATGATGCTTCCTACTGCCAGCTCACTTAGAAACATTGCCAGCTGTGCTAATTAAATAGGGACTTTATGATATTTTCAGTTATGTTCAATGAAAGCTTTCAAAAGCCAAGGAATACAAATTCTATAAAGCAGACTGCTTTGCATACATCTATTAGCACAGCAGCAAACACCCTGAGATAAAAAAAAGATATAATGAAAATGTAATTACACAAGATTTGGTTGTCAACGTCTCCATAAATTATCCCCATTCAGTAAGTCCAAAGCATGCTACTTATCCATGTCTTCAGTTTATCTAGTTACTTACAGGGTCTTCTGCTTACAACTAAAATAGTTGATTCAATTTAACTTTGTCTTACTGCTTCGGTAACTTATTTAAAAATATTTCAGTATAGATCCTTAAATAGAAGCCTAACATATTTCTAAAATAAAATACTTGAGCAAGTTACATGCATCCAGCCAAGAAGTTAAGTAGCATTTATTACCGTAAAGTTATTAACTTTTGTTTTACTGTTACAAAATAATACTGTGAATCTGAATGAGAACAGAGAGGTAAAGAATTTCAAGCTACTTCAAACTGTAAAATAACAAATTATAAAACTAGAAAATGTGTGTCCTTCCTTAATTCTTTTACCCCATTTCTATGGCTAGAATAGTACAATAGAAGAACAGGCAGTCAAAACAAGTAATGAAGCAAAATTCAGATTCCTCTCTAAGAGCTGTGAATACTTCGTGCCTTCTTCAATGCCAGATGTTAACACTGATACCTAGAAGTCTACAGGGCCACATACGTAGCCCAGTGCAGGCGAGTAGCCTATATGCACGCCTTCTAAGGGTGAGACAGATTTCAAAATGGAAACTACATCACATGCGTGGCACTCCCTTTCAGTAGGATTTTGCACACTCCTCTTTGGCCTGCTAAAAGGCCAGGCCCGTACTGCGGCTGACGTGTGCCACCTACTGGAACAGTTTCATAGTACGGCTTAGGTTGGAGGCCTTACAGACCATTCAGTTCCAATCCCCTGCCTTAAGCAAGGCTGCCCAGGGCCCCATCCAACCCGACCTTGAGTGCCTCCAGGGATGGGGCACCCACAGCTCTCTGGGCAGCTGTGGCACTGCCTCAACACTCAGTAAAAAATTCCTTCCTCACATTTTAACTCAAATCTACTTCCTTTTAGTTTAAAGCCATTCCCCCTTGTCCTATCAAATAAAATAAATTTTGAATAAAATATTTATTGTAAACGAAAACACAATTGTTCAAATCAGCCAGAAGATCTTTTGAGAGATGCTGCCATGATAAACCCTTAGCAGAAACAGGCTTGTTGTTATAATTTATAGAAGCTTCACACTATAGAGGTTTATTCAGCCAATTTATTCTGAAACTCCTTAGGTGTCAGGAAGCAAGCAAATCAGCTCATGAATTTCAAAGGGATACGTGACAGACCACGGGGTCAATTTTTAACCTTATTCTTTGAAAAGAGAAGTGGAAAGTAATTAACTGACTGTGACTTTAAGGTATCTTCATGATTGTAGGGAAGGGGAACGTGTCACAAAGATTCAGATGACCTTGGCTATTTACAAAGAGCCCACAAACTTTTACTTAATTTAGGAACAAAAGGACAATAGGACTTCCCTCACACTAATACTGCTCTTACCTAACAACGTAAGAAAGTCTCTTTACAGCTCTTTCTTAGGGCATCATTCACAGTGCTCCTCAGCCTCTCAACCACTTGTCCTTCAATAATACCCAAACATAAACCTCCACAAAACAAGCAGGGAAAACAAGTTCTTGGCAAAATAAATGCTAGTGGCAGACATCCCTGAACTCCTTTATAAGTCCTTTCTCTTTCAAATACAGAAAGAGACCATTACCATTCAATCCAGACTTAGCCATGCGTGTACTATGCTCAAGAACTGGGAAGGCCAACAAACATATGGTTTTGGAGATTTTAGATCAATGGGCCACTCACCTGGTGGGGCAGAGAGGGAGAAAGTCCTTAGATCCTCCTCCTACTCTCATAACTGTGTATGCAGTATCCATTAAGATGACACTAGACGAAAGAAAAGGCCTTCCTAAACCGAAGGAGACTATCTATCCTCAGCATCAAGCTCTGTCACACTTCTGCACTGTGAATCCTGCAACTTCCCCAGCACTCACACATAACTTTGATAGAAGAGGGAAGGACTAACCCCACTTGCTCCTTAGAGTGGTGCTTGGTATATTTTTTTGTTTTGCAAGCTGAGAGACACGAATATTAACCTCTTCAGAAAGTTAATCTTTTTGTCTCAGCTGATATCTACATTAGCAACATTCCAACAGCAGCAGGTCTCTGTAGAGCATGAGAACTGGCAGTCAGTACCTGACATCCACCCTCACACATTTTCAGGGTTTCACTTCAGCCTCACTCTTATGTAGCTCTCTGTCAGTGGCTGGAACACACTGGTGTCCCTCTGGATCATTTTAGATTCATCTGAAGGAAAACCAGTCCACATGCAACAAGACTCTTTCACAGTGTACATCACAGGAGGAAGAAGACTGAAAGATGCTTATCCTTTGTTATAGACAAGTAACCACTACGTGAAATACCTTGATTGCAAACAGTTTTTCTCCCCCAGAATATGGAAAAATAGCTTACCTGAGTCTGGAGTCTTTAAAGGTGTCCAAGTATGAAGGATAGCTCCAAGTCACATTACTCCCCTTACATCGCAGTTCTATGCTTTGTCCTGCAGACAGGCTTAAAGTGGCAGTCAGTTTCTGGAAACGGCCTTTATCCATCACCTGCATGAGTATGGACTGGGACTTGGAGGAAGAGTCGACAGATTCTCTTTCCTTCATTTTTAGGCCCTTGGGTTTTATTTTTTTGTTGATAGGCTTGATTTTGTTTTCCCCTGGTTCTTTTTGACGCTTACTTTTTGCAGACTGTCCAATAACTGGCAAAATAAGAGAAAGGCAGCAGTGTTACCAATTAGGGGAAAAAAAGCCTTCTTGCAAATAATTTTTCTTTATTATCAAAGAGAATAATCAATACTCTGTTCTTCCTATAAAGGATTCAGAAAAATGAGAGTTAATTTCCATAAGTTTCTGAAGTCAGTGACATGACTCATTTCCCTGGACAGAAAAAAAAAGAGCTTTCAACAACATGTGGAAAATCTATACTTACAGGTCACATAAACAAGCAAATATGTAAGGCATGAGGACTTCACAGATGGGAAGGGAAAGGAATACAGTACTTTCCTCTCCAGTTACTTTTGTCTGTGTTACCTCATATCACTGCCATTTACTGTGCAGCACTACAGAAGTGTCCTATCTTCATATGTATGTTACACACCCATCAGTCCTGTATAACCTTTTAATATGCTGTGCTGCTGTAAGAGAGATGTGGGAAAAAAACTCTGGGAAGTAAGGAACCTAATGGTGATTTTTACAATGCTAGTAACAATGCAGGTTTGTTTTTCTTTTAGATTAAGTACTGTGAAATTACAAATAGTATTTAAGTCACCTGAAAGTAGTATCTAATACATCACATCTCTATAATGGCCATTTACCTTTACTGAGCAGATGGAAACAGAAGCAGAAGAGATTCCATTACCTGCCAGAGGCAACAGCAGCCTTTTAAAACAAAGCAAAGGAAAAGTGAGCTATCTCAATCTGATTCACACAAAGTCATAATTTAAAGTATAATTTTTAACAGGGATTTCAGCTGTCTCTAGGCTGAACATTTGCAGTGAGTGAAAATCATCTTTGTTCTGGAACCCCTTAACTCAGCTGAAGTGTTGCAGCAAAGCTAACCAATGATTAAGTAGTGAATAAAGATTCCTTTTGTTACATGCAAGTCCCTTCCAAAAAGCATTTCTGCAAAATGTTTCTGAGAGGAAAGCAAGAAAAAACAACTCAAATATGTAACAACAGAATTGCATCTCTCAGGGTCTCAGCTGGATGCTGGGCAGAGGAGAGTGAGGATCACTTCTCAGAGGACCAATTACATATACATGTATGTTTGTGTGAATAAACATTTCCTAAGCACACACAACTCTCATTTCACCTTTTTCACCTTCAGGTCTCATGCTCTGTTTATAAGCCCATATATGACATCAACTGTTCTGGAAAAGCATGAGCTAACCAAGTGATCCCAACTGTACCTGTCCAGCAGGAGCTGAGATGCACGTTGTGGTTACTTAAAAGGTGCACTTATTTCCCAGCAGTGCAGTGACTGATCTCAGAGGCTCAGACACAGCTGCTACCTGTTCTCACCATGTGCCACATGCACATAAGCCTTAAAAAGAACAGAGAAGAAAAAGAAGGGGAAAACAAAACAAACAACAACAACAACAAAATAAAATAAAAAAAAAAAAAGTGGAGAGAGCAGTCTTTAAAATCCCAGGCTCTAAAGTAATTAAGTAAATGAATCATGAAGATTTTTTTATGCTGTAACTGACAGCACGAAGCACAATCTTTTGTGAGATTAGCCTAAAACTGTTATTTTAGGCAGCAAAAACTCTACAACTGTGCCTGACAGCTAATTCACGCTGAGTACAGTTTTTCCATCTGAAGTACTCTGGCATTTTATCATACGAATCAAACAAAAAAAAAACCACTATGGACTTAAAGTCAGCCTCACTGTATGCTGATAAGCATGGGTTACAGCTGGTACTGATGGCACTATCGGCAGCACCTGTGCCTTTGCAGCATGCTTCAAACAAATCCCTTCTGGACTGGTAAGCCCTATTCCATTTAGTTGTTCTTTGTATGGAACCCACACATATGAAGAATAGTTCAACTTCATCATTTTGGTGTAAGGGAAAGAAGGTAAAAGCAGGCTGTACACTAGGTTCAACATACGGTCACATCACTGATGTACAACTGGTGATGCCTTTATTCCTAGCTAAATGGCTTACTGCTTTCCCGGAAAGCAATTCAACCACTGCCTTCTCTAGAATAATGCAGAGTAACTTCAGGATCAACCTACGAAGTAACAACTTCTATGCAGTAATTCCTACGCAGTAACCTATCAATCTGCTTACAACATTTGAGTCATTCTTTTGTTTGTG
This sequence comes from Tragopan temminckii, assembly GCA_028571105.1. Taxonomy (NCBI): domain Eukaryota; kingdom Metazoa; phylum Chordata; class Aves; order Galliformes; family Phasianidae; genus Tragopan; species Tragopan temminckii. Next base: position 40,900,513 of record JAOWBP010002392.1, read on the forward strand.
TCTTCCAACACAAAATTTTAAGTCCCTGTTTTAGAATTTGGAAATCCTTCTGAAAGTCTTTACTGACAGGTTTTTTTGTTTTTTTTTTTTTTTTTTAAGTGGATTTATGAACACGTTGAAAATCACATGCTTTGTTGGTTTGCTCTGAATCAACTTTCTTGGCACATAAATGAGAGATGTCCTCTAATAATTCCTCCACAGAGAAACATTCTGCCTCAGAGACGCTATTCCAGCGCTCAGTAAGATACAGCATTTTCCAGTTTGTGTTCATTCTGTCACCATTTTCCAGTAAAACCTCCCCAGGCACCTCCACAGAGAACATGGATGCATACAGACAATTAGGTGCATAATTTACAGTTTTAGTTTCTGTAGCAGCCCGTTCCTATGGGCCTCACAAAGTTCATGGCTGTCTCTTCCTGCCTCACTCCAGCACATCAGGAGAAGAGCAGGATTTATGGTTGCTTTTTATCCCTTTTGCAAGCTGTTTTTCAAACTTTTTGTCTGCCCTATTCTCATTTTTATATTTAACTCAGATGTGAGTTAAGAAGCCTCCTCATCTTATGTTATTCCTCCTTCTCAAATTAAATGCAACAGTTTGCTCTTTGGCTTTTATTATTCCTGCAAGAATATTAAAACTACAGTCTGGCTGCTCTAAAGCAACATCTGCATCCAATCGTGAGCACTGCTCAGGAGCAAGTCAGGAGCAGCTGCTCTTCTCCAAGCGGCTGCCCTAAAAGCCCACCACCTGTGGCATCTGGCAGATCACACTCGACATCACACCCCGATGCACACAGGCCAGCCTGCACCAGCTGGTAATTCTTGTGCTGCTATCTGTGGTCCTTGCTGCTCCATTTCCCCTTACAATCAGCCATCCCCTTGGCCACACCACACTGTTTTTCCTTCATAATGCTTCTATCTTGGTTCAGATGGCTTTTACTGACAAAGCTCACCAGGCAACACATTTGAGACTACAGCATTCTTCAAAAGAAGCTGCCACTTCTCCCTCAGGGCAGGCTCCTTCCTCTTCCCTGCACAATTTGTGCCCTGATGTTCAAGGCATAAGCATTCCCATTCCAAGCCATCCATTCCATTTCCCCACTGCACTTCTGGAAACACACAAGCTTTGTTTCTGTCTCCTAATTTTATTCCCTAATTAAGTCAGACTATTTGTCAACATGCCATTGCCACACTGTTCTGCCAACCTCAATATCTACACATTTGACAACACCCTGTCCCCACAGGGACCCCCAGAGAAACACAGTCCTCTTCCACACCTGACACTGCTGCTATGAAACTGTTAAAGGCTTGCCTGTGAGTGTGCTCCAATGCTGAGTGCCAGAAGCCTGGTTTTAATTTTCTTTAGATGAAGTTTTTCCTTTCCACACAGGCTCCCTCTGTTCCACATGTTTAGGCTCACTGTGAACTAGAGAAACACTTTCCTCCTATTCCACTCTCCCCAGAACACTGAGACTTTGCCTTTCTGACCTGGCATTTCCCTACAGGTAACAGCAGGACATTTCAGGAAGCACTATAATTACAGAGGGTTTTGTCTTCCCATGCTGAAGCTTTGCCTCTCTTCTGCACTTCCCTGAGATGTGACCTTGTATGCAAGCCACAGCTATGCTCCTTCCCAACTCTTCTTTGGAGTCTGCCCTGATATCCACCAATGTCACTGCTTCCTGTGTCTCGTAATCAGTCCCCTCTCACTGCTGGGCCAGATCTCAGTGTGACCTTTAACTACATTAACTATTACGGCAGTCTGTCATCTAAGGTAAAGGAAACAGGCAACCAAAGTCATCCGGAAACAAAGAACCTACCAGAGTCCTCCATTCATGCACCCAAACTACAGGACTTTCCCAGGAAAGGAACAAACTCAACTAGACACAGGTTTGGAAATACATCACATTTGGGGTACTTCACCCTCTCAGAAGACTTATACCTAAGTAAATTAAGGTATTTCTTATTTAAAAAACAAGATTAAGGAAAAAAATAGGACTTAGTAGAAAAACATTGAGAAAATTCTTCCTTTCTACCTCTGATCTGCTCCAAATAGCAATTCCCAGATGCACTGCACCCATTTCCTCTGCAGCGGTACACTCCAGATCTCTAGCTAACCCTTCATGCCCACATAGGAGACAATGTCTCAGAAACATGCCACACTGCACTTCTTTTCCTGGCTCAAAGGATTTAGCTCACCTTATTCTTTAATGTTTCTCACCCCCTCGTTCTTGTAAACACCACATACAAAAATTACCTCATAATTATTAGTCACAGAATGCTAAGTGCATCCAGTGTTGACCTGAGCCATCACCTACATCCACACACATGCTCCATCAGCTTCACAGCTGCTTGGGTTACAGCTGGAGAATGTCTATGGTGGTCTTCAAGAATCCACTGAGAAACTTTGGAAGCAGAGCAATTGTGCTCCCCACCTACCAGATATACCCATTTCACAAGGCAGGTCCCATACTACATCTTGGCAGCATCAGAGAGCTTTCAACTTGCATTACTACCAGTGAATTCTTCCTCAAAGAAAATCAAGCAGCAGGTTGTCATAAAGAATAATCTTTAACCCCAAGACTAGGATGAGAGTTAGTCTCTGTGACCATAATTAAGAGCAGAGAACAGGCTGGACACAGCTCTGCTTGTGACACTCTAGGAGCAGCCACATCCAGCCCACAGGCAGCACGCAGCCCAGCCCTGCCTGCCCCACACTAGCATGGCGACACGCACCCATCGCTCAGCAGCAGCCAAACATTAGTGCACCATTAACACTGAGCTGAAACCAGGGCATGGGGTGGGTGCCGTGCTAGCTGGATTTACAGCAAACAAGTGTATGCATTTTGATACATTGGCTAAACACAGTCCTGTGAACAGCAAAAAATACGTAGCTGTGCTTTCCATTTTGATAAAGGAACTTGACAATAGGTTTCAAGATTGCAAAAGGAAAAAAAAAAAAGCAATGCTTTGTTCCCCCCTCATATGTTTGCAACTCCATTTTCAGTTGACATACATTACCTGCAAATTTTCAAACAGAATGTATAGGGTTGCAATCAGATATTCAACTCAAAAATCTGATCATGCCTCCTTACTACGCTTCCATAAAACCTCTTTTACCAGAGAAAGACACCTCTCACTTCACAGTCATGCCTTATTCATGTCACCACTTTTTGGCAGTACTTACATTTGTAAACATCTGCTTTCACAGATGAAGCATGGGAAGAGTACAACTTCATAAAAAAAAAATAAATCTCTGACAAACACCTTGGGAGCTCACAAAGAATTGCAACCACTTGCACTGAATCAGACAAATACGTTAATTTCACAAAAATCAAGGTGAAATATGCCAATAGTTTTTTTTTGTTGTTGCTTTTTTTTTAATTTTAATTAAAGAGATTTTTTTAAAAAATATATATACATTGTATACATTAAGCATATTATGTATTTTACACGTGGCCCAAGACAATTCCTCTTAACGTGATGCAGGCAAGTCAAAGGGCTGGACACCGATGATCTACAGAAAAGTTGTCATCCAAGTCAGCACTTGTACTGACAACACAGATGATCTGGAAGAACGTATTTCAGTGTTCATAAGCTACCATAAGCTAAGTCAGGAGTGCTATTCTGAAATCAGAATGCCTTATTGAAACTTGAATAAATTAAACATACCACATTACTTTCTTGCATAGATGAGTCTGGATGACACAACAGGAAGCACGCAGCTAAATCTCACTATAAAGCAGATGAGACAAGAAAGCAAGCCTGGAGAACCTTTAGCCTAAGTTGCAACTCATTTCTCATTCTGAGTTTTTGTTGCCTATGACTCAATTAGAAAACACTTTTCTTGATGTGGCAATATATGCACACAGATCTTTAAGTCAAGATCATCTTCTACACCACAGTACTAGTACAGCAACTCCTTGTCTAGGATGTAATTTCTTTACAAACAGTCATAAGAAAAACTATGCTGGAAAGGACTCCTGGAAGTCCCTTCCTACCCCAGCCTGGTTGCTGTGGGCGTTTTGACTTTCTCGCAGGCCAGAGACTTTATAGCCTCCCCAGGCACACTTAACAGCTCTTGGGGTGAAGTATTTTTATGTCCTTGCAGCAATTGTTGCCCGTATTTCCCAGACCACTTGAGGGAGGTGCCTCTTTTCCTTTCCCCATGCACCCCTGAGCCCAGACCTCTACACAGACCCCCACTTTCACACAGCCTGCCCCAAGCCCTGACGCTGCTCCCAGAGCTTTCCTTGACAACATATTGCAAACTACAGCAGAAGGAGACGGTGCCTGTTTTTCCTCTCCATCACATCCCACCGATCACATAACAGCTGGCAGCTTCAGAAGAGGATAAGCCACTGGCCAGAGCCACATCATGAATTGTAGGGAATTATCTAAGTTCTCTTGATGTTAAAGTCTAAATAAGCCAAGGCTTGGTTAGGAGCTTCCTTCCCCAGCCAAAAGCTAACCCCTTCCCCGCCAAGAACTCATTACAACCTGATGCTGAGTTAAGAACAAAGTTCTATCCTTCTTACCAAGAAACCAACTGCACACAAAACTCACAGGAATTAGAATAATAAAAAAAAAAGTCACAACTCGTCCCTGACAGACACGAACCACCTCTTGCTCCATCCTCCACCGCCAGCACCAAATGGGACCCAACTCCCGGCTGCACCGAGAGCTCCTCACAGGCTGTGGGGTGGGAGAGGAATCCCGCTGCTCCCGGGCGGGGACAAGAGCTCTTCCCAGCGGCGCGTAGAGACGCCTCGGGGTCTGAAGCGGTGTTCTTTCACTCCTAAGTGACATTATTGTTATTACGGAAGGGAGCACCGAGCGCAGCGCCAACCCTCCTCAGGACAGGCGCAGGACCCGAGCACCGGCTTTGAGCGCCGTGTCCGAGAGACGAAGAGGCAGCGGAGGGGCTGCGGCTGTTGTCGACGACGCCTCCCGCCACCTCCATCCCAACTCCCTGCCCCGAACAAACCGCATCCCCCGTCGGAGACGCCGGTTCGCTGGCAGCCAGCGGGACGCAGCCCGCCCGACCTCGCCACGCAGGACGGGAGTCCCCGCACCCCGAGATGGCCGCCAGCCCCCGACATGGCGGGCGGGGGCAGCGGAGCGCGAGGCGGGGGAGGCCGGGAGGGGCCCGCCGGTGGCAGCGCAGATGGGGTCGCGGCGGCTCACCGTGCGGCAGCGTCTCCTGCAGCAGCAGCAGGCTGAGCAGCACCCAGAGCCGCATGGCGAGAGCG
>JAOWBP010002392.1:40905861-40938652 GCA_028571105.1 Tragopan temminckii
CCCGCCTGGATGCCTACTTGTGCGACCTGGTGTAGGGAACCTGCTTTGGCAGGGGGGTTGGACTCGATGATCTCTGTAGGTCCCTTCCAACCCCTACAATTCTGTGATTCTGTGACTTGGTGCAAATTGTTGGTTTCTTGATCATTGGTATTCAGGAAGGGGGATTCTGCTGCAAAACTGATGTTGAATAAGGTGGAATTATTAGCTGTTTTTCTCATATTTCAACTCTCTTGCATAGCTTCAGCATGACAGAAATATAATTATTGGCAAGAATAAAAGAAATAGAAAAACTGATCAAAGTAAAATTCATCTATTTTTGAGCAAGATAAACTTGGTCTATGAGACTTTAAAAAGGTAATAAAGTCAGGAATTAAGATAATTTGTATACTTGAAAATACCTAAATCTACCTTCCTTCTCTCTATTTGTTTTGATTTCTCTACAAAAATAATGAAGTCTTTTCTGTCATTATTTGGAGACCTATATAAAGAAAGATCTAAACATCAAAATTTACAACATCTAAATTTTACTTCAGAGCTGATATTAGTCAGCACAGTAAGTGTATAGACAAGTCTGTGTATACATAACTTTTCCTAGACTGTTGTATTTTTGGTCTAGATGCACACTTTTGAGGAATAAACTGAAAGTTAATTAACTAATCTGAAATGTTCTTACTAACAAAGCAACCGCATTTTTAGCAGTATGAGAGGAAGTGTCTGAAGATGGCACACTTCCCATTTCTAAAAAGCTTGATTAACCTAGCTATTGGGCATTTATATTCAGCGAGCTCAAATTGTGGCAGTAGTTAATGTAAAAATTTGTTTGCACTGGTTGACCACTGAACTTCTGAGATGTGCTGTTTAACTAGTTTTGTAGAACTAGTCAGTTTTAAGGTATATTTATGTGAAATGAGCACAGTTTGATACTTTTGTGTTGTTTGTCCTCGAAAGCAGACTATCTTATAGTATTCTGTGAAACGGGAAAAACAAACAACCACAACAAAAAAACAACCAACAGTATGTGTTTGGGGTGGGAAGAAACAAAAGAATCTGTCTTAGGAATGCAAGTAGTAAGCTTTTATGTGCATGCAAATGTCTGCCTTGAAAGCCAGTGTTATAAAGATGGCCCTTGACCTAAGTCTCAGGTCAGTATGAAGGTAAAATGAGGATTTTTGGGTACTCAGAACTGTTTTGCTGTATTTACAGCATTTGTGTCAAGGGAGAAGCTTAAAAAGTAAATACGCTTATTTTATTTACCATGTAAATATGAGATAATTGCCTTTATATATATATTTCTAATATGCGTAAATATTTCTGCTTGTAGGCATACATGTAGAAGAAGTCATTGTTTAAGTTTTTCTCTAATTTTGTTCTTTTCACTTTCCACCTCCCTTTATCCTTCCCTCTGTGATTTGACAGGTCTAGGATCTTCGCCGAGAGAGAAGTATGCTTCTGTGAAAAATTCTCCAGCTTCCCGGGCTAGCTCTGGTAAACTACTCTCCAAATCCAAAGTGCCTGTCAAAAGATCAGTGCTGGAGAGAACACCTAGTATCTCATCACTCAGCAGCACTCAGAGTGAGAGAAGTCTTTTCAGTAGTAATTGTAAGTAATTTAAACTGATATCTGGCAACATCTGTTTAGAAAAGTCCCCTTAAAAGGAATCCTGCATGAATTCTCATCTTACTTCTTACTAGTTTTAGATCTTACTCTTTGTTTCTTAGCTAAAGACTTTCATTCTGCAAACATACCATGTGAAGGAACTTCGAGATTTGGATTTTGATTTGTTGTATAGAGATTTCAGTACGGTCAAGAAACATGATGAAACCAATGGGTGTCCTTGAGTATAAATTGATAAGTTTAATAAGAAATAAGTGCGAACTCTGAATTTCTTGCCATAATATTTGAAATAGCATGTTTAGTTTTTTTTTCTTATACTAAATACTTGTGTTGAACTAGATCATGTCAGCTTTTAGTGTTCTAGGATAAAATGTTAAGATGATATCATGAGAAGATAGGCAAAACTGCTTTTAGCAGGTGCAACATTGAATGTAATTTATCATTTCTTTTATAACTGTAAGCACTACTGTATGGCTTGAAGCAAGTCCATCCTGGTCAAAACTGAGGAGAAAAATGGCAGAATTAACTTAAATTTGAAGCTCTACCCAGGGTTTGAACCAGTTGTTGTGGTAGTTATAGGGGTAAAAATGTGAAGAAATTAACACTCAGCTAACTCTGTCAGATGTATCAGTGTCTCCAGCTGTGCATATTCAAATGAGTACATTCAAATGTGCTGCTACAATTGCATTGTTTGTTTCATCTGTGAGACTAGGCGAAGGCATTTGCTTTGTACCAGTCTTCTTTTGAAATCTGCCTTCGATGGACTGGGAAAAAAAAAAAAAAAAAAAGCAAAACAAAAAAACCAACAACAAACAACTATGCTTTAACATACAACTTCGCTTTATATATATGCATACATGCATATATAATAGCTAAATTTTCTCTTGTTCTTTTTTATTTCCTGTAGTGTCTTCATTAAAAATGAAAAACTAGCATATTCCTCAAAGGAATAAGAGTATGTGTAATAAAATATGCAGTGCGTGTTTCTCTGTAATCAGGCTGGTTCTGTTGCCCTGACAGCCATGTTGACTTTTGCTGTTCGGTTTTAGAACTGTATCTGGAATTCCCAAGCAGCTTTGTCCTCTCTTCCTTTTACTCCACATGTAACAAAGGAGAGGGTCATTGCTTCATAACAAAGAAATGTATGCAGATTAAGTATCCAAATGAGGACTCCTTATTTAGAATGATTTGCTAGCTGCTTTAATCTGTTTTGTCCACTGCCTTGAAGCTTACAGTTTTTTCCACTCCGATTCACAAAGAGCAAGCAGGAGGAAAATGAGAGGTTGAACATGGCTGCAGTCTGGCTTTGACTTCAAGCTTGTTCTGATCCTTTTTAAATGACTATACCAGGAGGACTCCGCAGTTGCACAGAAACTAATTTTTCTCCTGATATTTTCATCAATTCTACACTAACACCACCAACTGACTCAGGAAGCCACTGTGATATTACCTTATTGACACTGCTGATAGTGGGATCTTACAGCTTTTGTATTATTCCTTTGTTAACCTCGTTTACTGGGAAAAGAAGTAGGTTGTATTTCTTTTTATTTCTTTTTTAAAGCTCGTAACTTGATTATGGTGAATGTATGAAATGTTTTGATTTGCTGATTTTTCAATGAGGTGATTTTCATTGGTTAAATTGCTAAACTTCATAAGAATTATTTCAGTCTGATAATCTGTTTTTGTGTATAATGAATTTGGGTTATATATGATTATACGTTAATATAGTGTAATATATGACTTCAAATCAAATTGTAGAGAAAAAGTAAGTTTACTTTTTCCTGTTTTATGTTCAGTGCTGTTCCTTTTTTTTCCTTGTCTTTCAGTTAGTCTTCTATGCAGTAATATCAGGAAAAAGTCTTTAATTAAGTGCTTTTATTAGATTTGTGTGTCCTGACAAAATCAGAACTGTATCTTGTGCTGTGAATGTCAGGAAATCTGTAATGAACTATTGTTGTCCTCTCAACTGCATTAAATTTACAGAGTCATTTTGCTTGTTTTGTTTAAGGAGTTCACCTTGTTAGTGGGGAAAAAAACTTACAAAACAAAGTGTCCCTCCTGCTGTGTCAGCTCAGCCTTTTGTTATGAGATATCGTTGGACCGATCATTTCAACAGCATTACTCTTCTGTCTAATGATCATTTGATTTTTATAATTCTTTTCTCTAGAGAGACTCTTGCTATCTGAAAAATTTGGAAATAATGAAATTTGAAATGCTACTGATACTAAAAACATACTTTGCATACATGTCAGTTTGAGCATCAAAAACATGAATTTTTAACAAACTTCCACAATTTCAGTCATGAGCTGAAAATGCTAGGATTGAACATACTGAAATATTTAAACTCTCCGGTTAAGAGAAGAAACTTGACTTGCATTAAGCTAATTGCATATAAAGAAATTGTGTTTTACAGGTAAAAAGTTTGTTCTAGCAATTTACCTTGAGATACATTTCTATATGGTCAATACTTGACTGAAAAAAGAGCACTTATCGAGTTGTGTTGAAACATTTAGCTCTTAGATTTGATGAGACCATTTTAAAACTTGTTGGTATCTCATCAAGACTGCAATATCTACTCATAGAAAAAGGCAAGTCTGCCGCCTTCTTCTGCATGCAGTCCAGTTGTTTGACTCCACAGCTTCTAATGTAGTGAATGGTGCCTTACTGATCCTGCACCAGGAGCGCTCTTATCCCCAAAGTGTTACTTCCATGGTGTGCTTGTGAATTATTGGAAGGTAGCGCAGTAGTTTATGGGCAGGCAGTAGCTGCCTGCAGTGAATTTTGAGCTCAAGTTCTTAATTTAGTAGCTCCCAGAAAAAAGTGGACTGCTTCAAAGCTCAGACTTCATTAGAACAAGTTAGCTTAAATCATCTGCTGTTGGACAGGGTCAGATTCTGTCAACTGCAGCATTGATGTATTGTGCGAATTGTTTCTCATGTATAAATTTCTGTTGTAGATGTTTAGTTTTTGTACTTTCAGAGGAAATCTATCTCCTTTATTTTAAAAACAAATAAAAAAATAGAAAACTTTTGTCACATGTACCTAAAAGGGAAAGAAAAAGGAGTTCTGTTCTTCCTTCCTGCTGTAAATGTTGTACTGATTCCTAGTCAAGAAGCATTTTTCTGAAAGAGTTAACTTTTAGATGAATGATGCTAGTGTATTTAAATTGACATGAAAATAATCTTAAGGCTGCATTCGATCTTTTGATGAATAGTATTAGATGTGTACTTCTTCTTACCTTAAAATCAGCCTCATAAAACATTAATCTGAGGCAAACATGATATTATATGAGTTTCCTTTTATTAATCCCTCTTCCCCCTGCTTCTCCTAATGAGTAGTTGAAGAAAAAAAGAAAAGAAAAAAAACTTACAGCATGGCATCCATTCCAGAGTGATTTAGTTTTTGCTTATGCTCTGGTAAGTGTGATGTCAACTTCTTACTCTTAATGTGTCAGAATGCTGACTATCACTATAACTTTTTGTTGTTTGAGCCAAAGTATTTTCAATCAGTATTTGCTTCAGAAATCTTTTCATATTTTTTGCTGCAAAACTAAAACAAGACATTGTCTCTCCCCACATTTTAATTTTCTTTCTTCAGCTAAAACTTTCTGTTGTGGCACTAAATCAAACCTCTCTGAAGACCCACTGAAATGGAGATAAGCATCTTGTGCAGCAACTGCTCTGTTGGAAATCTGATTTTTTTTACAAGAGACAGAAAAAGTCCTGCTTTTCCTAAATTGAGGAATCTATCTGCTCTTTTTTCTGTTTTGTTTTTTCCCCTGTATGGCTTCAGCTCTCCTCTGGTGAGAGAAGTATGTGTTGGATGGTCAACATCTAAGGACCTCTGCCATTGAGGAAATCACTTTTATGAATGTGCACTGCAGAAGCTTTTCTTAAAACTTGTTTGGCAGCATGTATCTCTATTCAAATGAGAAGGAAAAGGGAAAGGTGCTGCTTGAGGCAGTTCTCTTTTTTTTTTTTTTTATTTTGTTAAAAAACAAACAAACACACAAACCAATCAATTCTATGGCTAGGATGACTTCAGAGTGATGATCTTTCTTGGTTTAGTCAAACTGAAATGTCTTCTACGTTTGCTTTGTATGACATGGTAAGGTTTCTGTTTATGTATTGTTATCAGTGTTCTCTTGCATATACCCACCTCCTGTGCAGAGTTCAAAGCTGTATGTTCAGTGTGTTTGCAACATCCAGGGACTAATCTGTTAATCAGTCTGTACAGAAAAAAACAAAAAAGTTAATAATATTTTTATTCCAACTTTTATTTCTTCTAACTTGAATAATGAAATGGGTTTACTTTAGGATTTAATTTTCTCCAAGCTAGCTAATTCTTGACCAAATTCTCCATCATTTTGTCTTGTAGCTACAAGTGCCACAGTCATCATCAAGAATGGAGAATGGCCTTCAAGAGCCTGCCAGAATGGAACTTCTGGATCTGTCTCTTTGAAAGCAGTACCAAGACCTAGATTACTCTCACTGAAAGCAACTCCAAAAGGTATCTGAATCTGTAGCTACAGTGAAACTAAAGCTACTGCTGTTGCAGTGCCTTACCTTTTGCACCTGGCTGCCACCTGAAGCAATGAATATTTAGCAGTAGTGTACTGTGAGGAAGTAGAATCACATCAGTACTTCAAGTTTCATAAGATTTCATAAGAAAGCTAAAACATTCTTTGAATTGTTGTAATTGATTGGTTATTTCAGGCAAATGAGGAGGCAGTCTGCACTGTGATGTGGTCTTACAAGAGCAATATGGCTGTGCATGGTACTGGGACTAAATGCATTATGTTGTGGGTGTCATTACTCAAGTTTTACATTATTCTAGTGTCTTTCTTTTTTTGTCACAAAGCTCAGACACAGACTCTGTAGCTGCTGATGATCTGTAGGGTGGATCTACTTTGAATTTATCCTCTGGATATGGTTGTGCTTTTCCTTATGCAGACTTAAAATTACATTTGCCCCTATCAGAACAGAAAGGACCTTACAGAATGGGTGTAACTCTTTGAATGAGATGTTTCTAGATGAAGCCTCTTCTTGAATAAATGGCATTGTCTTATCATTCAAAGGAAATAACTGTGCTAACAGCTTACCTCTCCATGCTCCTTTTCCTTGATATTCTCCTAGATGAGTAAGAGGAAGTGGAGGTCTGCTTTGTTTTTAATGGAGATAGATAATTGTGCTTCATCTCTTGATGATAAAGGAAATTTAGTTAAAATGTGCTTTCTGACTTTATATTAGTGTTTTGGTTCCTGTTCCTGTTTGAGCCAGGACTTCTCTATAAGCCATCAGTGCTTTTCCACTCAAGCCACAAACAGCAGCTGACAACTCATTCTCTGACCAAAATTAAAGGCATAATGGGAGCAGATAAATAAGCTTGTGCTCTCTGTCCTGTAAATCCTAGTTATAATCAGCTTGCTTCTGACCATCTTTGTGGTGAACTGGTTATTGTAATTGGATAAACCTAATTAAATACAATGCTTCTGCTTTAGGCTTAAAACTTTAAGCCTGCCAAATGTCATGCTATAATGACATGCTTTAAAATAGTAAACAGTGATAAGAGGCAGACGTTGCCAGAAACTGTAAATCATTGAAACAAACAAAAATTATATGACTGCCTGACAAGTTGATGCTTTTTTTTGTCAGGCCCAGGATATGCAGTGCTGTTATTCATTGTTCAACAACTTCAGTGATTTGGGTGCTGGAAGCGTGCCTTCAGCACCTCCAGGAGCGTTAAGGCCAGAAGTTGGTGTTCTCTCTCCTTGGTATTTGTGAAGCTGCATCTGGGCTGCTCTGTTATGGGGCCTGCCCATTTCAAGAAGGTTATTTGGAAACAGCAGACTTGGGAAGACAGTGTTGGAGCACATGACTTGCGATGAGAGGTTGAGGGAGTGAGGCTTGCTTAGTCAGGTGAAAGGAAGAGTAAGGGGAGGTACTGTAACAATCTGCAATTACTTGAACAAAGATGATGACACTAAACTCAGTAGTACCAGATAATGTAGCAATAATCACAAATTATGGAGTGGAAGACCCAACATTTTGGGAAGAATTATGAGGAAAAGTGGTACAGGACCACATTGTCCAGTAGGGCCATAGGATCTCCATTCCTGGAAGTTTTCAGGACTCAGCTGGTCATGGCCAGCTAAGTTCATCTTGGTGGTGGCTCTGCACTGATGGGAGGCTGACGAGTTGGCTTCTGGAGGTCCCTTTCAGCCAACTTTCCTGTAGCTGTTTTGTTTGCCACTGCTTAAGTGACTTAAGTAATACTATCTTAGTGTTGAGGAGAAGTCTTTCCTTACTTTTTCTTCTCTTAATAAGCTTTATTAAAATTATTTTTCATTGCTTCAGTAGTGGGTTCTGGTAAAAACAAAGCTGTGTTTAATTGTAACCTTAAATTTTCTAGAAAATGCCTCTTTTTGTATTTATTTGAGTAGACTCATGCATCTGATACTGTAAATATGTGATGTTAGACATGTCTTTATTTGCTGACATAGCTGTACTTTTAAACCTGATTTAAGTCTCTTCTTCTAGGAGCCAAGGCCAGGTGTGCTTCCCTGAACCAATGCACACCAAAATCATCTGGGCCATTGCACTCAGCAAGGAAAGTCAGTGAGGCTAGAGGCAGTCAGTTATTGGGTAAAGTTATATTTTCAATTACATTCTTGTATCTTTTCATCTTGAGAAGAGGAGCTATGCTCTATAACTTGAGCAATTGAGATGGTCAGTCCGTTCTTTCAGTGTGTAGTTCACAGTATTGGAGATTGGCTCTACAAGATATTCTGTATATCTGTTTGTTTATCTGGAGGTAGAAGTCACTCTTCTTCAAGTACACTGCCTGCTTTAAACTTGTGTCCTGTGAGGACTTGAAGCACTTAGTAACATAAAGTTGAATTATGTTCTGTATCCGGCTTGTAAGATCATGTACTTAAAAGACTGACATTCCCAAGTTTTTCTGTTTAATTTCAGCAATATTCTTGTGAGATCTTGCTGATCAGCTTTGACTATTTAGAGTAGTATGTACTTAACTTTTCATTTCAGTATCAGATATTTGCTTTATCTTCAATATTTAATTGGAATTAGTCATTTTTTAAGTCAGATTGGATCAAAGAATATATCTGACTCCTTAGACAAATTAAGTAATAAAAAATTTTCACTTTGAGTGCAGAGATGCTCTCACAGGATTCAGGTTGAGGGAAATAAGTACAGTTGTGATACAAATCTTATTGACATGCCTGCTGTGGGGAAGAAGAGAGCTGAATGTGATAGGTGTTATAAAAAGGCCTTCTGTAAACTTCTGCTTGTAACTTTTGTGCTTAAACCTAGCAAAAAGTGTTTTCCTTAAATTGATATCCTTCAAAATAATGAGGTTCTTAGTTCATTTTTCACCTAACACTAAAACAATACAGTAATGGTAGATTAACCTTCTCACTGTTTTCATTTATATTTAACTTGATTAGGTAGCACATTTTGTACCTGCTTTGTGTAAATAAACTAACTGGAGTATATAGCTGGAAAAAAATTGTGATGCTTTAATTGATAAGATATGATTAGTATGGGTAGTTACTTAGTGTTGCCTTTTTTTATTCCATTATCTGTTCATTTTGTTCTTTTGTTTAAGGTAATAAAATAAACAGTGCTACCTGGCTTAAATGAAGTGTGATAATTGAAGTAGAAAAAAACATTTGACATGATAGAAATTCATTTTCCAAATAATTTAATTTTTTATCATAGCAAATCTTTCCGTCAAACATGCAATCAGTCATCACAAGGATGAAACTAAAACTGCCTAGATCATGAGGAAGTTATGTAGAAAGAGATTCAAAAGTGCAGCTCTCTCCTTTACTGACTTGAAGCATAATTCTGCTTTCTATTTTGAACATCATAGGTACTCCTGGAAAAAACAGACATCAAAGTTTGTCGGCTTCTGGTTCTGGTGAGTTCTCTGAAAATATTTTTACATATTCTGAAGTGGAACTTAAATTGGATTTACACACTATATTAGTACATTATTTCTTTTCTTGGAAGAATAGTTTTGCAACAAATTCTGTGAACCATCACAGATTCTGATTTCAATTGATAGAAGGTCTTGTTTTGTCTACTTAATGTCTTCTGGTTACCCAGTTTTTAGAATACGCAGTCTGTTCTGTCATTCTCTGTTCCCAGTGAAGCATAAGAAGGTTTAACACTTAACAACAGGAGGGAAAAAAATGTAGCAATGAAACTTAGATGTAGATTTTGTTGTTTAGCCACGCTGAGGTAAGTAACAATTAAAACTCATGTGTTGTGGCTTTAACATAAATAGTCATGCAGAATAACAGGTTTTTCTGGAACGTTCATGGTAGCTACCCTGTTGGTCTCAGCTGCCTGTGTTTCTGTCACTGCAGACTACACTTGAAGATGAAATTATCCAAACTTGTTAGTGCATGTGTCTGCTTGGATGGCAAGGGAGGAGTGGCAACTGATTAAGTGACAGATGGTGTTCCAAAATCTGGTGGAGTTCAAGGACTTCATCTTGTATTTGTTTTCAGTGGTTATGCCAGTCAGGACACCTGGTGCTAGTTTCTCTCTGTCAGGAGAGAGAGAGGCCTTCAGATTTCTATTCACAGAAATTTCTAGGTCTTTTTCAAGAGAATATGCAGTCAAAATTAGTTTCCTGAGCATCAGTGAGTTATTGCTGAATTATAAGCTGCTTAAGTTACTGAAAACCCCTTTCTGAAAGATAGTGAGGTTCACTGGGAAGCCCCGTGTCCCCTGAGTGAGTAGCAGATGTCTTTCTCAAAGAGGTGCTGTAACTAATCAGGTGTTATGAATTTGAATCTGGAACTGCTGAGTGAAATTATTCTGACCTGTCACTTCGGTACTGTGGTAGTATGTTTTTGACTAATGCATGCATGTGAGTCTAATGTTTCGTCTCTTACCTTTTTGCATGTGAAGTGTCTGACTAGCAATTGTGACTGAGTGCTTTGCTTGAGATATCTCATTATTACAAATCAGTTCTTTGCTCATGTAACAAGACAAAGTGCTTATTCTGTTTGTTACTCCACCTGACATTTGCCTGAAGTAACATTTAGATACTGCCTGACAGTGCAATATCTAAACATGAGCTTGTGTATGTGGTCCTTTATACATAGAAGTGCAGAAGGTGATACTGCTAGGAGGAATATTTTGCTTAGTTAGATTGAGGTATCTTGTGATAAGGGAGAAGCTGTGTTGTCTCTGGCTTAGAAACTTAAATATGACTCTTTCTTATAACTGTCACAGCACTTTTTCTGTATTTTCTATGCAAAAAAAACAGTTAGTGCTCTCACCCTTTTTGCAAGTTTAGTGTAATTTTTGTTGTGATCCAACTTTTCCAAGCTAATAGAGAATCTGACTACATATCTTTGAAGTATTATTGGTGCATTATATTGGTGCATTAAGAACGTGACTAAAGTCCAAAATAGCCATAATGTTTAGTGATTTTTTTCAACGAATGTTCTTTAGCATCTTACTTTTGCAAGCTGAGTAGCTGCGTTTTAGTGTTTGTCTTACAAAACCTGTTTCTTGTACTGAATCAGCTTCCAAAATTGGGTGATTAACTTTTAGACTTTCAAGTTAATAGCTTTGTAACTTATATAGAGGATTAGTATAATGTTCTATTTATGTACACAAGCTTTCTGATAGAGAAGCAAGACTTTTTTCCATCTTCACGGTTACAGATATTTATTGTGTAGTCAAAAACTATATTGTATGCTTCTTTGGATATTCAGTGTACAACGTCTTACACTTTAAGAAGAGACAAATGATCTTTTTTGAGATGAACTGAAGTAATGCCAGCTGGTACCATGTAGAATGGAGCCCAACATCTTTTTTTCTTCTTTTAGTTGCCTTGGTATTACAATGCAGCCTTATTCTAATGATTGTATTTAGTTAAAGCTTTTGTTCTCTTATTTCATGGTTAACTCGTTAGTTAACTCTACAGTTTTTAGCCTTGTGCAGTGACTGAGTTGGACCTCACTTCTATTTCTTGCATGTGCTGTGCCTGAAGAGTCAATCCTGTAATGTCACGAAGCAGGACTCTATAGGGGGGAAAATATTGATTACACTATCGATGCATTAATTGTCAAGCTCCTGTTAATACTTTCTCAAGGCTGAAAAAATAGCAAGCATTTATACAGTATCATTTCTGTTCAGATTGTAGTTGTTATTCATTTTCCATTCATTGAAAGAAGTTGCAAAATGGCAGGATACGCTTGAAAAACAAAATGCAGCATGCTGCTAGCATGCCTGTAGACCTGGAGAGACTAGTGATTTGCTGCTGTTTTTTTTTTCTCCTGGTAAAACACGAGGGTCCTTTTTCTCAACTCTGTGTTTCTCATGAGTGATCTTCCAGTGGACCAATAAATTTCTACATGCTCTGTGGCTTATTTTATAACACTGGCTTTACTGCCAAGGGAAAATGAACTTCTTGGGCAAAATATGTTTTATTAATTCTTAACTTGCTAATTTTGGATCACAGTGTACTTGTATGCTAAATGTAATATCTTAATGTAATTATGACAAAACTTCCTTTAAAATGCTTTCAGTTGGTGCTCTTTCCTTTGTTTCTCCAGGCCTGTAGGAACTGTGATCTACCTCTAATACCTGGACAGTATACTACAGTATACATAGGAAGGAAATATTTAAATCTCATCTCCATTCTTGACTGAAGTTTAAAGAAAGTAATGGTATAGTTATTTCTTTTTTTCAAGTAAATGTCTTTTTTGGCAGTTCCAAAAGTAAAGCTATTATTTTAGGAATGAAGTGTGCAAATCTTTGTTGGGAACCTTTATCCTTCTGTTCAGTGACTCTGAAAGGGACATATGGTATACTATGGATAATTTATGCTTATGGCACAGCAGTGTTGTCAGGAAAGCTAGGGCAACTGTTGGATAATACCATTAAGTATTATCAGATAAGAATCGTGTGATTTATGTCATACTTATCTCTGTTATGATAGACTGTGTGTACTGGAACCAGTTACTAAAGAAGACTAGAGAAGCAATGAAAAACAATCTTCATTCGAAAGCTGTACACGCTGCGTCAGGAAAGATGACGCTCTGTCTTCTTAACCATCTAAGAGTTTAAAAGGCTGCTTGTTTTAATTAAATCATCTGTGAGAAATATAACACTGGGGAGGAAATGTCTTCAGTCAAGTTGCTAATTGCAAAAATGTATGATAGTGTTGGTATGATTTTAACAGTTCATAAAGATCTCTCTTGGAACAGTTTGATACAGGTCGCTACTGCTGGCTTTTCACCGAAACTCATACAATGGAATAGGATGCATTTGCTAACACAATACTGTAGTTCAAAGCAAAGTTTATGGAGAATACTTTTAGAGATTCAGTTTCTTTCATGCCGTGTTTAAGTCTCTAGGAAACAGGAGGTAAACATCTGTTTCTTTTTCTCTTAAATATTCCTTGATAGAAAGGTTACCGTTAAAATACTTGCACTTCTGGTGTCAGAAAGCAAATAAAGCAAAAAAACCCTTGAAAGTCTTAAAATACGTCATGATACATGTATTTGTAAATGCAAGCATAAGCGTTCTTAAAAATGTGTAAGTTTTCTTTTAAAAATTAGAAAAATTTAAACGGAGAGCTGATTGAGTATTATTATGAATGTCACATGCTTAGGTCTTCTACGACTGCTTTGATTTAATTTACCATCAGTAGTTTTCAGCGTGGTAATGGAAGGTTACCGCACTGATGAGGGATGTCTGGTCAAGCAGCTTATTAGCTCCGTTTCTCCACTGTTTCTTCTTGAATCTGAAGGGCTTTCTTGGTATGATGTGGGTTTTTGTTTTGTTTTTGTTTCTGTGTTTTCTTTGTCTGGAGACAAACCTTTGAAATTTGTAAGAGAAACTGTGCAAGTAGAGTTGCATGGGTACTTAAAAAGACCTTGATGTGCTTGCAAACAGAAGTGTTCATAGTTGGTCATAGAACAAGACTGGGGAGCTCAAGTGAACTAAAAAACATGATAGGAACAACAGTGCTTTTGATGACAGTTCTAATTATAGGTCATGAAACTGGTATGAACAAAACCAGCACAGTTTGTCTCACTAATTTGAGCACTTACTTTTGGCTATACCTTAGTACTCTCTTTCAATGCACTTTCCCAGCTATATGATATAAATGTTACCAGGATTGTTGAGATCTCATTTTTCTTGAATATCTATTTCTGCAAGTGCAAGGTTATTAAATGTGTAATAATCTTCAGTTCAGAAAAATGTCATTCATATAAAAAATAAAATTCCAATGATCTTAAATCGCTTTAAAAGTAAAACCCAAAAGCTTTGATAGAGAATATTGCAGATCTCTTTGAGAATTTGTAACAAACTGTATGTCAGTAGTGTAAGTAATTGTTTCATGTATCCATTTAAGAAAAAAAAAGGAGTCTGTGTAGTCTGGCATTTTTGTAGAAAGCAAAACTTGTTTTTGAACCAATTCAACTTTCCTTTCAGTGTCTCCTAATGCCCTACCCCACTGGGCTTGAGAAATAAATTACCTTCAGAATAGTTCGGGAGACACTTGAGAATATTTCATAAACTCTATAGCGTTGAAACAGTTTACAATATTAGATTTGATGTGTGTTTAATGATCACAGATAATATTTTACAGCTTGGAAATTGTAGGACTTTTTCTTCTTTATCTTTTGACACGTAACAAAAAGATCAAGTTTAAACTTCATGGAGTTATTAGTACTGTGCATTGAACTGTTTGTTGCCTTTATAGCTGCAATAAAGAGATTGCTGTGATCTTTTTTTTTTTTAAATGTTTTCCATCTGTGTGAACTATGAGGACTATATGAATGACTTGATTAGCCTTAGGATGCTTACAAGCTAATAACGTTCATATAAGCATAGAGCAAAATAGTTTAAGTAGTGTATCTATTGCATGTGGACCAACAATAAAAACAGGTTCGTTTTCTTACCTCTACAGAAGTGCAGAATTAAGTGATGTCTGTGAGAATTAATTTATTAAAGGTCTTTTGTAGCATAACCCAAATGGTGTCCATGCTACAAGACTATTTCATCTGGTAGCACTTTTAAGAAAGGACCCTTTCTCTTAATTAAAAGTTAGATATTTTAGTTATGTTTGTTATTATCTAGTTCTAAAAATTCTGTGAGAAAATCGGTCTCTAGCTTAGGACAGCCATGTTCCAAACTCTCGATAATGCAGAAATTTTCTGACTTTCTGCTGTGGGAATGATTGTATCTCTTTCATGAACACAGAGATGCAGGTTTCTCACAGTTATTGAAATACTTAATAGGACAGCCTCTGTATGAGCATAAGTCTCTAGTACTGAAGTAGCTGTTTTGTTTTTTTTCTGACGCATCTGAGTGGATCATTGAAACTTCATACTTTAAGGAATGGTATTTTTCAGGGTAGCTTAGTTGCAGTTTTGCTTTGAGGTGTAGTGAAGCACAGACTTTGAGGAAGTCTAACAGAAATGCCATCTTAGAAGGGACATCTTGTACATGAGAAACAATTGGCAGATGTTTTAAGTTGGAAGTTAAAAATGAAATTATTCTTGTGATGTTTGTTGCCATTGTGTTTTCTGAAAGAGGGCAGGTGATGTAAATATCACCACTGTTGCATGAAGGAGAAGCAAACTAGCCTAATTTCTATATCTGTTTGCTTGGAAATTCACTGCAGCATCACCTTCTGTTTGAAAAGCTGCTGAATTTATAATAGTTAAAGTTTTGTACAAGAAGAAAACTAAACTATTTACTATTTCAGTTCCTGTTCTGTCGCAGGAAGAGGTTGGCTTTCTTCTTCAGGTTAGGCTTTGAGCCTAATGTCCTGGAACTACAAGCTGTGGAGCATGGCAGTGTGCATTGTTGCCTGCAGGAAGATGAGGTTTTTTTGAGCTGGAGCACTGGCTGTAGCAAAATGGTCAAATGGAACTGGTGAGGGAGTGGTAACTTTCCAGAAAGAAAATCTAGGTCACGCATTACCCTTTTACACTCTTAGTGGCCTTTTGCTTCCCTGCTCCCTTTGCATAAGCAGTCAGCTTTCAGTTTTTGAATTAAGGCATGCCAGTAATATCCATCTGCTCAGCTCTGCCTGTGCTGTCTTGTGACATGGAGCCATTTGTCTTCTGCCTGGGCATCTAAGATGTAAAGGTCTGGCCTCTGATTTAGACTCGTATGCCATGAGACGCTCACCCTGCTCAGAGACTTTCTTAGTGGTGCAATAAGAAACTGAGGCAAGGGAAATGTGTCCAGATACTGGAGACTTGGACTTGTAAGGCTGAATTTAGAGCTGCAGATACCAGTGTCCTCTGCTTTTTTGTCACATTGCTAGCTTTCTCCAGGGAGTGGCAGATGCACTAAATCTGCCAGGATTAAAATAGATCTCTCCCCACCATCAATCTGATTGTGTCATTAGGTATTAATGCATTTAGCAACCTAGAGTGAATTATGTGATTGTAATGGTACAGAGTCTTTTGTTTTACCCAGGAAGGAAAGACAGCAGTGACACGCTAGTAAATAAAACGACAGTTTTTTTCTCCTCTGTTTGTGCTCTGTATCACTTGCTATTTTATGTAACTATTTTCTGGTGCTATTTTCCATGACCTTTATCTGTTGTAGAAGATCTCTCAGATCGTCATATTATGTATGAAATGTAAAGAATGTGTGTTCCTGTCATGCTGTGCTTGGATCCCATGAAGCATATCTCTGGCTCTGTGCCCTCTTGACACAAGATGGTTGTAGGAGCACGAATACTGATCTGGAGGAGCCATTTTCCTAAGAAAACAACACTGACAGACGTGCAGTCACCACAGTGAAGTTTACAGTAGAGTAAGATGGATATGCAAACACTGCACTGGAAGAACGCTTTTGAGTTAAATTTCTAATAGAAGCTATTCAAATAGGGGTGGGCAGTCTTCCCGCAAGCTGCTTGTCAGAGCTCTCTGAATGTTGCACGCCAGATGAGTCTGACATCCCTCTAGTGCTTTTTGTTGGTTCTGTCAGGTCATTCAACTGCATAAAGCAATCTTATTTTAGGTTGTGGGATTTGACAGGATTCATAGAGTCTATAAAGGCTTTTTTTTTTTAGTTAAAAAAAAATGGAAAAAAACAACACCTATGGTATATCTGTTTCTTTATGGCCTAATTCTATCAAGCTAAAGCTAGGAAAGTATTTCTTGTATGTCTCTGTAAGAGATGCTTTGGTGTCTGGTGCAAGAGCTTTCATGTCTGTATAGAGCTTTTAGTTGCTCATATTTTGCCTTGTGATTCATTCGTTCCTGTGTTTTCAAACTGATTCATTACATCATGCTTGCCCTCTAGAGATTCTTTGTTTTAGCTCCTATTCCTAGGAAGGAAGTTAAGGTTTCACTGGGGTACTTCTACTAATTTTGTTTTTACAGGCTCATGAGGAGTTCTTGAACGTTTTTTCCCAGGCACTATTGCAAAGACAGAGAGGGATGGTGATTTAGGTTTTGGGGGGTTTTTTAGGTGGATTTTTGGTTTTGAATGTGATTAGATTGTTTCTGTCTTTGCGAAGACAGCATTGAATCCAAATGGGTAGAGAGATGTTTACTTCATGGAGCATCCTTCCCCTGGGGAGTCATGATAGGTGAGAAGAAAACAGAAGAGAGTTCCTGTGGGTGCTCAGAGAGGAGAGGAAAACCAGGTATATTGGGTTTTGAATGGCATTGGAAAGCTGGCTGTTGGCCAAGTCAAAATCTTGTGATGTCTTCTTCAAGGGAGGATTTTACAATGGTGATCTAATATTTGAAGAGGTGGCCTAATGAGCTATTTTGAGTACACAAGGCTACTGTAATGTGCTATAACAGGCCTTATGGCTTACCACTGTGTGCTGTTTCCAAGCATAGGAGCCCATAATCTTCCAGCACAGGAGGGATCATCGCTTCCCTTGGATGGTTATGCTGAATTAAGAAAGGTCTACAATTGCAGGGCATTGCAAAGATGCATGAACCCACATTGTTAGTACCAAAGCTTTTCAAACTCAGAGGAATCTGTGAAGGTTTTATTGTAATAAAATCATGCTGCCCTGGGAACTGAACAAAAAAGCTACTTTATTCTTCTGTCTTCATCTGTAATGACTTTGTGCAGACTGAAGATGTAGTGATACAGTATTTCAAAGCCAGTAGTGCATCACCATGCTGGGAAATAGATACTTTGATATACCATACATTGAGCAATTTTCTCACTCTGTGTGCAGTGGTGGTTGGTTTAGCATATCTGATCTCTGGATGAAGGGCTGCAGTTCTTTGGGTGTGCTTAGTGAGCTGCTTCACTGTTACTGCCCTGCCTTGCGTGACACTAGAGAGATCTAGAGCTCGAATACAACAGCAAGATGCTATTTTTAGTTCTAGCAACACTGGGGGATTTAAAATGTTGTGCATTTTGAGCAAGTAAGACATAGCTACAGACCTATCACATTTTAGTAAGGAGAGGATCTCACCAGTAGGATGAGATTTGTCAGTGTGATTATGTTTGCTTTGGGTGATATGTGCTTCAGAACAAGTTGGCTTAATGGCTTCTGAAACTAGAAGAGCTATCTGAGGGCTGGATGCTAGAGAGCATTGGCTGTAGCCTGATGAAATAGTAGGAGGGGGGCATCAGTGAGAAAGTATTTGATTTTGTTGTCTCTTTAAAATAAATAAAAAAGAATTCTCTTCACCAGAACCTGCACACAAACTGAAAAGGAGGTGTCTTGCTTTACTGCCCTGTATTCTGCATTGGCTCGAGTGGTCCCTGCTTCTGTGCCTGCCCAGCAGCATTTAGGTGCATTCAAACTCAGCTGGCTGTGATCTGTTTTGATATGAAATAGATGGCTGCTTCCATGCACCTTTCTGGATAAATGGAAGCATCTGCAGTGCTGAGCTGCCGAGCTGAGCAGTGTTTTCTTTAAGCAGATCCCATACAGAACAGATATGTTTGTGGATTAGTTAAGATGTCAAATGTTGACATATTTAGTGCCAGAAGAAAAACTCTGGTAGAAAACCTTAGCTGATAAGTGTATATTGATACATTCCTGTCAGTTGTAACAAACTGTTTGAAAAATGCAGCCTGAAGTGATTCTTGCTAAGGAAAGAGAGCTGCCAAATGTCTCCAGGAATATTCAAGTAGTCTCCCCTATAGTCTCTGAAGAACAATTACACAGTCTGTGACACTGCTGGATGATACATTCATCTGGGGAGACCACCCACTTCCTCCTCCTCCTCCCTCTCCTCCTCCCTTTTCCTCCCGTTGTAGCTCCCAGTCCCACAGAGTCCTGTAGCAGATTAAGCATGAACACTGTGATGTAATTCGGTGGTTGTTTGTTTTCCAAATCGCTAAGTCGATTTTATTCTGAGGACAAGCTTTGTTTCTACAACATCTGGTGGGGAGAAGCTGCCAGCAGCATTTGTGCTGTGGATGTATGCCTTTTCTGCTTTTGCTTGTCTATGCATAAGGAATAAGGGCAAAGGAATGGAGATTTGATTATTTCTTCAAGGTTTTTTTTCTTCAGCAAGAATTGCTTGACTTCTGCCAGGGGTGATTTAAAAGCATATTATGTAACACTACATGGAGACTGTTTCTTGCTTACTTATCTTCTAATTGCACTGAAGACATGTTATGGTCCCCGAAATTTTCCTTATCCAACATGCGTATACGACTAACAGCGAAAGGATTGCTCCGAAACATTCGTCTCCCTTCTGGCTATAAGAAAAGCACTGTTATATTTCACACAGGTTTGTATTTTTCATATAACAATTAGAGCATGCATTGGATGTTATCTTGCTTGCTTCAGTAGCAGTTTATTTTTAGCAAATAACCATTTGGGGCATAAAAGTTTTTGAATTACACTTAGATGTCTGACTTATGAGTATAGTTTCATATTCTGTGAAAGTGGAAAGCATGAGCTGTGTGTGCATTCATGCTGAGCTGCTCATTTTTAAGGTGAATATTCTGTTTATGGAATGCAAATCAGGATTTGCTCTTTCCTTCTTCAGATCCAAAAATAGAAGTAGGAAGTTTGTACCATTAAATATTTATCTAATCGTTCTGATGGTTATCTGCTGGGAGTTCTGTCTGTTCTGTACCATGAGTGGGAGGTGGGATAGGAGTGGGAAACAAGACAGGCTTTCTTAATGTGGCTTTGTCTGTTTGTGAGAAATATTTGAATACTTGTAAGTACATATGTGTCATGCTGAACGTCTTATCTGCAAATATGACAAGAACTTTTTTTGCTTGTTTGTCTTGATACAAGCATAACAAGTCTGAAGTTTTCTTGCAGATGCTTTAGAGACATTCAAGACAAGTGTTTGTGTTTTCGGAAATGAACATTTAAAAAATTCTCAGCTGCATATGACCTGATTCTTCATTTTAAATGTTAGGTAAAGCAAATAAGTGGAATAGGAACATAATTATGGATGCTGAGGTTTGTTCCAGGGAATACATGTGTTGTTTTGGTGGAGGGTGATGATTGTTTCTTAGCTAAGGTAAATGACATTAAAGAAAATGATAGCAGGCTTCATATTACATAAGTCTTTTCTTTACTGCCCAGTTTGTGATTTTTTTCTTAAATTTTAGTTAGAGAGGAGCAAGCAGCTGCATAGACTAGGTTTGCACAAACTCTTCCTGTGAGGGATTTCCTTTCTTTCTTGAACACCACTGTTTTTGGCTAGTACTTTTTGGAGTTTAGCTCTGCCAGCCACCTTTCCTTCCTATCCCAGCATTTTACATAGCAACCTAAAAAATTTGCCCCATTGTTACTTATTCCTGGTGAAATAAATTCAGTTTCTGAGTTTGTCCTGGGTGATAACTTTAATTGTGGTCCTAATATACGCTGATCATCTGAACTTAATATAGGCTTCTGTTTGCAGCTTGGCTTTTTAGCCAGGATTAAAATACGTTGATGCTAAAAATCCTTATATCAGTGATGTAGGTATGTGCACAAAGACTCCCTCATTTTGCTAACAATATGAAATTTTCATATAGCACATATTGCAGGAATAAAAACACTAAAGGAGAAATGGACAAGTAACATTCAATCTTCCTTCCATATGTTCATTAGCTGCTACTGAAATTTTGTATCATTCTAAAAAATAAAAATATGTCAAGACATGTTTCAAGGTAATTTTATAGTGGTAACAGTCCACTTATTTTTCATTTGATTGGGTATGACAGTAAAAACTGCCTGCAGAATGTCTCTGTTAAATACAGCATGTAAAAGCTACATTGATAGACCTGTGTTCCAATTAAGAAGCACTTTCTTAATTAAGAAGTGTTGAATAGACCTTCTTATATTTTCTCTAGCTTGGGTATAATGCACTTTAAAGTTACAGAACTAAAGGTTCAGGTGAGTGGTTTTTCTCATGTCTCCTTCTGTTTTACTATATCTGCGTCTTGCAGGTATTCAGCATGCCAGCAGAAAGCTGACCAGTTATTAGCTAGTGCTGAAGGTACTAAAGTAGGGCATCTGAAAACCAGGTCATAGTCTGTAGTGGAGAGTCCAAGTATGCATACATACTGTATTTTAAAAACAGTGGAATGTGTTGGAAGCTAGGTTGTGATTATTTTGGGTTCATAAAATTCAGCAACAGTAGATCAGACAGTGACAGTTTATACCACAAGTCTGAAAGGTTCTTTTTTTTCTTTTTGTTAAAGACTAGGAGGAGCCTGGTATTTAAAAAATAAAATAAAATAAAATAAAAAAGTGTACAGCATAGGTCTGAGTATCTCTTCTGGTAGTGGTTTAATTGGATTTAAAAGATGTGGCTTTTTTCTAAGGTCACATTAGCAATGAGAAATAGAATACATAGGGACTGTGTCAACAAATAAGGCAGAGTAATTGGAAAAAAACTTCAGGGTTCAAATTTGTGGCAATTGCAGCCATTGGATTCGTCTGTTACATTCTGTCTGATAGTTTGAGGTACAGTAACTTTGTGAACTTGAATGTAAGCACTATTGAGATGAAATGGATGGAACTCTTGAATTTCTATTTTGATTTGATGATATGCTGCAACAGTTTGCCAGTTTCTTCTCTGGTTGTAGCTGGAAGTACAGTTTACCCTGGTGTTTGGTTAGTCTAGATTAATCATCGTGTCCATAGTGCAACATCCTTGTGATTAAGTGCATTTACATTACATTACATTACGTTTTGTTCATCTGGAGATGTTACAGTAACTGCAGTAGTTCAAATATCTAAGAAAGTTACAAACAAAAGTAGATTTATTTTTGTAGGAATTGAATAAATCTAGAGTAAATTTACTGTGAGGTGTACTGTATATTAAGATCATCCAGCTTGGTGCCTTGTATCTGATTTTCGTTTTTGTATGCTCTGCGCTGCTTCGGGTTCTTTGTACACAGAGGTCTCTTCCCCCTTTAAATGCAGGAAAATACCACAAAGTGATATTTCTGCTGTTACTTGAAGTGCAGTGCAGCTGCATTGTTAGCTATGTGTAATGAGCCTTCTCTTCAGGAAAACAAAAGCACTGAAGCTCTTCAGGAAACATTTGATTTACCTATCCTGTGACTTTCTACAAATAAGCTTTACAAGCAGCTGCAACAAAAATCTCAACACTTCACAACTGGAGAAACATAGGTTAAATATGAACCAAACTTTCAGTGATAAAATGTAAATTCTACTTTAAAAAAATCCTTAGTGGCTTGATAAATATTTTACCAAAGAGTGACTAAAATCTTTGTGCTTTTCATGCATCAGTGGTGTGACAGATGAAATCATCATCTGTGCATGATTCTGTAAAAACTGCCAGGGAAAGACATTCCTCTACAAATGATTCAAAATTTGAGTTATTTGCATTTCCTTTTGCATAAGGATAAAATTCTACAAAAGGAACCAGTTTTGCAAATGGAGATCAAAGTTCCTATGCATTTTGTTCACAGAGTTTTTCCATTGTATAATGAGCTATACTGTTGCTTATGTGGTAAATTTTTGTCTCTATGTCTTCGTGAGCCCTTTGTGGTGCCATTTTTCTTTTTCCCTTAAGCAAACTGTACTTAGCATTCTTATCCCTCTGGTGGCTTTCATTGCTTAGTAAACCTCGTTACACTTAATACTTTGGGAATTAGAAGTGTCTCCAAAGACATCTGATGTCATTACAACAAACCCAGCTTAGAAAATTTCCTTTCCCCCTTGCTAGCAACAGGCAGACATTGCAGATCTGTTTATTGAGCAACTAACAACCATTTCTGATAAAGTATCTTCCCTAAATCTTGGTTCAGATGATACTGCCTGTAGCAGGTAATGATTTCAGGTCTGGATTTTGGCCCTCATTAAAACACACATGAAATTATGTCTGTGCTTAGCAAAGCAGTGCTTAACAGCATGTGAACAGAATGTTGAAGATTCTGAAAGCCTCAGGTACCATGAATTGCTTAACTTTTCATTTTTCTGAAGAATCACTGAAGTACTAATTATTGGCTAGTATTGCAGATTCCTACAGAATCATAGGGAGACACCCAATGTACCCAACTCCACTAAGTGTTCTAAATCTGAAAATCTGCAAGAGATACTTGATGCAGGGTGAAGATGCTAAATATTTGTGTCACCTACCAAGGAAATTGCTCAGGAATGAGAACAGCTTGTCTATTCTGAGCAAAAGTCTTGAAGTCTGAGGCTCTTAGCTCCTGAGTTCATTTATTCAGAACTGTGTATTAAATGAGCTGCCTGTTGTGCTTGATTTAATTTTAATAGATCATAGCTTCAGTAGGCATATAAATGGTAGCTAAATGGAGGATCTTTTCAAGTGGTGAAACTCTTGCATTTTTGGTGTTGGTAACATTTTAGTCTTTACAAATTTCATCCAAGCCAGGTATAAAATGAAGCTAACTCTAGTTCTTCTCTAACAAACTAAACAGCAAAAAATAGTAGCTTTTTTTTTTTTTTTTTAATTAATAAGAAAAAAGAAAAAATGAGAACAAAACACCAGAGTCAAAGCAGTGATTTGATTGGGTTGCCAACACTTACACTGTGTATATATTTTAATAAAGCATGAAAGTGAATGTAAACAAGGAGCTTTGCTCAGGAAAGGTTAGGAAAAAGCAGAGTACTGTGGAAAGCAGCCTCTGCTTTCTGGCTCTCAACTACAGTGGGTGTTACTGGGTTTTGTTACTCCTTCATTTACACAGATTAATTATCTTTGAAGAATGCCTCACTTGTTTGTCAACATGAAATGAGTGGAATTAATGTTTCAGAAGACAGTTAATTGGAGAGTAAATACAAAAGGCCTAGCAAGATATCTCTGCTAATATCATTGCATATGCTAAATTTGTTCCCACTTGATATGCCTCACAGGTAAAAAAGATCTGGCTGTAACTTCTATTGCTGTGAAGTGGGTTTGGCTTTGGAAGTGACAGGCAGCTACAATTACATTAAAAACAAAAACCTTAGTAGCCTTCCTTAAAATTACTTAACGTTGTTCAAGTACTGTAAAGCTAGGCTTAAACTTATAAATTCTGCCCCCACCAGTTTGTATGTAAGCAAATAATCTGCAACCACATTAAAATGACTTGTAGTTCTGTGAATGCTACTGCCTTACTACAGTCCATTTAATTTGAGCTTTTTGAGGAAAATGATACTTGGAAATTTCTGTGCTAGAATGTAACATTTAGAGTATTAATATCCAGTTGGTTTATTGTTATTGCCCTTTCTTTGTAGGCACAGAAATCTCATGACGTTCAAAGGGGTTGAGGTAGAAGGCGAAAGGTTTCTTGTTTTAAAATCATATTTGGTTAATTGATCTTAAGTACTGTGAGGGTAGTATTGAATAAATTGAGACCCCAGTTTTTATCACTCTCAGTGCAATTCATGG
The DNA here is from genome assembly GCA_028571105.1 of Tragopan temminckii. Taxonomy (NCBI): domain Eukaryota; kingdom Metazoa; phylum Chordata; class Aves; order Galliformes; family Phasianidae; genus Tragopan; species Tragopan temminckii. The sequence continues at coordinate 40,930,298 of JAOWBP010002392.1, forward strand.
CAAGAATTGTTAATTTCAGCTTATTGATGGACTGTTAATTTAGTGATGTTTGGTGAAGTTTTCATCAACTGTTGTTGTTGCTTAAAAAAAAAAAAATCATCACTGAATGGCACCATGCATGGGAAAGAACTAGGTCCATGTTCTGATGCTGCTAGGGAATGTGCTGGGCTACAGCCGGCTCTAGCTGGTTTCACTAAATATTATACCAAAGTAATTAGTTTAGAAAGTTATTCTCAAGCAGGTCCTCTCTTGGCTTGCCTTCCCTCAGAACGAAATTAGGTGAAGTCTGTGGTAGTCAAGCTGGCTAATTTTCTGCTCACTTCACCTGCTCTTCTCTTTGCTCTCCTTTTGGTGTTTCTACTGTCTAGTTCACTGGAGTCATATTGATTTCAGAAAGATTTGATTGAATTAGATCTTATTTTTGAGAGGTTTGTTAAATAATTTATTTATGTCACAGTAATGCAGTAAACCAGTGCTTCATGATTCTTACTTAGTGATTTGGATTAGATCTAGTGAGGTCACCAGCGCCTTTCTAATGGCCTGCATAAATTGCTTTTTCCCCATTAACTTTTCCCTGGCATGGAAGGATTGTTTCTTTTCTCTTTTTTAAAGGGAGAAGAAAGTAGCACGTGATCGGAAAAACAGATTAGTTAAAAATATTATGTACAGCTTTATATCTTTTTTTTTTTTTTAAACAACAACAACAAAAAACCCCACCAAACTGTAAAGTTAAACTGTCCACGTACTCGAACACAAAAATAGCCCACCTTGAATTACCTAGCTTGTGACTGGCTGAGATGGTTCTCCACAGTTGCTGTTTATGAACTTTCCATTGGAATCATCTAAACTGATGTCTAGTACTTGAAGCAAAGAAGTGATAAACCTGTGTTTATTTCCCATTTAAATTTGTTTTTGCTTCTTTCTGTCACGGTACTGTGCTACTAATGCATTTATGACCAATATGGGTTCCCCTTCAAGATACTTGGATAAACATTTTGTTTGTGATGTTATAGAAATAGTTCCGGTTAGGCAGGAAACAGGACAGCTGGGAACATCTGTGGGAAAATTCTTTATTTGAATGCTCATCCTTGTCTTAAAGAGAACTTGAATTCCTTCTGTAGAAAAGTCTGAGAAGTATTACAAATAATATTTATTAATGAGTTAAGTTCAGCTTTTCTTCATCAGTACTGCTTTTAGACTCTCAGATATCTCAGTGGCCTTAATTTTTTTCTGCTTGTGAATATTGCCAACATCAGAAACGCATTATTAAACATAGAATATTTATTTTGTGTTAAATCTTTTCAAATATTTTATAGTAAAACAGCAATATTGGAAATGCTTCCAGCAGAAGAATAAATCAACTGAATGTATAATACCTGTTTTGAATTACTCTACTCCAAATAAAACAGCAGACTAGATGACTTTGTTTTTCTTAGCTGTATACATGTGTACATGTTACTTGTGTATCCAGTCTAAAATCAATGTTATGATCTTTGTTCAAGTATTAATGAGCACCATCTACTCAACCAACTTTTGAAACATAGCTTTGTTGCTTTCGGAGGGGGGAAAAAACCCACAAAGTTGCAGTAAGAATTGAATAGTCTAAGCCTGTTAAGTGTGTAATCCTGTGTCTTGGGAGGAATGTCTGGGCTAAAAGGTAGGCCAAGGAAGAGGAGATATATGAAAAGTGAGTATTTTTCTTGCTGCCTTTGCTAGTGGGGTAGATAGAGGTTTTTGTAGTCTGTGGTCTTGCACAGGAGTTAATATTACATGGGAGTTTTAGCCTTTGCAGTGTGTTGCAGGTATATCCCCTGGAGACACCACTGTTATCTGCAGTATCAGCTACTCACAAAACTTTAGCTTTTCCTTGCCCTCACTCAGTTATGTAGAAATGGAAGTCTGCCTCCTTTGTAGTTATTTGTTGCTTTAAAGAGGCTCAGGGAACATTAAGCACAGAGAGCAATGCGGTGAATATTCGCAAGTGGACAGGAATGGAATGAGCCTATGACAGGCATGGCAAGCATTCCCTTCTTGATGGGAGCACTGGTGCCTGCTGGGCAGCCTTTGCCAAAGCAGCCTTCAATTGCATGTTTTGGTTAAGAGTCATTAGAATGAAAAGTCCCTTGATTCCAGGTCTGTGCAGCCAACCGTGGAAGGGCTGCACACCCCTTGAAGGGTGGGGATTTGCATCCTGTGGCTAACAAAAGCTCTGGGAGCTGCCCTGTTCTTTTCTTTGTTTTGAGCTTGGCAAGGTGTCTCTCCATGGGCTCCGCTGGGTTGCTGCCAGGCACAGTTCCTGAGACAGTGGTGTGCAGTGTTTTAGGCATATCCCTGAGAGAAATGTTTGCTGCTTAGTAACGGGAAAACTATTTGTCATAACAGGAAATACACAAATAGTTCCTTAATTATTAATGTGATGACTGCTAATGATTATGTAAGTACATTTTTTGTAACTTTGGAGAAGGGCACTCTCCGGCAGCACACGAGAGCTAGAGTTTGGCACTTCACATCATGCTTTCTGTCTCGTAATTTCACTGCAGCATGAGTGAACATTGAGTTTGCACGGTTGATTTTGTCTGAAGTGATTCTCTTACAATGCTTTTTTATTCTGTTGAGCGGCAAATTGTGTTTCATCAGTTGGGTAGCGTTGAAGTACTTTTCTAAGGTTAATTTTAGATGTGTTTAACCCATGCTGGTATTCTTTAGAACATGCTATACTGCTGCTACCTCCTGAGATTCTCCTGGAGCTGTGATCTTATGTCCAAGTATAATGGCTATTTATATTTTTCTTTCTCCAGAGACTTACCTTCATGTTAACTGTGCTGATCTGTGTTATCAGAAGGAGGAATAGCGTATGCAATTATACTATAAAGTAGAGCAGTAATAAATATGAAAGTGAAAATTACTTTCACTATGTAAATATTTTCTTAAAATACAAACAGCCTTGGAGTTCTGAATACCTGTGGATGCCATTTATAGTGCCTTAGAAAAACATTTCTGATCTGTATTACCTAAAATTCTTACCTGAGCTATGAAACAGTTATAGAAATAAATAATCCAGTGATTTAATACAAATGTAACAAACCTTTTCTTGCATGATCTCTTAGATATACTAGGGCAGTCCTCTACAAATAATCTGTATTATTGTTTCCATCCACTCTTTGTCCAGTAACTGCTTCTATGTATTTAATTATTTATTTATTAGTTGTAGGAAAACACCTAATCCAGAACTGAACTTGAAACTTTCATCAAATGAAATCAGCATAGCTGGAGAGGAGCAGTGTGCTGGGCTGCCAGTTTTGAGCTGTGGTTAAATACAACTCAGCTACTGCTTGAAACAGGGTCATTGAGTGATGCCACAGTGACCAATGTTGAAAATGCTATGTTAGCATTTTATAACCAGTTCCTAAGAGCTCTAGGATTGATTCTCAAAGGGGTTTTGTAAGTCAAATAGCTACTGTAAAGTTAATTTTTATTCAGTTCATTTCAAGTCTTTAAGCTTGATCATCACTGAATTTTATTTTTTTATATCTGTTGGCAGAACTCCTGCTTTGACCTCTGAGTTCTTTTATACTCTGTTTTTATACTCAAACATTTCTCTAAAAGATGAATCTGTATATTCCAAAAGAAGAATTTAAATGTTAGCTGTTTATGTTGTAACTTGAAACTGTGACCTACTGTCTAGCTGTTCCTGCCCTGACAGGGGGATTGGACTAGATGATCTTTAGAGGTCCCTTCCAATCCCTGAAATTCTGTGATGTTATGAGAAAAATATTAGAATTGAACTCTTTGGTCATTTTTTGATAGATAAAATATTATTGCAGATACTTTAGCACTCATTGTAGTGCGTTCTATATGCTTAGAATTGCTTTCACATTGCTTTTTAAAGAACGTCAGTGAATATGTGTGTAATTCTGGATGTATTTGTCTTTAAATGGCTGTACAGATTCACAAACAAAGGAAGCTATTGTTGGATACATACAGAAGCAATCTTGACACAAAGACAATAACACAAAATATAACCAGTGCTCTGGAGGTTCTTTAAATAACCCATTGCCTGTCCTACTTTTTCATCCATAATATCCTTTAGGCAGCATTTCAGTCTCGTGCTCAAATCCTGTAGTATTTGTTACGGTCATATAACATCAGCTCATATGAGTGTGATTGAATAAATGACTTCTGAGTTCAAACAAAAAAAACCTCTGTCCTCTCTCTCCATCCCTGATAACTCCAGATACTGCACGACAAGTGATGTTGCTTATTTGTGTGCTAGTCTTGTGGTGAAAATGTATTGTACGGTTCTTTTCAAGGAAAGATTGTTTCCCTGCTAGCTACTGATCCTGAAGTGGTCTCTGAAAAACTTCCCATGGTTCAGGAGTACTGAGTGAGAAGTATCAAATTCTTGGATCTAGTGCAAAGCTGAGCTGATAGGTGTTCTGGCAGCTAACTAACAATACACTATTTGTAAAGAAAGAATTACTGCTTTAATTTCATCAGTTGTACCTGCCACTGATTTAAAATTTGGTGATTCAGTTCAAGTTCAAAATTAGGTTTTGATTTATTTTCTGTGTGGTTTGGGGTTATTGGTTTGGTTTTTGTTTTTTTGTTGTTTGTTTGTTTTTCCATTTATGGCAACAAAGTAGGGCTCCATAGTACATAAGAAGAACGTGTTTTTCAAACTGTGATATTATGCTAAATGCTATGAGATTCTTTAGACATTGAAACTCAGATAGCCCCTTCCTTTCTGGCTGTGCTTCAGATGTTAACTCCCTGTCATATGTGAGAGCTGGGAGCTACAGGAAAGTTGGATTTGTCATTCTTCTCTCTGGTGTTGTCTGAAGGTTTCTTACATGCATATGCATATAGACATGTATGTACAGTTGGCTTCTTTCTCCAACTGCACCTTCCTTTGCCTCTGCTGGAAGCCTTTTCTCAGATGTGAAGTTATCATAATATTTGCAAGGAGATAAATTAGCAGTCCTGAATGTATTCAAGAAGGGTGTGGAGATGGAAGGAAAGGCTTAGGATTTGTATTGGGGAAGCAATTAATGGTGTATGGGAAGGGTTTGCGTGTGGTGTGGACTAATCATGATTGGTTTCCTTGTTTCAGTTGATTCTGGGGCTTAACTTTGTAGACAAACTGCAATATGAAGATCAAATGTATGTAGCTGTGATGAAGCAGTAGAGGGCACCAGACAACAAGGAGCAACTTCTTGTATAGGAGGTTGGAATGGAGAGAAAAGGTGAAGGAGAGTAAACTGGAAAGAGGGTTATTTCTCTCTACTTGCCTCTCTTGGTAATTGCATGCCAGGGGTGACAGTGCTCAGCTGCAATTTTAAGTGAGTATGCAGAAAAGAGGGCTACCTCAGGTGTCTTTTTGTCTGCCTGGAGCAACATGTGAAGTAGAAACTCAATAAATTGTAGACCCTTTACATAAGCAAAACTGCTAGCTTTTGCATATAGTGCTTTCTTTCCTTCAAGAGCTAAAGAATTCAGTAAAGGCTGCCTGTGGTGTATCTGATGAACTGAATTTAGGAATGTGCCTAAAACAATGCTAATAAATCGAGAGACATTTCAAAAACTTCAACTTTGTTCTTACTGACCAAGGCTGCAGCACACAATAACACGTCTTTATGCAATTATTTCTGTCCTTTTGTCATCTTTGTCCTTAAAAATTGATGAGACTCTGAACCTTAAAAAATAAATTCTGCAGTGAGAGTTGATTTATCAATGCATATGCAGCCAGTCCCTCTTAAATAAAAATATCTATGCTTTAGGTTTTCTATTATTTTGTTGTTGTTGTTTTTCTCTCAGATTTATGTACATAGCACTGTATGCTTAACTAATATGCATCAGACTTTGTCATAGTTCAGAACAAGCTAAAAATCAAGCACCAGTATTGTTCTTGGTTATTTAAAGAAAAAAAGTAAGGCTGGGTACATTGCTGATCTAACTGGTGCATGTTAGAATTGTCTTCTGTAAGTTGTACAGCATTTCAAATTTATTTAGTTTGCAGTCATCTGTGAATGTATGGTCAACTTCACTAATAGTTTTGTTTGATGTGCATGAATGATATATACTGGCAAGAAGAAAATCTGTTTCAGTTCTAGATGTTACAGTTCCTGGAAGCATGTTCACTAAATATTTTACAAATGCAATGTTAAGACACAATACACAAGGTGTTTCTGTTCAAAACTCAAATTGTGCTGCTGCAAAATGGGTTTGTGTTTCGTAAGGTAAAAACTATGAAAGGCACAGCGCTGGTATTTAAGAGTGTTAGTCAGATTTGTGTTGGTACTATGTATTTAAGTGGCAGACATCTGTCTAGTGCATTAATTATACACTTAATGTTCAAGTTTGGGACTCTTAAGTCCTTTCTAAAGCATAGCTCCCAATTTTATAATCTGTTAGAAAATATGGATATTGCTTTTGTTTTTGAAGTGTTTTAATTTGGATTTTTATTGATGTTGCTTTTTATTTCTTAAAATTTCTTTCCTGTCATCTTCACTAATTTTGTCAAAGCACTATTAGTTGACAAAGTGCGTGGCCATTTGACATCATCAGTACTAAAAACTAAATTTGGTGTCATCAAGACTGGAAAAGAAACAGTTACTGAAGGAACGACAAAGAAATGCATCTTAATAATTTAATATAGGGCACAATATTAAGCCCTAATATCAAGAGACTCTTTATTGCTGGACTTTTCTTCAAAGCTTTCTCTATAAAAACAGACTGGTTCATCAAGAAATTGCTGTAATGACATGAGTGAGATAATACTCTTCTTTGTGCTTTTATTTTAAAAGCCACCAGCAATTTATAAGTTGATACGCTTTCTTGTATTTAGTTTAGGTATCTTTACAAATGTCATAATGCAGCTTCTTGAAAATCTTTGGTATAACCTTGTAGGTTTTAAAAAATAAAATCTTCTGGACGTGAGTAAGGCTGATGTAACTTGGAGATTCTGTACACTTCATCTGTATAGGAAAAAAAAAATCGTACCAAATTACTGGCAAGCTAAATTATGTATCATTAACATGTTTCTTCTAGGGGGAGAAATACTGTCTTGCCGGAGCCTAAAACAGCTGTACAAGATCAAGAGCCATATTCTGTAGGACTGGTGACACTTTAATAAAACAAAGATGCATCAGTGTTAATCGCTTGCATGAGGGCATGGTTTTGGTTGGGAAATATTGAGGCTTTAATGGGTAGTTAATTTTAATAGGTGAGTGTATACAGGGACCCACTTCAAAGGCTGCTGTGAGTGAGAGTATTGGGGTAGGAACTGGAAAGATGATGTAATGAGGAGCATTAGTGCAGTATCACAAACTTGTGTCTTTACTATTTTGCTTACTTTGGTTTCATGGCTGCTTCCTCAGTGCAGGGAGGAGGATCTCTCCTTCTCAAAAAGATAGCAGGAAGAAGTTCAGACCATCTCTCTGTGGGGCAGAGGGTTTGCTACACGCTGTGGTTTATCACTTAAGAGCCAAAGAATGAGATACATTTCAGATTACCTAGCAAGGAACAAACAGGCTGACAACTGTCTGTAGAAGAGCCCTTGCACTGAATTAAGATATGCTTGAGGTTTCTAAGCCTTTGGTGAAAGGCTTTAGGCAGAAACTCAGTTAGGAAAAGTGCCTATTCTCTCTCTCTGTCCTCCATTGCATGTATTTGTAGGTTTCCTTTCACTGGTGTTTTACTTTGTGAAGTGCATGATAATAAAATGGTGCCCTTAGTTTGTGCTCTGTTTGTTGTGTCAACAAACAAGATGCTAATAAGAAGCAACATGCTATATATTAAGTTTCTAGGAAACAGCTTCAGGCTGCGAGACTCCTGCATTGTCTGTAAGTACTTGGTCCCTTACCCACTAATCAGACTGTAGCGGACAGTGATGCATTTGACTGATGGCTCTACTTCAAGGGACGTGCTCTGTCCTTACTGAAACTCAGAGTGGCTGTGAGGTACGTGGGCTGAGCATTACACAGGCATAGGACTCTTTGAAATGCATAACGATGTCTGAGGCTTCTCTCTCCTTTTCAGGGTCCTGTGAATAAGCCTCTCCAACTCTATGCTTGAAAGTTAGAAGCAAAAAGGAATGAATTTAAAATCACATTGAGGCTGGAAGTTAGTGCTGTAATACAATACCTCAGCAGCTGAATTGGCATGGAAGTACAGATACAGACCTAAGAAACAATGCAACAATGCTTCTGACTGAATGCCTTGAGTAATACATGCTGGTTCTGCACTCCCCCTCCAGCAGTGTACTAGTGTTTAAAAAAAAAAAAAAAGAAAATAATGCTGAGAAATCTTTGTACCTCTGCAAAAAAAAAAAAAAAAAAAAAAAAAATTTAGGTTTTA
>JAOWBP010002392.1:40938662-40953685 GCA_028571105.1 Tragopan temminckii
TGTTTAAAAAAAAAAAAAAAAAAACAAAAGAAAGTAATGCTGAGAAATCTTTGTATCTCTGGGGGAAAAAAAAAAAAAAAAAAGTTAGGTTTTACCTGCCTGCAGTTAAATTTTGTTCAGTTACTGCAACCTTTTTAAAAGCCTCTTTATGTTGTTTTTGTTCAGAACACCTTGAAAACGTTTTGATAGCAGCTAAATAAATTGATGCTTCTTGGCATATGTTTGTGCCTGACCTTGCAGGGGGACAGTTCAAGAGGCTGCAGTAAGAGTGAAGGAAAGAAAGCACTGCCATTCTGCATGAGGAGGTGCGTACTTGTCTGCCAGGCTGCAGGTCACATTGATGCAGAGGGGAGCTGCAAGATGGGAAGTGATATTTGCCTTCCAACAGCTGCTTGAGTCTGGATTAGCTGTATGAGTTACTGGGAGAGCTTCAGAGCTACAGCACCTGCAGAATTTCAGCTGGGCAGATTTAGCCAGGCACATCACTAAAACATTGCTGCTGACTAGAGCTGGCTCATGACTGACATGCTTGTGGCATGAACAGCACAAGGCAGGGCCTTGTTGATGAAGACAGGCCTGAGGTTGCGCTTACGAGCAAACCCTGACTTCTTTGGAGTCTGCATCTGTGTGGTTGCTTGCCTGGACTCTGGGAAGCACAGAAGGAAAGTGTTCACTGTTTGCCAAACTGAACGCAAGCGAAAATTGTAGTTGACCAAGCTGTGGAAATGCCAGAGGGTTGGAAAACTTTCACCCAAGCCCTCCACAGTAGCGTTGCTGTGCTTTCCCTGAATGTTTGTGTGAAACTGTTTCCTAGGTTTATACCTCAGAGCAGGAGTTGTGAAATAATTTAGGATTGCACCTTACAGCTAGCCAAATTTCCATTTCCTCTCTTATATGTTATATAACATATGCATAACTCCAGATTTAATCCAGCAGTTTCCTTATTTGTAGGAATGTTCTGAAATGCCGTAGCTTGTCATGAGGCAAAAGTTAAAATTAATGTGGCAAGGTCAAGTTGTTGATTGGTCTGTTCCATTGCTCAAATAACGTACATGCTTTGCAGGAGGTGGGAAGTGAACAGGAGAGCTTTAGGGATTATTCTGAAGTGTCAGAGTTAGCTGTGTAGAGACTAACATAAAAAGTAAAGTTATGTACTCAGTTATGGACTGGTTCAGATGTTAGATTGAGATGTGGTAACTCCTGAAGGAAAAATTCTAGAGTCAGACCCATGGGTCACACAGGAATGCAGCTGATGGGACCAGTCTTGTAACAGGAAGAAAAGATACAGTCTCTGGAATAGAAGTCTGCAGTGTATGTCTGGTTCTTCAGGCTGTGCTAAAAACAGCTTACTTCAGTGCTTATTGGTATATTTGCAGAAGCTTGATCTAGTAGCTGATTATTTTTTCTTGTATTTCATTGTTCTGGAGGGGGGATTGGGCTAGATGATCTTTTGAGGTCTCTTCTAATCCTTGACATTCTGTGATTCTGTGATTGTTCCAGTTTTCAATTATAATTAGGTGTAAAACCAGAGTTTTTGGAAAGGGGAAAAGCTGGCAAGTTGTTGCGAGTAGATACTTCTTCTCTTATGTATGAGAAATGAAAATATTTGATTGCTGTTTCAGGCCTGATCCCAGTCAGGGCTGTGCAAACTAAACTGATCAGCCTTATAGAACGTGAAACAATATGCTGTGTTACTTAACATTGTAAAATATAGCTATTAATGTGATTTAGTGGGTTTGTTAACTTAAAAACTCTGTGGTCTTTTTTTTTTTTCAGACGTTTAACTTCATGGATTTTATTCTTATAATATTACAGCTATAAAGAAAATGATGTTTTGTGTTTGGTAGATAATTGTGTAAAGTATTTCTGTGACATATTTTTTAAAGAAAAGAACTAAATCTTGAATGCAAATCATTATTGCTTAATTTCTTTCATTCTGTGAAATTGGGATCTTGTTTTTTGGATTTTTCTTCCCTGAACAGGAGAAAACTAAGATGCTTGAGATGCATCAAGGATAAAGGCAGAACAGAATGTGCAGGAGTTGGTAATTCTGAGACTATAAATCCTCAATTGAGAAACTTGTGCATTGCTGAAAGCTATTATTCATGTGCTGTTGGCTGCCAAAATATACTTGTTGAGAGTCTGGCTGTAAAATTCAAAGTACCAGCTAACTCAGTGGACTTTGAGTTCGTTTTTTAACATCTACCCACAGGTTAAATTTTAGGTAATTCTGAAGACCATCTTCCAGATTGGAGAAAACCAAAGGAAACTTGCCTAGAAGTTACATAAAGAAGGCACTCTTTACAAGTCACCAAACAGTGCTTAGTGATCAGATGCCTTAATTTGAGGGGGACCTATACTGAGCACATAGATTTCATTCTGGGTAGAATTAGTGTTTTCAAACAAAGTGAAAAGCCTTGGCAATTGGGTTGGGTGAATGATGTAGAAAGGAGATTTCAACCTCTGTTCCTGATGTTATTGAACAGAAGTGACAGTCACGTATACAATTTAATTCCCTAGGGCTTGTCAGCTAGGCTTTCCTTATACAGCCAATAGAAAAGGGCTTGCCCCAAACCCTTCTTGATGTCCCTTTTAGGATTCTGCTCTGTCACCATCTTGAGGAGCCTGTTTCTCTGCAGAGGGACGAAAGAAAGTCTTGGTTGGATACCTCTCTTTTTTAATACAAAACAGTTATTTTTATGCAGCTGAAATCACTGCATGAGCTCTTCACATAATTATGGCTTTAACGTTACCGGAAAATGAATGCTTCAAGCCATTTCATTTGGTACAAACAGTAACTGTGCTGGCTACCAGAAGCTGTCAGGAGAAGACAGAACTTGGGTGGTTACACTGGTAAGCCACATGAACACTCTTTTACACTCATAATGTGACCCATTTTCCACTTACATTCTCACTGAACCAGCTGGTGTCAATCCAGCTGGATTCTCATTTCCTGGTAGGAGGCATCTGACAAGGTTTGTGCAAGTAATTCACCTATATTGTTGAGATTTTTAGGAAGTGCTGAAGTGTGGCAAAGGTTGGCACAAAAGGATTATAGTGCTGTCCTAAGTTACTACAGATTTTAGTCTAGGAAAGCAGAAGTAACTGCTGAGTTTTTAGATGTTTCTTTCCACCTGCCTAATCCATTTTGTCACAGGTGTTGGATTTAAAACTCAGATTGTGCTTTTGCAGTCTATTTTGTGTTCTGGCTTTCAGTGCTGGCTGTGCTTGATAACTAGCGCTCAGGAACACTCAAGGTGGCTGTCCAGCTAGAAATAAGGCTTGGGGGGGTGGGTAGAGGAAACATATGGCCTGTAGCTGCGCTGGGAAAATCCTGTTTCCTAAATACAGCTGTGCCACCAGAAAGTGTGTATCTGACCTTCTAGTAGTAGAGACTCTGGAAAAAAAAAAAACAAACTGTTGCCTGTATGATGTGTCTGCTAAGAAGCCATGATAGTCTCTGAGATAGCTGGGCAGTGCCTGCAAGCTCTGATTCCTTCCCATGAATGTGCCTGGACTTGTGTAGGAGGCTAAGTTGAAAGTTAGGAGTAACATTGCCTTGCAAGCTGGACTTGCCAGAAAGGTTCTTTGGTCAGCAACACTGTGGTGAAACAGAAATCCTGCAGTTGTGCACATACTATCATTATTATTTGTAATGCTTCCCATCTCAAAACCATGCTCACGGGTTTGCTGCAGTTTGTTATGGACTGCAAACATCCTCTGCTGTGGGGCGTTTATGGGATCATCATTTCTTCAGGAAAAAAACAGCACCTTGGAGCTAACTTACAAACTACAAAGGTAGTATGTAAAAGCTGTCGATTTTTAACTTCAGTGATGCTGAGAGACCCACTCTGAATGCTGGGTGTTACTCTGAACATCAGGTCACTTGCCTGAAGACAGATGCAGAGGCTTTCTATAGCCTAAAGTCTACACTGGATGGTCATTTTTTCAAACCAAATCAAATAACTGAGTAATTAAATCACTGACAAAGCAACAGCATGGTATAATTAGTCTTCCTGTTATTATACAGAGCTTAAAACGTTGAGTTCTGTGCTTAAAATTCAGAAGCCTTAGCTACTACAGAGAGAAGTTAACTCACAACTGATTGCCAAAAGTCTTCTCCTTAACCTACCAAGAACAGGTTATTCATCAGTTTTCCAATGTTGTCTTTAAGTGTTCATTGTTGGTGAACTCGAGAATGTCCTCAATTTCTGGGTTCTTCCATAGATTGCTAAATGAGCATTACCAGCTGTAGTAATGAGGAGTGGAAGTGGAGCAATGGCCAAGGTCCTCACTGCTTTGCTCATCATGTCTCATTGCAAACATTAACAGGAGGATGGGTGCACAACCACTTTATTGCATACATGGTTAACATAAACAACTATTGTTGAGCTTTTGGGCTTTCAGCTCCCACAGGCAATTCAGACTCCTTTTGGTTTGTTTGAGCCTCTGTTGAAAAGAAAGGGCCACGGTGTTCTTGCACTGTTGGACTGCATTGCAACAACCCTGGTAGCTGATGCCCAGGCATTCTTTATTGATGTACAGATCAAATGACAGCTGGGAGTGGCTTTCTGGGTGACGTCCCACATACAGTGATGTCAGCAAAAGATTTAAAAAATTCAGGTGTGGCACAATCTGCCAATTAAACTGATTAGTGCTTTGGTGAAGTTTTGAGAATGGAGCTTTGACTCTACAGCTTTGCTTACTGAAGTTTTTTATGGAGTACTAGTTTTGCCTAGTAATAGCCTTCTATTTGGTGCCTTTGCTGAAGTGAGCTGTAAGTTGAAGTAGGACCATACCAAAGGGCATGTGCTAGCTATCTTGCTATCTGAGAAATCTGCTTCTACCTTACAAATGATCCTGACTGCTTGGAAGCTGTGACACTGGAAGAAGTCCTGTGACTGGTGGGATCAGGATGGAGTGCTTTGCAGCACTGTTGGCAGAAGTCAAAGCTTGTCAGGAGTCGATGGAAGCTGGACAGAAGGAACTGAAGCATGACGTGGAAACATCTCAAAAAGAAATCAGAACAGTGCTAGCACTGCAGAGGAGCCAGCAGCAGGTGAAAGAGGAGCTGAAAGCAGAGATGAAATCTAGTCACTTGGATATAAGAAATGTACTTGAGGAAATCCAACGAGTAAGGGAAGAGATGGAAGCTCGGTTAAATACTCAGGCTGATCTGGTCTTACTGATCAAAGAAGTGAGCACCAACTTAATATGTGTAGACAAGGCTTTCCAAAAGATGGAAGAGAGGCAGGAAGGTTTTACCAGCCTGCGTCTTCCCACAAAAGAAAATATTGAACGAGGGTTTTTCTTTGAAAAATGCTTACACAAGACACACCTGAATTTTCAAAAGCCTGTGGAAGCTGATAGTTTGGAAGAGGAACCTGAAAAGAAGGTGCTTAGTGGTAAGACAATGGTGATTGCAGAAGTGTGAGGAGAGAAGTGAGGTTGTTCTTATTTGTGCTTGTCAAGTAGTTTGTTTTCGGTATTTGGAATGTTTTTGACAAATTGCATCTCTGGCTAAAGAAAATAATTTCTAGAAAATGTGGGCATTACTACCTTCCTGGTATACGATAAGCAAAGGGAGGCTTTGATTTGGCTCTGTAAACAAAGGGGTGAGTGGCAGACATTTCACCTGGTAAAACGGCAGTGCACAAGATAGAGAGGCTTGGGATACCAGCAATATGTTGCAAGTCCTGAGGTGGCTAGCCATTCAAGTACTGCTTCAAGTACGGTGCAGTCCTGAAGCACTTAAATGTAATGCAAACTAATGTTTGAACAGCTGTCTGTTTCTTGTTTATGATCTCCTCTACACCAGAGAATCTGTGTATGAAAAATAGTTCTCTTTACCAAAAAAAAAAAAAAAAAGGATGGGTCTAATCAAAGTACAAGAGTCTGCAGCTGCTGTCCATGTAGTGACCTCACAGGGAGTGGGAAGTTGCAAGGTCATCGGATATTCTTTTTGCCGGCAAAAAAAGATGTGAATGATTCAGTAATTCAGTAATCAGAAGGCTCAATCTTTGCAAAATTACTGCTGCTGTTTTGATGGGGAAAAAGGATAGTACCCCACATTGTCACATTGTTGGCTCTGTAGGGATACTGTGCTGCATGCAAAAGTTCAGAATCTATGACTTCTGATATTCAGAAATTGAGCATCTCAAATAAATTTGATACAGTGTTTTCTTGTCTACTGGAGAAGAGTCCAGAACCTAACCAGAGGGGGGAAAAACATTTTGCATTACCAGTCTGACTTGTCTAAAGGTGGCAATCAAAAATGGCAAAGTGAGGACTTGAGCTGGTAACCGATACCATCTTTAATTCAGAGTCTGTCATTGATATGTTATATCAGTGATTAGACTCTTGATGCTTTGTTTTAATGAAAGCATTGCTTTTGTTTTGACATCATAGCATGCCTCCTATACAAATCTGGAAACAATCTGTCATTGCCCAGAGGTACATGGGCCATAAATAAGTATTGGAGCACTGCTGGTGTTAATCTGTAGGGGCTATGGAGATTTCATGCTAGCTGAGAAATACTTTTCAACATTTGAAGAGGTTGTGCATAGCACACGTCTGATAAAATTGCCAACAGGAATGTCAGGGAGTTTTTGTGTATGTTTTTTGCTCAGCTTTTTTTAGTATAGTATCCAGAGTTGGCTTGGGTGGATGTTGGAATAAACGCCTCTGAATAGTCTTGGTGTTCTGGGCACTGCAGTAAAACCAGTGATGTGAGACTGGCAAACTGGTAAAGGCTGACTGAATTGTGGAAACAGCAGATGTCTGACTCCTGTGTTGCTTGTGGTTAGCTGTTGTATCAGTGTATCTAAATAAAAACAACTTTATTAGGTAACTGTATCTGATGTAACTACTTTCCTGAGTATATCTGGTCTGCAGTCCTCCGTGGAAGTTTAGAGCAGCTTTGCCAGGGTCGTAACAAATAGATGTTTGTCATTTCATATAGTTAATTAAGTAATGACATGAGTATCTGTATTAGTGAATTTACCAGGCACCTTTGAATCAGGAATAGTGCTCAAATTGTCTTTGTTGTGTAAGGGGAGCATTCAGAGAGGGAGGTGGAATAAATGAGAGAGTAGGAGTACATGAGCTACCTAGGTAGGGAAGGGCCAAATATACATGTTTATTCTCTAGTCTCTGCCTTGTTGGTTTGCTTTTTTTCCCCTCCCCTTGATTATTGTCTCTACTAATTTACTTTTTCTTTAACAACCTTCATAAGCTGACAGGTATTTGCTGCTAACACAGTATTTGGTGTGAGATTGCTGAGTGTCTAACAAGATGGCTATCTTTTCATGTAAAGAGATCTATTTCAAAAGGCACTGTGCTTATGCTGTGGAAAAATAACTAGTCATGTTTATTAAAAGGGTGGTAAAGTTCTAGCTGCCTAGAACTGGCAAATAAGTTTGATCTGCTTACTTTACTGATCAGAATTTGGCTTTTGATTTGGGTTATGTTGATACCTTTTAACTGCTCTGCTGTTAATCTGCAATGTGTGTTTCTAATTGAAAATTTACTCTGCAATAAAGTAGCATCTCCTAAGCAGGAGTGCAGTAAAATTTCCAAGAATGCAGAAGTATCTGAACATTATAAAAACAATGTGCTGACATTTCTCTAACTAAAAGGGAAAGCAGAAAATCTTGCCTACTGTGGATTTATTTGAAAATGTGAAGGCCCTTCGCACCCTGCTTAGCAAGAGAGGTGCAGATGGCTTAAATATTTTGAACAGGAAACTTTATTTCGCCTGTTTTAAAAATGAGTGAAGTCTATGCAGGAGTGATGTATTAATGCAATAGATGATGTGTTGGTTAGATTAACAATAAAGCTTTGGCTCTCAGTTAATGTCTTCAGTTATATGACTGAGCCTTTCACTGCTGGGAATATTCAAGTGTCACTTGACAACCTTCATACCAGATGTTTGGGCTTCAAAAGGATTCATTAGTTCATTGATTTGTCTCTTCTTCTTTTTTTTTTTTTTTTTAAATCTCCACACATTCCCGTTCTTATTTCCTCTAAATCTCACCTCTCAGGTTTTGTTACTTTATCTGCAAGAAATCTTGTTAAGTTGAAACTGAATAAAGTAATCTGCGTAGATGTCTTCATTAAAATGCCAAGGGATATATGTGTGTTGCATCAACATTTTATTGCAAAAGTGTTTGCTTGTTCCACGCATGATCAAAAGGGGAAGTGCTGTGCTAACTTTTCAGTCCAAAGGCAGTGAGAAACCTGTAACATCAGTGGTGTTTGTGAGTTGAGCACTGGATTATGTAATGTGGTTTCTTTCCTCTGACACTACGTGATTGTGTACTGTGAAGTGATTGAGGTTGCACTGTTACTAAGATTATTAAATGAACTATGTAATTCTTGGACTCTAAGAAATGGCAGGGCATACTTGAAATATATTTCAAGTTGTAGAGCATTTTAAAGTACCATCTTTGTGAATGAAATTGCTGACACTAAGAAGATGTTGAAGGATCTTTGGTTAACGGAGCTCAAACCTGAGCTATAGAGTGGAGTTCTTGCAGTGAACATTTTGAAAGGAAGAAAAAGATAAGTGAAAGTAGGGAAGAAGTGCTTTTCTATTCAGAGCTGCATTAGAGTGTAGAAAACATGAAGTTCACATTGCAACAAAAATAAGAGACTATTAAGAAAGCAGTAAGTCACTGTATAGGTAGGATGATAGAAATCTTGTGTTTTATGAAAATATTTATTCAAAGCACTGTGTGAATAGTGTGCTGAAAGATAAGCCACAGAATATGCGAAGGTAAGATTGAAGAGCAAAGTGTTGTATGTGAGGTTACAGTGCTAGAACCTAACTCGGCAGATGGTATTGTCTGCTCTGCAGTGCTATTGAAATAACTTTCTCCTAGTTAGTGTTTCAGGCATTGTTTTCTTTTGTACCTATCTTTAAGCTTTGGTGAGACATGAAGTGTATATTAATTCATTGCTGTTGTTTTTGTTGTTTCAGTTGACAAGGGCAAGCAGCGGAATCCTAAAAGCTCGTGCATACAGACCCAAACTTCCACAGATGTGCCTTCAACTGGCACAAAAACAGCTGAGTTGGCACAGTACAAAACAAAATGTGAGAACCAAAGTGGAATCATCCTGCAGCTCAAGAAATTCTTGTCAAGCAGTAACCAGAAGTTTGAAGCATTGACAGTTGTGATCCAGCACCTCCAGTCTGAGGTAAAAACTTAGAACTAATCTGTACTAGTTTTAGTTTGTTGAACTGCTCTCAACAGTGGCTTTTGAATATGTTAGTATACTCATAAATAATGTCTGTTTCCACTCCAGTTGCTGCATTCTTGTTTCTTCCTCCTCTTAGAAATCTTTTTTTTTTTTTTTAACATGTGTTACATTGCAACCGTAGTTAACTATAGGCATATTAACTGTAGGCCTCCACTTAATGGTGCTACTTTAACAGAATGCCCTGGTGTTAGTGTTGTTTTTAATAAACTTTAATATGTATTTGTAGTCTAGAAATAGTTTTGTTAATATGCACATTTAATGTAATGAAAGCTATTTTTTCTCTAGTCCAAATGTGATCAATTCAGTAAGAGCAGCTGTTTTGTTTTTTTTCTTATTAAGCTCTGGATTGGAACAGCTTTCTCTAATACAATTTAATATTTTCAAAGCAATTCGATACAGGAATTTTGGATGCCTGTCATCTAATCTGAAATGGTGAAATTTTTCCTGCTAAATTTCTACTCAGTCTTTTAATTAATTTATAATAAGCAGTTTAATTTTTGCTAACTTTGTGAAATTAAGTCTTGGCATAGGCTCTTCTCTCAAATATTTTGTGTTTGCAGCCTCTTAAATGTCAGGAATACTTTCCGTGTATCTTTATCTGAATACATAAGAAATCTTCATATGCACATACTTCTTTCAGACTGTTTTACAATGCGTTTACAGTTTAAGCATGATTTCCTTGCAAATAATGGAAATTATTATTTTTAAAAGTGTCTAAGACAGGAAAGAGAGAAGAGCTGTAGGGGAGAAATAATAATTTTGCTGCTGCTTTCTTTTCAGTATTATCTTGTGGGTGGAAAAAGAAGAAATTTCATTTCTTTTTAATGATATAAAATGAATAATCATGAAGAGCTGAGTCTATGCACTTGTAAACTGGGCTAAAAATGATATATATATGCTTTTGGTTGTTTCACTTCTTGATGTTGAGGTTCTCTCCCGGGATAAAATGGTTCCAGTCTTACCCTACTTAATGTAGGAGTGAGAAGGACTGTTCTGCTCTGGTTGATTTAGACAATACTTTGAAATCTGCTAATTAGCTGGGGAAGCATTCTGTACAATTTCTGTATTTTAGTGAAAAATGTGAAGGGTAGGGGTTTTTTGTTTGTTTCTCATTCCTTTCTGATGAAATGTGGATTTCCATCTAACTAACCTAAGCTCAAATGGCCATGCATTTCTTTTTTGGAAGTAGATCTTGGAGGCGTTTTTTGATGTAGTTTGCAAATGTGCTCAAGTAGTTGAGGGAGAAATTTTCAGTTATGTGTAGCTCAAGCTGCAAGCCCCTGCCTTAACTACCAGCAAGCAGAAAGTATGTTCAGCTTTTACAAAAGCAGCTTGCAGCTTTTCTAGTTGAAAAAAATAATAATTAAAAAAATATATATGCTTAGCTGAGCAACAAGGTTGTGCTTCCATTCCTCCTACTTGAGCAAGTATGAAGTAACACAAAGCAGCCTGAGCTGATGAAATACCATGCTGTCATCAGAAGGTCCCACTCTTGGCTGCTCTGGTGATTGTCTGTCCCTGCAGAAGGTTGATTAAACTTGCAACTCCCAGAAAGCTACCTTAGCCAAAGAGAGAGCATTTCTTTGCCAAATTAGTTAGGTGGACCCTTCTTCCTGGTCAGAGGCAGTGCAAAAGGGCTGTGGACAGTCTGTGCTGTCAGAAAGAGAAAAGAGCTGGGCTGTGCTGCTACATTGCTTCAAAAATGTAAGTCTCAGCCAGAACGTCTTGACAAGACCTACCTCAGCCTCCTGTATTCCCTGTGGAAGGAAGAATTGACAAAGCTGTAGTTATGAAGAGAGGTGATTCAACTGCTGCTATTTCTCCTTTTTTCCTCCAAGAGTTCCTGATGCATTTCTGACAAAAGTTTGAAGTTGCTTTTTATGAGCTCATTTGAAATGGGATAGCCGCTGACAAAATTAGAATGTGCTGGCAATGACTTATGTCAGAAGTGCAGCCAGCCCTCTGGAGTGAAGTTGCAAAGCTGCTAGGGGTTAAATGAGATTGTGTGAGGTTGCTATGCTGTTTCCAGCTGAGCTGGAATCTGTCACAAAACTCTGCGTGAGTTCAAATGTGTTTGCTACAAGCATTATCATGGAACTGTCAATTTTAACAGCTGGCTCTGATAATACCTTACCACTTGAGCTGTCAGGGTTTATCCAGATGAGTTGTGTGCCTTTACCAAGACTGTTCTGAATTTGAGCAAGTGTCTTCAGGATGAGCCAGTTCACAATGGTTGTGTTGTAAAACCCAATTTCTATTGAGCAGGAGATCCTATTGCAATGAATTTTCACTATATTGAAACCCTGATGGCAGACTAAACGCAATGAGCAAGTTGTCTGGCAAGAACATCAAACTGTACCAAGTTTTTCCATTGTTAGATAATTGTGTGTACAGTGTTAAAAGGATGTGTCAAATTGCAGTCTTATCACAAAAGCAAGCTAGTCTGTCTAGATGGCTGTTCCCCTCCTAAACTTCTGGTAGTTCCTGCAACTCCATGACCTCTTCCTTTCTTTTTTTTATTGTTCAAACAGGAAAATTGACAGTACAGTGGAAATGGTGAATATACAGTAGGCTTACAAAGTGCAAAGGAAAGCAGTCTTCCATTAAACTTTAATTACATAATCCCTGAATTACGCAACACAACATTTGAATCTTAACTTTGAATTTATTTATTGTCCCTTCAGTAGTAGCTGTGTACACTGAAACATTGAAAATATGGTTTAAGACATCTGGTGAAAGTGAGGCTGTGGCTCAGGTTGTGGAATCTGCACTCACTCTTCACAGCTTGGTGCTCACCAGGCTGGGGAGAGCCAGCTCAGGAACCCCATCAGGAAGCTGGGGGGGGAAGAGTGCACAAGAAAACAAAAAAAAAAAAAAAGCAACCAAACAAGTACTCTGGGTCTGGCTTCATAGGGCTGTCCATACCCAATGTTTTATGGGCTATTCCCTTGTGAACCCTGGGAAGGAGTGTCAGTGAGAAACCACCAGTGCTTGTGTGAGGTAAAAATGTGGGCCTGAGAGGCCCGCAGCAGTGTGGGCTCACGTTAAACCACCACAGCTTTGGGATTGTTGGGTTGTTGTTTTTTTTTTTAATTTGTTTTTTTTTTTTTTTTTTTTCTGTGGTGGCTTTTTGTGTTTTTCATTTGTCACTTTGTTTTTGTCAGCTCAGTACTGAGTTGGTCTTAAAATCTGGTTTTGTCTCTTCTAAAGCTGTTGAAGGAAGACTTACCTCTCAAGTGAAGAGGAAATGTATTGCCTAAACTGTTTTGTTGATATTGACTTTTTATCCTCATATTTGAATGCATGCATCTTAATTGCCACTTAGATAAGTATTCAAGTTTAAAAAAAAAAAAAGTTTTATTAATACACAGTTCTGTTTTTCTAGTTTAAGAAATAAATCTTTTCAAGTGCTTCAAGAGCTCCCAAAAGATTCAGTAATAGAAGTAAGCTTCAGAATTGTGCCTGTGATACAGAAATGAACAGAAATCAAGCTTTACTGCTGTTCTTCTCTTGGCATGCTTATGAGAAGACTGGAGTTTACAATTCAAATTTTACTTTGGAATGACCGTGGTGACTTCTTTAAGAAGTTTCCATCACAGGAGGAATGTGATGTGTGGGGCTAAGGAGCATGGACAGTAATATGGGGATACCATTAGTTGTGGATACGATGCAGGAAGAACATAAGTAATGAGCTAGAAATTGTGTGGCTGAGATGGTCTTTAGTATCTCTAGGTGGAAATAAAAGGACCACCATTACTGTATGAGCTACTATAACTGCCATTTCCTGACACATAGATGACTGTAAGAGTCAACGTACTTAGTTTTCTTGGGAATTTCCAGGCACTTGAAGAGTTTTTTTCTGTGCACAGAGAAACATTCATCAGAATAATTTCTCCTGGCCTTTATGGAAGTGTAACAGAAAATGTTCATTAGGTGAGAAATGTGTATCCTCCTTACAGACCTGAAGTACAAATTCCATCACTAAAACCAAAACCCTTAGTGGTAAACAGAAGAGTTTTGGAACAATCATATTTTTGGTATATAAATATGAAATATGCTGGCAGAGCCATTAAGCACAGCTGCCTGTCTGTGAGTTTTTAAATTTATAATTTTGACCTTCCAGAACCTAACATCAAACTTGTCTGGTTTTCATTAGGATGCTCATTCAAAATGCACTTCTGCTCTTTAGGTCTGGATTTCCAAAGTATGGATGTCTCTTTCTTCAGAACAGAGAATGGGAGTATTTAATTGAGGTAATTTGTGTTTCTTCAGATTTAAAAAATACAAAGTATCTTCCCCTTCCAGAGCTGGGCTCTGGAAACTTTTGTCTTCTTACAGGGAGCTGTTGGAAAGCAAAGGTTTCAAATTATTCTGAAGTTCTCTGTAATACATAACTGCTAACTGATAAAACCATTTTTTGCAACAGAATATTTTTGGCAACTTTGAAATTTTGTGAGCTCTTAACTTTCCGGCTTCTTGAAGGACACTTTAGTCCAGGTGTGGTTGAGTATTCAGAGTGGACAATGGAGAGAACTGGGAGTCCTGTCCTCTTGCTACTCTTAACAAAAGGTCTGTTGAGAAAACAAGTCTTTAATTTGAAAGCAGGTTTGATGTCTCAGGCACCCAGCATTGCCTTCGATGAGGAAGCCTGTTCCCATCCCTACCTTGTTATTTCTCCTAATTTTTATTTATTTATTTATTTAAGAAGATGCAAAGTTAATTACACAGTAACAAGCTAGGTGTATCTCTTAAAATTTGAAATGAAAGGAAGGGCTAGTGAAAGAAATAAAGTAACATCTTTGTGCTTTTCTATACTGTGTTTGCAGATGAAATTCTAAACATCTTGAAAGGACTTAAAACAGATACTGCAATGTTTTGCTCAAACATGCAATTTCAAATCTTAACACTCTAAAAAAACCCATAAAAGTGATTATAATTTCATAGGTGTTAGAACTTACTTATGACAATAATTGCGTGTCAAAGCTGCATGGTATCTGTTTGAAACTTTGTCTAATGCTTGAATCTGATGATTGAGACAAGCTTCAGAAAAGGCTGAAAAATGAAATGAGCAGTTACTCAAATGGGGTGAATTTACTTGCTTATGAGATCAGAATTTTCACAGGGAAGAGAAGTCATTCTGTATGACATGTTTTAACTGATATCACAGTTCAGAAATCTTTTAGAGTAAGAAAATGGGCTATAAAGTTCAATAGTGGACGTTACTGTACCTAGACCTAACTTTGTAAAGACATCACTTCTTTAAAATGGGAAGACAGAGTTCCCATATGATGATAAGAACCCATCTAAAGTTTGTAAAAACACAAAAAGGCCACAACTGTAATACCCATGTTAAATATTAAGTGACTCATAGGAATCCAGTTTGGCTGGTTCTCTGCTTTAGTGTTTCACATACTAAACATCAGGAAATGAATGCCTCATTCTCCATAAAAGTACCTAGCAAATGAGAGAAGTAAAATATTGTAAGTTACAGTAAGTCTCTCTTAACAAGGAAGCATAATCTGAGGCCTAGTTTAATTCTCTTTGAAGCAATAAGTCAAGGACAGGTGAAAATTTATTGCTTCTTTTGTCTCATGGAAAGGCAACACACTGAAAAATGTCAAGAGTAATTTGAAAGTAGTAATTTCATGCTAGATTTACTGATTTGAGATGATTAATGTCTTTTTCAGTAATTGCAGTAATAGTCTATTCCTCCATTCAAAAATGCACTTGGGGCAGAGGGTCAAGGCTGTTTCTTGTGCCAC
>JAOWBP010002392.1:40953785-40974681 GCA_028571105.1 Tragopan temminckii
TGTACATACTCTTGTAATGAATAGCTTTTCTTGGTACTCATCTGGAGTTGTGCAGTACACAAGGTTTCTTAGTCCTTTGTAGCTCTCTGATGTTCCAACACCAAGTGGTATAAACTTCACGAGCTTGATAGCTTTCTCAGTAGATTATAAAGGCTGTTGGTCATGCACTTAATAATGTATATTGCATGTGGTGAAAGTTTGCTTCTAACTTATTGCACACAGACCAAGATATCTGAGCTGTTTCTATACTGGGTTAGGATGCAACATTACCTGTCTTTCCTTGCCCTGATCTTGCTTGCGTATGTGTGCCATGGATTTAGTGTAGTGCCCTATAAAGCAGATCTGTTTGTGTCACAGGCTTCTCATGTGTTTCCTAATAGTTGTACTAGGCATAACCAGTATTTGTTCATAGAGCTTCTCTACTCTAAATAGTGATGCATCTCAATACGTAAGATGTTAGGGAATCTGCCTTGAACTGGTTGTTCATTTAATAACTTAATTGCAAGGTGATGGTTGAATAGCAGCTGTCTTTGGTTTCCTAAAGGAGGATACTATGTCATTAGGCCTTCTGAAGTCTTGCTGAAAGCTGCCCCTGCCAAAAAGGGAATTGAAGCCTTAGCCATTACTTTAGTACTGCACAGGCTTTCTCCCTTATCCCACTTTTCTTCCCTTTTTATGTTGAAACAGTGGTTTCCCTACTCGCCTTACAGCCTGTTGGCTGGCTGCTCCTGCTGCCAGGCAGCGGTGCTACCATCTTACTTGGACTGCCTGGGCTGTGCTCCACGTGTGGCTTTCACTGTCTGTCCTGGCCTCGTATTAATCACTATTTTCTTTCTGTCTCTCTGTGCCAGCTGAAATGCCATGTCTCACGGGTCACTGAGCTTTGTGCCAGAATGTGATCCTTACAGTACAGTGATTTGTAACCAAAGGCATGCATTTGTAAAAGTGTACTTATTACACAAAAAACATGCTGCAGAGCCTTGAGAGATGTGATGAACAGCCCCAGAACTGTTTGAGAGGAGTGAAGGTGAGGAGCTGCACCAGGCAGAGTGGTCCTTCTAGCAGAATGTTTGACATTTGGTCTGTGTGGCTTGGCATGTGGCACAGCTTCAGCGGTTATTCTGATGTGGGGTGCACTCTAGGTAAGTTGTCTTCTATATATAGTAAGCCTGTGCTGGCTTTTTTGTTTGCCTTTTTTTTTTTTTTCCCCTCCCCTGAAGAGTTGTTATCAGTGTTCAGTGAGTGGGAGGGCTTTGTTTTCTACCATGTCATTCAGTCACAGCCTTTTGCCTGTTTCAGGTGCTTCCTTACTGAAAGCAATGTGGGATCAGTGATGGACTCTGGGATTGATTTTCTGGTACTATAATTTATAATGGAATGGATATCATTGATAAAAACAAGTCTGGTCATGTAGAGGTCATTCCATAGTATCCACATAAGTTATATTTAGTGTTGTTTATATCAGATTCATGTCAGAATAAAGCTACAATTACAAACTGCTTACTTTTTTTATAAACAGCACAACGAGTGCCAGCATACTGCAGAGGGGAGGCCTGGGACTTTGTTCTTGTAGGAAAAAGCGGGGAAAAAAATGGTTTGTAAGGGAAAAAAAAAATAAAAAAAAAATCTATTGCAATCTATTCTGGTTAGCTGTTTTAATTTGCTTATTGGTTGATTTATGTAAAACTAATTTTGTGCTTGATTCTATTAATTTTGTGCTGCTTTAAATGTAAATACAGTCAGATAGCAGAAAATAAACAGCAGGTTTCTCAGTGTCCTGCTCTTCAGAGAGCAGAAGAGGTGGGGGGTTACAAAGCACTTGCACAGGGAACTTGCTGGCTTCTTCGCCCTGCATAACATTCCTGCACATCACATTTCTTCCTTAGTTCTGCATTTCAGAGAAGTTTAAAAATATTTTGGTGTTTTTTTTGTGTTTGAGGCATAACCATCCATACAAAATAACACTGAATAACTGGATAATCATAGAACCTGCTACAGAGTGTAGGTAGCAACCTTGTGCTTGTTTGTTCAGCTTTGAGCCATCTGGCATTTGTTTCTTAAACTTAGATAAGAGTTCAGCCTTGTGTTTTTGTTTGCTTTTTGTGTGTATTATTATTTTTTTAAAGTCCTCATGCTATTTTTTTTTGTGGCGAAATATCTGATGTTTGCTTTATTTCATTGTCTGGCTGAGTAGAATACTGGTGACTGCTGTTTGCTAACTGCTTTCTGATGTAGGATGAGCAAAAGAGAAGCTGTATGTGAAATTCTTCAAAACTCTGGTTTTCCCAGTGCCAAACAGTAGCATGTTTAAGTGCAGGAGATTAATATAGAGAGCCAGAAGGGGAAAATGTCACATAATGTGCTTGTGTCCATGCTTGTGGAGAAAAGAAGTCTGTGAGTGAAACTATAATGAATACTTTGATAACTTTTCCATACTTCTCAGTTCTTCCAGATGTCATTTTCAGAGAGTGGCAAAATGGTCTTTGTACTCAAGATGCTGCCTGTGGAATGAATTTAATCTTTCTGGAATCATGGCTGCTTTTTTTTTTTTTTTTTTTAATATAATTGTAACTGTGGGGTTAATGTTTAAATATTCAGACGGATTTGGCTTCTTGCCATTGAAGTAGAACAGCATGTGCCTAACCCTCGGACTCTCACCATTCCCAGTGTAGCCAAAAAAAATAAAGATTGCTCAACAGTGCAGTGATCTAGTAACTTCAAAGGCTATAATTTAAGGCTAGTCTTGGACAAGGGTGTCCTAAAAAGGGGCGATTGACTTGATTTTTTTCTTATTTAGCTGAGGGAAAAGGAATTTTTACAGATGGCATCAGAATGTTTTACAGAACTCTTTAGGTTAAATAGGAGCAGCCATCTGTAAGTCTAAGTCCAGTAAAATAAGCTAGTGAAAAGTAATCCTGAGAAGCACCAATCTGTATGTAGGAATCTAAAACTTTTTGAGAACTAGGAAACATGTTAACTTGGGGTAACTTTGTTTTTGGCTCTCTTTGGATTGAAGTGCCAGGGTTGAACAGTGATTTAATAAACATAAAGTTCAAACCTAATTTGGGAATCTTGGTATTTATGACTTGAAGTGGAAAAAGTTGAAGAGGAAAGCCAAAAGCAATTGCATTCAAGCTCCTCATATTTCTGATGCTCTTTACCTTAAACCAGAGGACTCTGTTGCCTGTCACTGGGAGGGAAGCAAGGGCTTTGACCCCAGGACCGCGTCTCTAATCTGGTTCCACTCTGACCTCACGTGTACCAAGAACTCTGCTGAGAATGTCCATCTCTGGGGAGCTTTTCCTGGCTGCAGTGACAGATGATGCAAACTCATGGTTCCTGCCAAGCATCCCAAGTATTTTCTATTAGTGGCCTGGTCGCAGCCACGCCATGTTGGTGATGGGATGCTCCCTGCACTTGAGGGAATGATGCAGTGTGCAGGGCGTGCTGAGATAAGGCTGACTGGGCAGAGAGAATTGTCTGTCCTCATCCTGCTTTGTTTTACAATTCCTGCATTCAAGTTAAACATGTACATGAATTTTTCAGCATGTGTGGATGTGAAACCTGATACTTAAAGAACTCTAAGTGAAAGTAGTCACAAATTTTGTAACTTCTAAGCTATAAATACCTAAGTTTGCTGTAACTTCCCAGACAATTAATATTTTGTTCAATTCTAATTAAACTGTATTTGTACTTCAAGCGTGGAAGTGGAATACTCTGGGCCACTGTTACAGTTAATTGTTTAAACTCATGTATGTGTATCCTAAAGAAAAGAAAAATACTGCAAATGGCAAGCACAGAATTAACACATGTTAATGATCATGTTATTATGTTGTGACCTATGTAGCCTAAAGAAGTGGTGTCTAAGTGGATGTACACGGTGCCAGAAAGCATCCTCATGTGAGCAACACTAGAGCTATGTCTTTTAAAACTAGTATGAAGTAGAATCATAGAATCATAGAATCCCTCCAGTTGGAAAAGACCTTAAAGATCATTGAGTCCAACTATAGAATTACAAAATCACTCAGTATGTAATTCTTATCATCCACGTTAATAGTTGTAGACAATGTTATGATGGCTGAATGTATTTGGGATTTGATTATAAATGAAATAAAAATGAAGTTAAATATCTGTTTCATTGCCCATTCCATGAAGGGAAGACAGATGTACCTTTGTCACCAGCATCTTCCTTCTTGTCCTTTGGTGGTTATTCAGAGGAACAGGCACATGGGGTTAGAGAAAGAAGTCAGTTTACCTTTGACTGCTTTACAAGTGCATAATAAAATAATCTGTGTTTTGGCAAGAAGTAAGATGCTAAATACCTCCACTGGAAAACCACAGGGAGCACAGTGGTCAGTGATTCCATTTCTGTCTGGAGGTGTTCAAGCTGCACTTAAACAGAGTGAAAGCACATAATCCTCATAAGGGGAGATTCTTGTAAGCAAAGGGAGGATATAATGGGAAACACCTGTACACTGCTCAGCGTTGAGTGGATGCAGAGCAGCACCATCTGAACACACTGGCTTTTTGAGGAAACCCTTAATGCCATGACTTGGCAGTGAGGATGTCTTGGAGCTGTATATTTGGAGAGCCAGGTAATGTGAGGTGATGCCTGCTGGCTGCAGCAAAGTAGGAGGGGCCTGGCCATGCCAGCTTTAGCCAGTGGTGGTTTTATTTTGGAGTGGTGTGCTTGGTGATTGCAGGGCTTACACACGCCACATCCTGCTCTGCTGTGTGTGCTAGCTAAGCAGCCATGGGACATAGCACCCTCGAAATCGGAGTGCAGAATGCCCGTGGTGTTGCTGGGATCTTTCTCCAACTGGATATCCTCCTCCTCAGTGGGTTATTACTTTGGTTCCTTCTGATTCCTGTGTTGTTTTCTTGGCTGTTCTGGTGGTGTCTTCTGCCACTACTAACGTAGTGGAGTTGCAGCACGCTGTGTCAGGTGAAGTGCAAGACCTATTGCTGTCTGGGTAACTTCTGCAGGGTTCTTTCAAGAACAGAAAGAGGCTTGGATTTGCCAAACTAGTTTGACATCTGGAAACACTTTAATACTACAGATCTCATTGGTAGAGATTATGTCCTCTAGGAACATGGATCAGCTTTAAGTTTTATTGTTTGCTGATAGGATAAAGTGTTTTGTTCAGTTAGCATCTGCAGAAGACTGGGGTGGGAGCATAACAGTCTTTGTCTTCCTCTTTTTAGGAAGAAAAGTTCTTATTCTCTACCAACTCTTGAAGATGGTTCCTCATCCATTGCCATTTATAATGGAAGATAATTGCATCAATTCTTGTATGCTCTTGGCGGTAGATAAATATTATGCTCTGTGCTCAGTACCTTTGATTCCTGACTTCATCAAATTGCTTCTAACAGTTCCTGTTCATTCTGTCACTTGTGAAAGATGAACAAATTAATTCCACTGAATATTCCAGAAGTATTAGAGGCTGTTTTTCCAATTTCTTTAATTTTGTGACCATTTATAAGACTTCTACTAGCTTTCATTTCTTATCCCTTGGCCCAGCATAGATCTGTGTGATTTAAATATACAGAGAGAAAATACTGTTTCTTGTTCAAAGAGAAATTCTTCTGGAATGCTTAACTCCTCAACTGTGCGCACCCAAAGCCAATGATTTGTTTAACACATTGGCAGTAAGCACATGCTGCT
Organism: Tragopan temminckii; assembly: GCA_028571105.1. Lineage (NCBI taxonomy): Eukaryota > Metazoa > Chordata > Aves > Galliformes > Phasianidae > Tragopan > Tragopan temminckii. The sequence continues at coordinate 40,959,451 of JAOWBP010002392.1, forward strand.
TGAATGTCATGATTTGAATGATGAGTATGTTACGGTAGAGGTTTTTTTAATACAACTGTCATAATTTCACATTTAAATTGACTTTGTTAGATTGTATTTGTTTATATTTATTGTAGTTCTTTTATAGCCTGGGGAAAGAAATACTTCCAGAGGTTGAAAATAATTTTGACACCGTTTTACATAGCTAATGTATCCCTTTTTTTTTTTTTTTTACACTATTATTATTCCTCCTTGCAATGCTGAATTAATTGAAAAAGCTACATTAGGTGTAACAGCAAATTATACACTTCTAGGGTAAGTCTGTGATGTGGTTAAATTCAGCAGAGGAAAGTCTCCAGCTGAGTTTTTGGAAGTGTCACATTCTTTTTTTCCTTGCCTGTAGCAGACAAGGATAAGTGACTGCGGTTTATGTCACTTAAAACAGGTGAGGGAGAGCTGTTAGTTCTGTTAGGGCAAAACTGAATAATGATTTGATGTGTTGCAATATGACATTTCCAAACAACTGTTCTTTCCTTGGGCTGTCTTCAGGAAGGCTAAAATAAAATTTGTCCAAGCTGCTATGCAGGCTATTTCATGTGGAATTGTCTCCTGGAGTAGCTGTTTGCTGTAACCTGTGGTGTGTGATGAGGGATGGTGTGGGAAACATTTGTGTGACTGTGTGTGTTTCTCCTGGAGACTCAGAGCGTGGGGCAGTGCTTCCCCATCCTGCCTGTTTAACTTTAATCTGCTCTTGAGATAACAAACTTAATGCTACATTAGGTAATTCTTTGACCTTCAGATTTCTGGAGTTTAATGCTTTCCTTGCCCCTCCTGCTCCTCCACCCACCCACCTATCACAGGGTTTCCTGGTGTTCTGGCTCATCAGGTTCTCCAGAAGTCACTAAATAACAGAGGGGAAGTTTGGCAAGTCCATGTGCCTTCTGCTCCGCTCCTGACCAGGCAAACTGGTTGCTTGATCTGCTGCACAACACTCCTGTCCCTCACTGTAAGAATGGTATGAAGTGGCAGAGTGTGCGTCTCCACAAGTATCTCCTGCCTGGTCTGTGACATCCTCATCAAACCTGCTCTAGGATGCGCTGCTAGCACACAGCAAGCTTTTGATAAATTGCTGGCAGAGTCAAAGGAAAATTCTTTAGCTGGAGCCTATTATTGCTGCATGGCTGAATTGATCTTTGAAAGCTGAAATCTCTTGGGAGAGTCTGGAAAGTCCAGTTTCTGTATTTTGTTTTCCTTTTTTTTTTTTTTTTTTTTCCCCTTGGTCTTGCTGTTTGCTTGCCTTCTAATGTATGCCACTGAGGAAAGTTTTTGATGACTCAGTCTCAAGTCATCTCTCTTAAAATGCTTGGACCTTGTCTTCAGTAAGTTGTGCTGTTCCTTTCTTTTCTCTGTTGTAGCCTTACTACAGGATGCTACTGTATTCCGAATAACTTCCCTAATGCGTTAATTAGAAGTTGCTAATTCTATAAATACAGAAGCATACTCTTATATATGGCTCTTAACTGTTTATTGTTTGCTACTTAGTGGGTAGTAAGACTGCTAGTACTTTCTGAAGCTTTGTGCTTAAATGTACTCCAAAATAAGCCTCTTAGTTACAAAAACTATTTAGAAGCTGATAGCCTTAGTGAGGGAGGTTTGGTAAGTTATATCAAATGGTAATCACATACTGTCATTGATTTAGTGTTCCCCTGATGTTTTAAATTTAACAGCTAAAACAGAGGTATTAGTGGCTTCCACAATTAATGCTTAAACCATGCCAGGCTTTGGGAGAAATGCCAAAAAAAACTCGTGAAAGTAGTTTCCATATGTTGCTGACACATTATTTCCTGGAAGGCTGGTTCATGTGTTGGCAAAATAAGTAAAATGTGCCATTTTCAGTTAAAGTTTGGAAAGAACAATCAAGTCACAGCTTTTAAAATAGAGAGTCTGAGATAATAATAGGGCTCCAGCTTGTCATTGCAATTTTGTATTCTGATCTTTGATCTGTGATCTTTGTTGCGTGTTAAAGCATTTTTTTTCCTGTCCATTGCTATCTTTAGCTAAGTTAAAATACTGAAATAGGAGCTATTGGTATTTGTGATTTATAAATAGAAGGAAAGATCAATTCAACTTTTAAAGGTGGTAAAGAAAATATAGTAAGTTTATCCATAGGGAAGGGAGACTATACCTAAAATGGGGAAAATAAATAATCCAAAAGGTATTTAACTATCTAAAGAACGCAGTTAGTGACTTTAACGTATTATCAAACTGTAATCAATGTTCTGTTCTAAGAGCTGGACTCTAGGCAGGACTAACTAACCTACAAACAAGCATCCAGTGCTTGAGAATAAAGCCAACAGGAGGCACAGGCAAACTGGTGGTGGCTTAAAAAGCCCCAGTTCAGGTGCCAGTGCTCTGCTTTGGTACTGTTCTCCACTGGTGGTTCAGGGGATTTTGGTCAAACAAATAGCCATGGCTTACCCTTTACTTTTAGCTGCGCTGTAACCTCTACTTTTAGCTTCTCTATGTTGTGTGCATTCTTTCAGTTGTTTGTTTCTGCATTGTTTTTTAACCTTTCTTCCTGAAACAGTTAGGCATGAGGAAAGACTGGATGTGGCAGTCAGATACAGGTCTCTGATAAGACTAGAAATTCCTTCTAACAAAATCCTAGAGGCGACTTTTGCAGGGTTGTTGTGCAAGAGTAACATCTTAGAATTACAATTACTTAGGTTGCCTAATATATTTATTCTCAAAATGTTTTTTTCACTGTCCCCCAGTCTTACTCTGAAATGGCAGAGGAGGAAGGGTGACAAAGTACTGTGACAGAGAGGCTGGAGAGTCTCCTTCTCTGGAGATACTCAAAACCGACCCAGATACTTTCATGTGTGATGTACTCTTGGGATGCTGCTTTAGCAAGGAGGGAGGTTGGACTGAATGATCTCCAGGGGTCCCTTCCAGCCTCTACAATTCTGTGATTCTGTGAAGAGAGGAATTATTTTCTATTTTTAGTTTTGTGCATGTATTTGTATCCCTCCAATCTTTACCTCTGGCTTTCTGCTGCTGTAGAGTAGGACTGGTAACACAGCTTTTTCCTAGGCTTTTTATTTTATTAATGGAGAAATCTTTATCACAGCTGGCTAATGTGCTGCTGAACTGGTCCTTTCCTCAGCAAATGGGAGTGAAAGAGAGCAGCTTGTGAGACCAGTGGTTGGTGAGCACTGCTAGATTTGTTCCCCTTATCATGATTTAAATGAGCATGGGATCCAAAGTGATTGCATGGTACTGACTGCTGCCCAGCAATTGGCTTTGATTCATGGAAAAAAAAAAAAAGCACTTGCATGATCCTTGCACACCTTGTGCCTTTCCAGAAGGCCAACCCTGCCTCAAATCAGGCTATGGTAATGCATTCAGGTGCTTGAAAAGCGAGTGTGCTCCAGCCTAAGCTCCCAGGCTTGCAGTTGTGAATTGGCTCTGTGCTTTGCCATAAGGTTTTTAGTTGGTGTAAGCAGGTGATGTGTATTTGCATGTGTTCTGCGTAGGAAATTGTTGCTGCTACTCAAGCACATAACTAGTATCTAAATGTTTGCAAGCACCTTCTGGCTGGAGAAGAAACTAGTGGCTGGTATTTCTCTGTATATATTCTCTCTAAATAAGCATGACAGCGTTGACATCTTGTTTCTTTCTGAAAATGGTAGGTATTAAGCAGAAAGTGGTCTTGTGACTCTCATACACTGCTTAGGTTTTTTTGTTTTCTTTTTTTTTTCTAACAGTCATCTCTGCAGCTGTGCTCTGAGTAACTTTTTCACAAAAGATTCATCCTCCAAAGTTAACTGAAGCTTTAATAGGACTTGAGCCAACTCCTGAGGCACAACTGAAGAAGCTACTCAGTGAACTAGTTTGTAGATAGTTGTAAAATTTTTTACGGTGTTGGAATATTAAAATAGGACTATAATCTGGCAGGCAAGACTGGATAGGAATTGAAATTTGTAGTGATGTTTTTCTTTTTTCCCACATTTTTCTCCTTGTGCTACTGCAGCTGCACTCTTTATCTCTGCTACTGCCACACCTGGGCAGGCAACTCCAGTTCCCCCAGCTTGCATTTGTGCAGTTGCTGAGGTACATCCTTAGGTTCTGAGGAGCTGTTGCTCTCCAGGACCCCTGGCCATGTGCATCCTGGCAGCAAGGTGGAGTGGCACAAGGGGCCTGTCAGATCTCTGTGGCTCACGTGATGCAAGATGTGAGGAGTTGGCAGCCTCTGTTTGAGAGAGGTCTGGCGGTGAGATCCAAGGAATGTTCTCCAAGCTGGCATTTGGTTCCCTTCCAATACTGAATATTTTGACTGTATTGACCTTCAGGGTATGTGCAAGATGAATCTCTCCAGGCCATGAGAGATTCTGTGCAAGTGTGGGCTCTTGTTTAGGGGGGGTGTTGATCCTCATGGTTGCTCGTGCTCCAGTTTCAGTTAACCAAGTCCAAGTCAGGCTGTGCTGTGACATTGTTTGCTGGAAATAGAAGCACTTCTGTAGTCAGCTAGGGAGTCTCTTTACTTACTGATCTCTGATTTGCGTACAGATACTATACTTGATGTTCAACCTAGGAGGAATCTTAGCAAATAGATTAGAGCTGCTCCAAAAGTAATGCCTCATATTTTATTATGTTGACCAACAATGTTGGAGTTGGATGTTGGTGGTATGGAAGTAGAGATTGAACCTTCCCACCAGTGTTGCATTAAATTTTGTTGCCATGTGATTGATTGCAACAGAGAGGCAGTCTGACAACATGGCGTCTCACATAGAATTGCGTATGATTCAAAGGTGTGGAACTGAATTCCTCTATGCAAAAAAAGTCACACGCACTGACATTCACTGATGCTTGCTGAATGTTTCTGGAGACCAAACAGTGGATGTGAGCACAGTGAGGCGGTGAGTGATGCATTTCAGCAGTGGTGATAGTGACAGTAGGCCACCTCTGCTGGTGCAGATTTTTATGAGCACGGCATGCAGGTTCTTGTGCATTGCTGGTGAAAATGCATAGCTACTGGTGGTGACTACGTTGAAAAATAGAGTTTTGTGGCTGAGAATTTGCCGGTAACTAGTATTAATGTGCTCTTTATATCTGTTGTAGTTTCCAGTTAAATAAATAGAAGGTATTACTTCTAGAGCAATATATGCAGTTGATGTTACTTACAGAAGTAGTATCTCATAGTTCTGTACCAGAACTGGTATGTTCTATGTGTAGAATGTAAATGAGTTACCCATTTGTATCAAAGGATAAGACAGATACAAGCATCTAATTCATTCAGGTTCTCCTGCAAGTAACCTGAATCTGTGGCTGTAATTAGACTTGAGGTTACTTTGTCAAAGAGCTTAAATATATTTTTCCATTGTGTATTTCTTATGAAGAAACATTCAAGCACCTGACATATAAGTAAACCTGAATACTGAGGTTTGCTGTTTTTCTTCTGCTTATGGAAGCTGATACTAAGCAGGCTTGTTAAAATAAGCACAAATAGATAAACAAACAAAAAGAAAACCAAAAAACAACAGAAAAGAAATGCCTCTGTAAATTCTTGGTCCTAATAGGCACAAAAACTTGGAATTCAGAGATGTGATAGGTAGAAATACAAACCAGATTCTGTGCAACTGTTTAAACAGATGTAGGTGATAAACTACTAAAAATTAAAACTTTAGAAACTGGGAGCTTAAGCAAGCAGTTGATCCTGGTTCTGGTTTGGATGAGGAGAATACTGTGTAAAACAATTCAGGAGGTTTTAGTACAGCTTAATATAATGAAGATGATTAGTTCTACCGTTCCCATCTGATGTTCTCTGTAATAGTGATTTGTGAAGAAGGTGAATAAAGTACTTGATCTAACAGTGTGTATTAAGGTGGAAGACTTGTCTGACTGAAAACTTGATTTTTAGACCTGCTTTGTAGACCTCAGTAAAAGCTACTTACCTGTCACGGGATTAGTTGAGAATTAAGATTTTTCTCTTTTCTGCTTTTAGAAAAAACATAGGCCAGTTGTAGATTTTTCCTTTTTTTTTTTTTTTTTTTAAGATCATTATCTGTAGTCAGAAACAAAGGACCCATGCTACTGGTCAGTTTGTGATTACGGACAATCAGAGAAGTGGAAATAATTTCTGAACACTTGGCAAATTTGAGCCTTGGCTTTCTGCATAAAGGTTGTCCCCGTTGTGTGGCCCAGTGCCCTTCTTGCTTGCAGCCTACCTTGCTTTGAAGTGGAACTTATTTGCAGATACAAGAAATCTAACCCAGGGAAGCTTAGTGCACCCAGCTGTTCTTATATCTACTTGACAGGCAGGTATTCCTCAGTAATTTTTCAAAAAACATTTTGAACAGTACAGTCACACATAATCCTTTGCAACTCTGAAGTCTTGGATATAGTTTTCCAGAAAATTAATTGCCTGAATTCCAAATGGCAGTTCGTTCCATCTTTGCTTCTTGTGAGGCAGTTTTCTTTGGAGAAGGCTCCTAATGCAGCATTAATTGCTTACAGTTGATATTTGTGAGCAGTATTATACCCAAATGACTTGTAAAAGCACCTCTGGTATGTGCAACTTGGCTCGCAGAAAATAAAACCCCAGTGGTGTATTTTGAAGGAAAAAATATCAAGGTAGAAACTGCCTTCTGTTCTGGGGAAGTCCTCAAATACCTGGTGTAGGAGGAACGGAGCACTCCTGAAATTAGAGAGATGGAAAACGGGAGTACGAGGCAGTTGAGGTCTCTTTTGAATTCTTTAGCTCAACTTTTTTTTCGTTCAAGATTCTGCAATTAGGGTGATGTATTTTCCTACCAGGAGAAGCTTCATGACTTTTCCCCATATTTATTTTCTTGAATTACTCAGCTCTGGGTATGTGTCTGTGGTTTGGGGTTTCTCTATTTTGTTTTTTTCCCCTGCCTCGGCAGTTCCTCTGAGTTCAGAATTATGCAGCATGCTGGGATCTCTTTTACCAGACTACTTATGTCAACAAGATGTGCATTTAGTATCCTAACAGAGCTGGAAATGAGTTGGTGTACTGTGAATTCATGGATGGCAACACTGTTGGTAGGCTTTGGCAAACTTCATGCTTACAGATAGCATAATTTTGTCCTGCGAATTTAAACTTACTGAGATAATTTTGAGAAAGTTGATCAGTGCTCATAGGGCAGTATTCAGTTGTGCAAGTTAAGTTTACATAAGTACCTTAGGAATTTTTTTCAGACTTTCTTTCCTCATTCTCACAAAAAGCATGCTGTAACAAATTTGACTATGAAAATTGTTGTATTTTGTCTTTAAGCTGCAATCCAGAAGGCAGTTGCCTCCTAACAAACTGAATGTCTGGCTGTAGAATCAATACTAAAAGTGTACTGGATGAGATCAGTGTCCTTTAGATAATCACACTGCTATTGCTGTTTTTATGTAATTCAGGCTTTCTTTCATCAGTTTCGTAAAACTGGTGAAGTCAAAGCTAATAAGGGTTAAATGTGAGACTAGCTGTACTGCAGACTGAATAGTTTAAGCAGGGCACCAAGTCTGAGAGGCTTCAGAGAGTGGATTTGTGCATACCAGTGGACCATCAGATGGAGGGGGAGAAGTTAGTGTGTGATCAACCCTTGCAAAAAGGACAGAATTGACGTGCCAGAAAGCCAATCAGCCAGCCAAAGGGTGCATAAGGCAGTTTTTGCCCGTTCAACATTCAGTGCTGTTAGGCTGTCAGTTACTCTAGGGTTATGGCCTAATTTTAGTACAAAAGTAGAGTGCAGCTGTAAAATAAATAACTAGGGTTCCTCGGTAGCATAGCAGCAGCACCTTGCCAGCATCCCCTGCAGGCTTGGGAGCAGTAGGTATAGATGCGCACCAGGCCTGCAGCACTGATTCTGGTCAGGCTTAAGCTAAAATGAAAGCTGTTGATCTGGGCCATGTATAGCTGTAGTTCCAGTGTGTCTGTAGAGGTCTGTTTGTACCTTTTCTCTTGTGGAGCCTGGTTTTATCTTTGCTCATCTGTGAAGCTGTCAAGTCAGCTAAATAGCTGAATGGGGAGAACTGCTTCAGAGGTTAGCACTTGGAAGCTGAAACAGTTCTTCAGCTCTCCTGTGGAAGTGTAGAGATTTGACTGTAACACAGAACAAAATGAAAGCTATAGTAAGCGGTATTTGTATTTGATCCTAACTTTAAGCAAGAAGTTTGATCATAATGGATTTACACAACATGCATCTTAGCATGTTATAATTTACTGTGAGATTGTAGCATTACTGAGGGCCCTCTGAAGGACTGATGGAACAAGCTGTAGGTAGGAGTGAGTCCCGCTGATGTCTAGTGCATGCAGGGCCCTCCGCAGCAGTGTACAGCTCTGCACTCACATGGAGCCCTCTCCCTGCAGCTACGGGCTTGCAGGCTGCAAGTCTGAATCCAGCCCACAAGTCTGAATCCAGCCCACACTGCATGGGTGAGACAAACAGACCCGTCCTGGCAGCCTGCCCCAGGAGTGCGGTTTTCCCTTCTCCCCACCTGGCCCAGGAGCTCCAGGGCCGCGGGCAGCGGAGACTGCACCCCCCTGCCTACGTGTTGCATCAATTGAGCTGTTTTCTCCGAACTGCTCTGCAAAACTGGCATGGCATTTTTCTTGTTTAATTCCTCTGCTCTACAGAGGTAGAGCACTGTGTTTTGCTCTGCAGGGCCAGGCCCTGTTGGATTTAATCTTGTATGCTCTGAGACCAAAAGATAAACAAAAAATCTACAAAAGAGTTAAAATATAAAAACAAAACTCAAGCAGCAAAACTGATCTCATTGTGAGAAAGTTTCCTCTGTAGGGAACATAATTTTTTTTTTTTTTTTAAAGATATAAAAACAATGCATTAGATTTGTTTATTTTTCCTCTCTCTTCAGACTAGAGGGTTGGTAACAACAATTGTGAGTTGCCCAGTTACTCCAGATGCCAGCTAGGCAAGTTTGCAGGTGGAAAACCAGTTATATTGTTAAGATTGATAGAGTTTATAGTAGCATCCAGCTACTATATTTCTGAAAATCTGCAGTAACCACTACATCTTTAGGACTTCTAGTCATTGCATTGGAATTGTTTCCTATTTGGCTGCAAAAATGTTGTTTCTATTAAGCTATTTCTTGAAGGTTTATTGGATTTTGTTCACGTAGATGTAATTAGTAGCCTTGAATATAATAAAATGCATAGGAACAACTGTGCTTTAACTGGCAAATAACAGCATTTTCAGAATTAAAATCTGCTGTGATGCTACTGCTGTGCAAGAGTGTGTGTTCCTGACTCGGTGGTAAAATTTCTTACAGAGTATGTGAAACCTCGCCTTGGCTGGCTGTAGTCTTCTCTGAATGAGTGCCCGCTTCTGTGCAGCAGGCATCTTTGTGTCTGCAAAAAGTGGGAGCTGATTAAACTTCTGACCTGGCTAACTTGGGAAATCCTAAGCATCTTGATGAATAATCTGCACTGCAAAAGGATACCGTGAAAAGGATGCTGCTATTTCACTTATTAGGAGATGTATTGATCAGCTTTATTCAGATAATTAATTGGGTTATAGATTTGTTACACAGAATAATCCTCTAGAGCTAAATAATACTTTTGGGTTTACTGTATCTTACTTCACTACAGATTATGTTGGAAGCGTTCCAAATGCTCAGTAAACTAGTTCACGCTGTGTATCGTTGTTAAATATAGCCAGCTGCTGAACTGGCTCCCAGCTTTAGGTGAAGATCTGAAAGGACACAAGAACAGGAGCTCATCAGTTTTGCTGTGGCCTCAGCTGTCACGTTCTAATGACACAACCTTACTACTTGCCAGAATACTGGTGGCGTCCATTAAATGTTGGACAGCGTTCACACCAAACCCAGGGGCACAGGCACAGCTGCTATGTAAAAAGATTCAGGAACATGAAAAATTTCAAGTCAGCACTGTGCCCTAAAGTAGTTTCAGTGTATGGTGCCTAGTGCATTGTGGTGTATTTGGCATTAGAACTTAATTTTAAAAGGCAAATGTTTAGTGTAGGAGTTATTTCAGTGGTAATGGTTAAAGCCATCTCTGCTCTGACTTGCTGAGCATGTCAATCATGACTCATTGTTAGGAGGCAAGAATTATTTTCTTTTCTCCAGAGTTATGTCTGGTATTTCAGCCACCACCTTTGCAGTCTGGTGTTCTTGCTCTTGCAGAGAGCTTCTGCCTTTTTTTACTTGCTGCTTTATGAAGGCCTTGGCCTTCTCAGCCAAGAGGAGACTCGCAGTAGACAAAAAGTCTGCTTAATCAGAAATCACTAGACTTGTGGATTATATTTTCTGTACATATGTGCATGTGTATGCGTGTGTGTGTCTGTATGCACACAATATATATATTTTTTAAAGAAGCGCACAGCAGCACCCCCCATTCTCTCCCCTGCTCCTGAATTTGTGATGAGAATCCCAGGCGTAGTAGCTGTTCTGTACTGGTGCCCTGTACCTGCTTCTGTGTAGAGTTTAAGTGGTAGCACTGGAGAAATCAGCAGTTTATCCAATATGCAAGTGTTAGACTAGGTGAGCCAGTATATGTAACCACATGTAGTCAAATAAATTGGAACACTGAGTTGGGGTTGGTGAACATCAGTCCAATCTGTGCTCAGCTGTTCAATCAGATCTGTCAACAAGTAGGACTTGGACCTTGACCTGCTAAGGGAGTGCCATAATAATAAATGCATACAGTCTTAAGTTCTAGCTACCTGCTTTCATTTTGACCTGAAACTTTATCCTTGATTGTACGGGAGCTGATTTAAAAACAACAAGCAAACAAACAAACCACCTCCTTGAAAACCCAGGAACATTTCATTGAAATGCTGAGGACTAATTTAACCAGGAAGTAAAAACTTCATCGTTCTTGGAAATTCTTAAAGAGGGGCAGACTGAATATTGATCTCATGGAAAACTGTGCAGTGGCTTTGCTTATGGTAGCAATAGCCCAAAAGCCAAGCCAGTGATAATTCTGAACGCAAGTGACCATGCGTTGCAGTTGTGTACTGCAGCCCCCCAGAAAACTCCATGCTGCTTCTAGCCATGAATGTTGTCTTAATGGAGCTAAGAATGAGTGCCTGATTGAGTCCTAGCAATGGAAACTACCAGAATATTCAAGCGAGAGGCTTGCTGGTATTCTGATCTGCCCATTCAAAGACGTAGCTTTGGTTTTATTTGATCATGCACTTAATCACAACTCATAAAATACATTTGCTTACTTGTGCTGTTTTTATAGCTAGGACTTATCACCGGCTTGTGTGTGCTTATCTCTTACATCTGTGAGTTTCACCTTTCCTGCTGCTGTAAAGCAGTGTGAGGAAAGGCATGTGAACACACAGAACTTCATGGTCAGGTGGCTGTACCTCCAGATCCTCAAATGCTAGGTTCCAGTTCTGGACACTTCTTTCAAATATCTTAGTAAATATCTTAGCTAAGTAGAAGGAGTACTTGCTTTACTTTTAAGAAAAGTAACTGGACCTATATTCTGAATGCAGAGTTCTCCCAGAACATATTTTAAAATAATTCCCAACTTCTGAGTGGTAATTGTGGCAGTGTAATACAGCTTTCTGCTGAAGTATGGATACTGAAGATGCCTTGAGCATAGCATTCAAGTACAATGGGTTGCCTGGAGCACTTCCAGGCTGCTTTCCCGCTTGTAGGGGCACACCCTTTTCTTTCAGATCTCCCCTGTGTCGCTTGGTACAGGCTGTGCAAACAGAGCTGGTGGGTTTGAGTAAACATGGTGACTGTGTGGGCGAAAGCATCCAGTTCAGATGGAACACCAGGAAAAGCGTCATTACTGCTTGCGTTCTTGTATCAATTTGGGATCTTGCAGCTTGATTTATTTATATTAATTCATATTGTTTTGACTCTTATTTACCCAACACTGAACTAGCAGACACTTGGTGTCTGTCCCCTGTACTTCTATAGCACATGTTCCCAGCCCAGCAGCACTCCATGTAGATGAATGGAAGCTGCAAGTTCTTTGCTCTGAGCCCTGCTTTGTATGTTGTAGTGTGTGCTGGATCTCGGGCCACCAGAAGATGGACAGTGGTCTTTTTAGAAGAGTCTGCTTTCCAAGCTGCCTTCCCTTTTTCTCCAAAGCATTGCTTCTGTTCCCTTGAGGTCTTAGATATCTGTTGTGGAAAGGAAAAGCTAAGAGGTCTGATAACTAAACTCAGAGTTCGATAGCAGTATTTAGTTTAGAGAATTCCCTAACTGTTTCAGTTCATCAGGAGCAATGTATTCTTGGACAGGCATAGTTTGGAAAGGCAATTGTTTTGTCTATAGCAGCTCTTAAATCAGAAGAATTTCTCACCATATGGAAGCTCATAGACCTGGTTAACATATTTAAGTGCCCACACTGCTATAGAATCTTAATTTTTGAGAGCTAACTTTATATTACAGATTTTGTTAGGCACTATTTTTAAGCCTTAGAAAGTCTCCTTGTTTTTATGAAAGTTACTTTTAGACTCCAAATGTCGATATGAAGCAGTACTTGAATCTAGACTAGTTGATGCTGAAAGTATTGATTACTGAAGTGAAAAGTTGCTTTAAAAATAGTTGCATCAATGGTACACTTTTGTGTATGTTCTCATTATTGCGGGAACCTGGACTGAGCAGATTTCTATTAGTACCTGTGCACATACACATATTCGGCTTAAAGAATTTCTTGGTTTTCTATTCAGTCTCAAACCTGCTTCTGTTTTTCTTGGGACTTCATAAGCATTGATTGTATCAAAGTTTAGTTCAATACTCCTGTTTCAAATCTTGGCAAATCAGCAATCCATATTAAGCTAAGGTATCATTCTTTAAGTTCTTGAGACCTCAGCTTTGTGAAGTGGCGTACTAGAGTTCCCTACTTTCTAATGTGTGAAAGCACTTGAAAGAGGTGAGAATGGTCTTTGCATAGGAGCAAATGCTAAATCAAAATGGAACCTCTTAACTTCTTGCTGCATGACTAGCTGGGCAAGCTGTATGGTGTGTTACGAGTTAGCCTCCAAACAAGTAGCAACCAGTTCTAATATATCAAAACAACAGTGGAAGCAGAGTTTGCAGACATTTTTCAACAGTTGATTCTGTGATCAACTTAACTCGATGGAAAATCATTCAGGACAGGTCCTTGCCCAGCCTCAAGGGAAGACTTCTGTGGAAGAACTCTTAAACCTACCTCATGTTTCATAATAGAGAATTGAAATGAGGTTGCTGCTATTGCTCATGCTTCTGTAGGGGTTGAGTAACAGTGGGCAGTCAAAGGATCTGAAGCTATTAGGAACTGGGAGAGTTTAAGCAGGGCCTATTTAGTCCAGATTTTTATCCTCAGTGATTTCTGTTTTGAAATTGAGAAAAGGAAGCAGGGAGGAGGGAGTTACTACCTTATTTTGGTGGCTCATTTCCTTGTTCCATGGTCTTTAAGCATCTGTCTCAGATTGAAGGTAAAAAGTCATGTGTAAAGAAAAGGCTGTGGTCTTTTCTTTCTAGAAGTCTCTCTGCGTTTAGTCTGTCATGAGCATACAAACTCATGTCGATCTAGAACAGTCTTACTTGGAGTGCTACTTTTATGCTCAGAATTGTTCATGGGCCCTAGAGCACGTCTGGAAAGCTTTATGCTTTTGCTAAGTTGAAAAAGACTTTAAGAATGTAACTATTCATAGTATGTTTCCAGCTAAAGAAAATGAGGTTTATGAGAAAATGCCAGCTTTTTGAATGATAAATTCTTGCTTTTAGTAACTTACCTTTTGATGTTATTTATTGCACTGGCTTTATTTTGACATTTTTACGAGTATTTTTCTAAGTGTTTTTCTTTACCTTGCTTTGGTTTCTAAAATGGTTTATATACTCTGTGTCACCCCTGTAAAGATGGTTGGTAGTACACTTAAGTATCTCTGTTTTCCTGTTTCCCTGGAGTTTCAGTTCATTAGGGTTCTGCTACTCATTGTATTTAAGTTGCAATCAAGTCACTTCAGACTTCTGATGTATTTCTTCTGAGTGTGCATTATTTCATCACTCTTATATGCATAATTCTGATGTTCATGTTCTGCTGTTTTCCTTTCACTGAGTTTCAAATATGTCACTATGTCTATATCCTCATTTAAGGATACCACACTTGTTTGCATTTTAGTTAAAACCCTGACCTGTTTCCCATTATTTTCAATGCCAGTGTCCTCCTCCTTCCTGTTCTTTGATAGGAGAGCTGGAATACATCACTATAGGTGTGCAGAGATGTTCAACACCTGTCTTATTTCCGTGTTCTTCAGTTGGGAAGGTGGTCAAAGTTTGTCAAAATGGCTGCACTTGATTCAAGTAATGATCAACTGCTTAAGAATGCTTAATGTTGTAAAATCTTGGTTTGGCTAATCACTTTTCATTTCATTTTAATTCTAGAACTTTTGAATCCTCTTGGAAAGCACAAAAACAAGAAACTGCTTTTTAAATGTCTCTCATACAGCTGACATGTTCCAGGGAAAAGCTGTTTATTCTGCAAAATTCAGAAGTCTGCATTCTCTGGGGTTTTAAATAAGCGCAAAATGAAAATTGTTTAAAATTTAGCCTTCAAAATGAATATTGAAAGGTCAGATGACAAAGCAAAGAATGGCTTGAAGTCTTCCTTACTTATAAGGGATGAAAATGGAAATGACTACACATGTGACAAAGCTACGCTTCCTTCAAAGAATTGTGCTGCCAAGTTACATGGTGATTCAACTGACCAAAATATAGTGATCGAGAATGAAGGTGATGCTGTTCTTGAAGATAAGACTGACTTTGGAAGTATTCTTTTAAAACAGCAGTGTATTGAAGCATTTCATCTGCCAAGGGTGCCTGGTAAATATAACTGCCAAGGAGGAATTCTCTTGGGAGATAAAGATACTGAATGCAAGTCTTCTCGGACTGAGCAGACTAGTGCATATCCTTTGAACTGTGACTTGGAAGAAACAACAAACTTCCTGAAAAGTAATGTGGCTGTGACAAAAATGGAAGCTCAGAGTACTGAACAATCGATGCCTTACAGTCAGACTGAATCAAACTGCGTATTACCACATCCTGCTTCAGAGCAGTGCACACAGTCCATGATGGAAAACAGGGTACACTGTCACCAGAGCACGTTCGATGTTACTAACATTGTAAGTGGAACAGTGGGAACTGATCAAAATGATGTGCATCTGGGGGAAATGCTAATCCCTTCTGATGTAGGAGATATGAAAGAGAAATTGGATGCAGAAAAAACTCCAAATTTGTCTTTTACAGTAGTGG
>JAOWBP010002392.1:40974691-40988390 GCA_028571105.1 Tragopan temminckii
GAAGCCTAGAGGCCTCTGCTGATTTTGAGGTATATTATCCTGCCTCTGCAGGTGTTAAACTCGATATAGAAAATACTAGTAACATTGACAGAGAACAATTGGAAACAGCAGCACAGTCTGTAAAACAAGCTGCTGGATGTATTAATCCTCATGAAAAAGCTGAATTATTACCATACATCTTCACTTATGAAGATCAGCAAGTAAAAGTCTTGCAGAATACTGCTGACTGTGATGAAACCAGGAATTCCATTGCTCAGACATGTATGGATAGTCCTGGAAATAACGTGTACCTTCTACCAGTAGAAAACATTGGAGATCAAGTATCGAAGAAAACCAGTGAACCCTTAACCAAAGAACAAAGCATCCCTGGAAATGCTGCTTTTCGGTATAAGCACAACACCCCTTTTGTATCTGAAGTGCTACCTTGCAGTGTACCAAAACTAAAGAGAACAGTTAAACCAGAACTGAAATGTGAAGCAACTTTTTTGGTCTTCAGTCCTGTGGCTGGTGAAAGTGATACTGCTCTATTTACTTCAACTCCTAAAGAGCGAACAAAAACCACAACTTTTCCTGTTCCATCTGTGGCAGAACTTGGAGACAAGTCTTCTAAACTAAGACCAAACTAGATGCTTGTAGGAGAGCATAACCGAAGGCCTTCACTTAAAACTAGTTCAGGTAAAATTGTGGGAAGAACAGTGGGCAGATCGCCTATTGTGTCATCAATAACCAAATCAAGGAAATGTGAGATTGTTAGTTTTCCCAAACCTAATTTCAAAAATGTGAAACCAAAGGTGATGTCTAGGCCTGTACTACAGTCAAGAGAGAGCGAACCCTTAAAACAGTCTCCTCAGTCACCAAAAAAATCAACTGCCTCCTCGTCCTCACTAGTTGCTTCCCCAAGGCAACTGTCCCCTTCTGTAAAAGTGCTGAAAAAGAAAATAGATTTAGCTAAAGATATGAAAGTGGAACTGCCTGTGAATAAGCCCCATAAGCTGCATCTTAAGAAACACCTCTTTGCTAGCCAAGTTACACACGCCACAACACATCCGAGAACCGTTTCCCACAGGACTTCAAAGACACCTGCGCTGAAGCAGAATCTGGAAGACACTGGTGAAGTGAGTGCTACCAATTCAGTGTGCTCCTTGGCTTCTGCTGCGCTTCCAACGTGTGGAGAAGACTCAAAAGAGATGCTGAATGATGAAATGGACACTTCAGACTCCTTAGTGCAGCCCTGTGCTCAAAACATCTGTCCAAACAGAGGTGAAAAAGAGCAAAACTGCAACATGGGAATTCTGGAAGGGCCGCTGTTAGAAGATGTGGCAAATGAAACATTTGTCCTGCACTCAGTTCCTGTGGTAAGCTTTTTTCCTTGACTTAATTAAATGTTTTGTACACTTGAAGAAAGGGGCTTCTATATTGCGCAGTGGAGTGGGTTTTGGATGGAAACTGTGGAATGGGTTTTGTGTCTACAAAAGTAGTTGTAACATGGATTTCTGGGGTGCAGTCTCTTCCTTCTAAAAGGAGAGAAAAATAAAAAATTTTGCAAACTGGTTGAACTTCGGAGTAAGCAATTAGCACTTGACCTCAAGTGCTTTTTAGTGTTGTCAACCTTCATTTTATTCCATGATTTAAATTTTTTTTGTAAAGTTTTATTAGTGCAATACATTCAGGATTCTATTATTCTAATAAAAGCACATGCATCTTAATGCAGTCTAACTAGCAAAACTGTACATTGCCACTTGTTAAGATTTTGCAACCTGCTGTAGGGAACCTTCTTCAGCATGGGGATTGGGCTTGATGATCTCTAAAGGTCCCTTCCAACCACTACAATTCTGTGATTCTGTGATTTTTAGAAATGTAACTTTAATGTGCACATTATCAGTATAATTTTAGTGATACTGTAATTTTGAGTATTTGAAGTTTATCTTAAAGATACATTTGTTTTCAATAATCTTTTTTCTTTCAAAACATAATTTAGTTCTAAAACATACCTTTTAAATTTTTATAGAAATGTTAAACGTATCTTAATAAGTAATGCAAAATTCTCAGACCAGCAATTTGATGAAACATTTTTGACTTGTTAATTTAACTGTCTACTTTGAATAGTTTGGGAGTTCTTTTATTTGAAGTAAAAATGGAACTCATTAGAATAGTTAAGAATAGCTAGGAACTATGCCTTATGCAGATGACACATACCTTTTTCTGGGAGAGTAAGCCAACTGGAAGGTGCAAACTTCCTGGCTGGAAGGTATGCATGCATGATGAATTGGAAAATATTGTTGGACTAGTCAGCTACCTGTCAGGAGAAACATACTGCTTTCACATACTCTGAAAGAGGTTTCACAGGAAAGGAACAGTGGGAAAGAAGGAAAGAGCTTCAGGGCTGAGTCGGGAAAATCTGAGTTTACTCAGTGAAATGGAGGCAGTGTACTTACTAATGAAACCTGGAGTTGTCTGAATTTTTGTTGGTCTTCACTGCTTCGATAGGAAGAAAAGCTTTATTAAAATTCAGTATAAGGAATGTATTGTAGGTAGAATGGAAGCCAGCTGTCCATTTCTGAAGCATTACAGAAGAAATTAATAACATGAACTTTCTTTTCTGATTTTGAAGTATTTTAAAGTTTGTATGCTACATTACCCACTACTTTCAGAACCACAGATTGAAGAGAATGCTTTCAATTCATCCAGTTCAGAGATGGAAGCCTTTGCAATACTAATTATTCTGCTGAGACTCAGTAATTCCATACAGCAAATAATCTAAAATGCTCAGTAATCAGCTAGATTGAACTTTGTACATTTTCTTCTGTAAGGTGCGGATTAATTTCTGAAAATGGGGATTGTAATCAAAAGTGGAAAGCGCATAATATGTCCAAATTATTGCTTATCGCATTGAGTCACAAAAAACTACAAGAACATCTGTACGTGCTCATAGGCTTACATCTGTAGGCATAGTTTTTCAGCATGAATAGTCATGAACAAGTGCGTTTATGAACTAGAACAAGAATTCTGTATAAAAGATAAAGCGCTACCTATGAATTGGTTATTTTAAATGTGTCTCTGGTATATTCTTAAATTCCTCAATGTGGAAAGGTTTACTTGCTTCTCCGTGTTAACATAAGACCTGTGCAGGGAAACCTATGACAGTGGCTGTTACATTTCGGGTAGTACATGACAACCGACAACTTAGTTCATTAACTTAGCTAGCTGCTTGGTTTAAAGATTAAAAAAAGTAATCTTGTTTGGGCACAGTCATATTTAAACAGCTCAATTAAAGTGTGGAGGGACAAGGAAAGAAGAACTCTGATATAAAGTAATCTCTGTCATTATTAGTGACTGTTTTTAAACTTCTTGTTTTGTGTTGCTGAAAGCTATTTAAGAGGGTTCTTGAAGCTGTAAACTGCAGGTGGTATGACTGACTGCATCTTTGGTGAACTCTGTGACAGCAAACAGCTAAATGTGTCACTTACCTGTATGGTCAATATTTCATTACAGATGCCAGGAAGGGTACTTCTCAGCTTCTCACAGTCATGATCTATTGCTTTTTTATCATCTGTTTTAAAGCAGATGGCTTCTGTGAAAGGTGAGAATGCACAAGAGAAAAATACACCAAAGAAAAGTCCAGTTGTTCTACGAAATGCGTCAGTGTCCAAGGTTAAAATGGTGCCATCTGTGTTTCCCTTGAGGAAGGGAAGTGAAAATAAAAATACCTGCACAACCAAAGCACCTTCTCAGAGAGGAACTGTTCTATCGTCAAGCTCTGGTAAGATGAATTTTGATTGGGATACTACCACATAGAGTTTCTTTAAGTTAAGATACTGCATTTAATATACTTCCAGACTGAACTTATTTGATGGTACAGAGTTGTATTTTTGATACTACATGTGAATTAATCGGAATTGTTAATACAGGGCTTAAAAAAGTGGGTTTTATCTAATCACCTTAAAATCTCATCTTGTAAGAAAGTTGGTTACAAGGGAAAATGGTATCTAAATATTATTCATAGTTAGGTTATATAAAAACTTTGTGGAAGTAAAACTGAAATTATTCAAAAGATGTGTAACTGAAAAGGAGAAAATGCAGAGCTCTAGTACAAAGCATTTATCATAAGCATCTATATAGTACTCCAAAGGGAGTGGGCCCTTAGTTCAGTATGTACCATATTTTCTCAACCTAATTTTGATATAGCTCTACAGTTTCTAGGAAGGATAAAACAAAATTAGAGACTGCTGCTTCAGCTGCTAATTAAACTCAGAATAACTTAGAGGAAAAAAAGGATCTCAAAAGTAGACTCTAGGCTGCTGTTCTGGTGTGCGCAAACTACGTTCTGTAGTTGTATGGTAGAGATTCGGAAATACTCTTGTAACAAAATTGTGCTTTTTTAAAAACTAAATATGGAAGTATATCTAATTATGAAGGCAGCCTGGCTATAAATGACTATGCTACAAAACAATGACTACACTGTAGCTAAAAGTGTGCTTACTCAAGGACATCCAGTGAAATGGTCTTTTTTTTTACCCACCCAATCCAAAGTAATACAACAGTCCAAAATACTTCACTTAATTATATAAAAGTGGTGAATTGTGATTAAAATCTGTATCTATTGTTCTTTATGGGATGAGTCTCTCAAAGACAGTGGGTTTATTCTGTTCTCTGATTTAGCTTTATGAAACTATTACTAGAAATACATGAAAGCATGGCTGGTTATATATACAACTTCTACTTCTGAAAGCACGTCTGTTTTATTTTTTTAAATGGAGGGACAGTAGTTTGCTGTTGGAATAAAAATCCTTTTCCCCACAAATTTCTTTAGCTGTCTCTCCATAACTCATTGTATGTTAGAACTGCAGAAGTCAGAGCACCTTCTGAATTTTTTGTTTTGGTAACTGGCTGCTTAAGATGAAAACATAAAGCAGCACCACAACACTTAAAACGTTTGCATTATGATCAGATGAAACAAGAGCTTCAGTGCTACTCCTGGGGAGAATTTTCTTTATTGCCTTATCCCGTCCCCTTACCAGTGCCCACAGTTCATAGTACATCTCACCCTTTATTTTGCTTATGCTACAGAGTAGGATTTGATGCATTAAACTTCATCAGGTTGACTTGCTCTATCCCTTGCCAAGGAAATTCTTAAATATGTTTTTCCTTGCTCCCTGATAAACACAGTATTGTTGTGAATCAGATGATGGGAGCACTGGTGGGGGGAAGTAAAAATAAGGAGAAGTAGGAGTTGCTTGGTTTTACTATAAAAGCCCCATTATTTTATCAGGCATACCTTTCAGGTGAAGCCCTGTCCACAGATGTTTGCCACGTCTGTTTTTAAAGTTTTTGAGATAAAATTGTATATACATTTAGTGTGGCCAAGAGGCAGCTTGTGAATGAAACAATTCCCCATTAGTGTAGCTGAAGCTTAGCGTAGGGAATAATGATTTCTTTCAGTTCAAGTAATTTGAACAATTCATTATTAAACATGTACCTCACTGTGGTTCCAGCAGCACAGATAAGTAACTTGCTCAGTAGCTATCGTTGTTTCCTGTTAGGATTTCTCTAGGTTATAGGCAGGCTAGCTAAATCCAGGATGGAAAGGACTTCTGGAGGTCATGTAATCCAGCCCATATTGCCCATAACTGGGTCAGTACTGAATTCAGACTTTGGTGCTTGTCAAGATGAGTCTTAACTGTCCAAATCCTAACAACATGGTTGAACTAACTCTTAACCAGTTTTTGGATATATTTGGGTAATAGGGCAGGAAGGCAAGAGAAACGTGCTGGTCTAGCTATGTCATCTCTCATGTATGCTGGGGGAGACAAGCAGTCCACCTGTACAAAATGTATTTATATGGATGTTCTCAGAGTAATAAAGAACTCATGAGCAATAGATTGCATCGTTGTCATTTTGATAGATAAACAGAATATTCCACTTCCCAAGAACCAACGCCCAAGAAATGAAAGAAAGAATGCCCAGTGTAAAATGCCAATTAGATCACAACTTTGCAGGAGTTGAAATCTTGGTGTTTGTTTTTTGTTTTTTGTTTTTTTTACTTCTAAATAAAACTAACTTTTTGGTTGTAGCACACTACACCAATAGGAAGCATGTGTTCTAAGGAAATTCCTTGATTGTTCTCCAAATAAAAGACAGCAGAGAGAGTTTACAGAAGGAGGAGAAGGAAACTCATATTTTAAGCATTAGGTACTTTGAGGTTATTTGAAGAGCTCATTAAACTAGAAATAATATTTTCCTTTTTTTTCCCCGAAGTGTACTACTGTTCACCAATATTAGCGCATCTTGGCTGGATTTTGGAGTTTTGCTGGATTTTGGAGTTTTGCTGAATTAGAAATTGGTTGTTTGTTTCTATTTTAAGAGTTGAGTCCAACTTGATTCAGTGTGCAAAGGTGATTTGTGAAATGTAGAAACTCCATTTCTGCAACAGTGGTGACTTGCAAATCTAGAAATTTGAGTCACAGATGCAAGCTAGACATCTCCTTTTCTCCGTAAGAGAGAATGACTTGTAATCTCATATTTGTTCTTGGGCAAAAATCATAATTCCCTGTAGATAACTTTTCCACAGTGGAGCATGAAGACTTGTGTGATACTGGATGACATACGGGCAGCATGCCTCTTTTTCTATTAATAAAAATACCTATCAGAGTTTAAGAGAGAGTAATGTGTTTGAGTCACTTGATCCTTACTGGAAGGTGCATGTAATTCTGGAACCTTAGTTCAGGATTTTGTATCAGGCCAGAAATGAAAGCAACTGTTGTTTTTAATCCTAGCTAATATGTGCAGCCTTCTAATTGGATGTAGATAAACACAGTGGCATAGTAATATCTTGCTAATAGTTGGAGTAGTATGGTTTGGAAGGACTCAGACCTTCTTTTGACGTGAAGGGAGATGTGAGGGGAACTGAAGAAGCCAAGGAGCTTTGATGGTTCTATAGAATATTGCTCCAAATTCTTCTGCTGTCAGCCTGTATCATGAAATGCATGTGAAGCACTATGATAGTCTGAACCTCAATAAATTGTTTTGGTTTTGAAAAGTATGAAATTGGAATACAGAAGATTTATTTTAGATATAAAACGTAAAGACCTACCACTGCATTTTTTTTTTCCTTGTACTGCTGACTACAAACTACCAGTAAGTTCGTAAAGGAGCAGAGCTTTAATTGCACTTACAATTTCTGATATGCTACTACTTTAGCTACGCTTCTACTTTAGCTGAAAGTTATGGTTTAATTTTTTTTCTGTTGTATGAAACTTCATGTTGTTGTTAATTTCTTAGCAATAAGAGCTGTGTCATATCTTACATGCAATAGGCACTATTTGAAAACTTTAAAATATTTTTCTACTGCTTACTGTTAAAGACTTCCAGAAATTAATGAAAGTCGTGTGAAATCATCTTTGGAATGAAAATGTCTTTTGCCTCTGTTTCTACAGTGTAGTTCATCATCTGACAGTTACTTCTAATGTTTTAGGTACCTTTTTTATTTTTTCCGTGATTCGTGTCAGTAACATCTGATTTATTATCTTGATATTTGGCTACTCCAGTGTGAATTTAAGCTAGTGGTATTCCCTCTTCCTCTCTTGCTAATATTTTCATGGCACTTAACTAGAGTAGTGAAAGCTTGGATTAAGGGAAGTTCAACTGTTTGAATTCTATTTTTCCTTGAGAATCTTGGATAAATGAACCCTTCATCCTGAAGGACTTCTCTGATGTGCTGCAACTGACTGAACTGGGGTGTGGGAATAATTCCTCCTATTCTATAGCAAATACATGTAAGTTGCATTAAACCACAAAAGATTTCAGTGATATTTTGAAATACTGATTTTGTTTATTCATAATTAATAAATCCCTTATGTTGATTTTTTTTTTTTTTTTTTTTTTTTGGCTCAATCTTGCACTTAAAAATGTAATTCAGGGAAGCTTCTGAAGTTAAAGCAGATTAAGACTGTTCATTATTGGGTGTTGTAGCTCTTTATTTCACAAAGAAGCACTTTGCAGATAGAAAATTGAAACGAAATGGTTTCAGTGGATTTTCATGCAGCTTGGAAACATGTATATGTACTTGATAATTCTGGATTTTTTAGTATAGCCTTTCACAAAACTACTGAAGCATAACCAAAACAACTTTGTTTCAGTAAGCATTCCCACAGTCTTAAGTTTCTGTGCTGACACTGAACCAGAAGATCAACCAAACATAGTAACTGCAAATCACTTTTCAGCTTTTATCATTCCTCCTATCTACCATCTGACTCTCCAAAGTTGTATTGATGTGCTGCCAAGAGGAAACAAAATATTTCAAAAAGCAAACACAACTTCCAGATTCTCTGGCCTGAAACTCCTAGGTCTTTATCAAAAAGCTGGACTGGGGAGTTAACCTGTAAAGATATCCATATACTTTCTCATGAACAAATCTGAAGTGCACCAGAATCTGCAAATAAGGTTTAAAATTTAATTTCAGCCACTCTTTTTATGTGTTTTCCCCTGTCTCCCTCTGAAGACCCAGCCTCTTTTATGGATCTTCAAAGCAGGATCTTCGTAGAATAACTGGTTCAAGGTCATCATTTGTCCTTACACTCATGAGTCCATTGTAATTGGTTCCTTCTCTCTTTAATACATGTGCACTGCTTCATTAGACTAATTAAAGTTAAATGAACTTAAAACTCTCATATCTCTCTTTGGAAGTGTGGGAAGGAGGCAATTAATACATGGGTTTCTGTGAGGGTAGATGTGTCCATAGTATGACACAGAGCTTGCTTCAGTCTGTCCTCAGTGTTATCCAGGCAGAACCTGCTAACAAAGGGGAACTTGGAGAATGCTCCCTACTGAAAGGACACTGCTGCCAGATGTCCATAGAAAGAAACTCAGTTTGCCTCAAGTAGGTTCATAAATGACATAACTTGCCTTGTGATTTTGACCAACTGAGCAGGTGACTTCTCTAAGCTGTTCTACTTGTTCCTTTTCTTTGAGCTTGCTTTTCTACAAGCTATATCTGGGGAAGGAGGTACCTGGTCTTCAAGAGAAATGTTGTCTATTAATGAGATAGTGATGCAGTCATTCAGGTACAGAAGGGTTGAATTACATTTTGAAGCCAGAAAGGAGCCATAAAATGATCTAATATGAATTAGACACAATGAATTTGCTTTTAGCTTTGGCTGCATACACTAGTAGAAAATCTTGCTATAATTTTTGTGCCTGTTTTCTTTTGTTAAATTTCCTTAACAAGGGGCAGTCTTATCATGCAATAGTTATTAATGTTTTGTAAGCATTATGTATGTATGGTTCAGCATTTAAAAAACAAATGAAGTTTTATAAGTCAAATGGGTTATGAGAAATGAGTAGAAGCTGCAAGTTATTTTGACTGTGAAGTAATATGGGATCTTTTACAGTGATAACTTAGAAGCAGTTGATAGATGGTGTTTTGAGTTTTTTGGAGACAGAGGAAGAAACAGAGGAGGTGGTGGTAGTAGCCAGGTTTGAGTGTAAACTTAAATGGTATTTATTTCAAAGACTATAGTATTTCCAGTATGACGTTGAACGTGTTATGTATCTGTTAACTTCCAGCTTCTTTCCAATGCTATCAGTGCCATCCCTAGGGACTTCAGTTTCCATAGAAGTTCCCAGACTTTTTACACGTAACTTGTTATTAGTTGTATTGGGATTTCAGTTAGGTATACGTGAAGCAAGGTCATACCTGAAGAGACTGATACTACCAGTTCACGTGTGAATGCTGTCAGAAATGTGTATGTAGCTATAAGTATGTTCTCCTTTAGGAGTGATGTGCCCACCAGTTCCCTGCAGGGGAATTTCTTTGTACCTAGTCATTTACTTGCAAGGACATGCTGTGAGTCTTCAAATAATTTTTCACCTTTACTGGTTAGTGTTGAATTCTCCTTGGGTGGGGTACAGGAGGAGAGAAACAGAAATCCTTGTCTTACTGAGCAAAAAAAAAAAAAAAAAAAAAAAGTATCTATATTTGCTTCAGTGAGGTTTCTTTTCATGCAAAGCATGGAGTATATAATTCCTACGTAATAAAGAAGACTTAAAATATGTAGCGATAACATGAATATAAAAGGTGTAAACTATCAACAAATTCTTAGCGCACAACATGAAAGGGGCATGTGATCCAAGGAGCTAGAAAATGGTGACAAATGTAATTGGGCGTAGTTGGTGGTTTTCTTTTGCCTCAGCTTTCTTCATATTATGTTACTGTGACTCTTCCCTGTGCCCACTAGTTCTAAACAGATGAAACTTTCTCATAGCTGTGTTAAAGCTACTAGTTGGGACTTCTTATTTAAAACAGCGTGCAAACAGTGTATAACAGTCTCCTGGCACTGTTGGAATGGGCAAGTCTTACTGCTGTAGCAGTTGCACCTGAAAGATGGCATAAAATGGGCTGTTGTTGGAAGACTGGGTTTGCCTTTGGTTGTAGGACATAACCAGACAACCATATTCATGGTTCTGTTCCAGTTCAGTGCACAAAAGCAAAACATAAAATTGAGGCAGGTAGCTGGATGGCAAACAGTACTGAAATTGCAAAATGGTTGAGAGAATGAAAAAAGTTGGTGGTGTCAACAGTTAGCAATAACAAAGTGCATTATAGCACTGATGATCTCTTTTCCAGTTTTACTCTGAGAATATTGGACTGTAGAGGGAGGAACATGTGAGTATCTACCCAGATGATTGCTAGCATTCCTGTTGTGTTTGGGGCGCAGAAGTGCTGCTGGTTCATTGATATCTGTGCCAAAGAGGAGCACATTCCTAATGATCACAGGTGAATAGAGTAATGTTGTGGGAACCTACCTCAGACAGAGAATTAAATCTTGCTTTTTATCTAAACTGTTCTATGATCAGTTGTTGTCCCCTAAGCAAATCTCTCTAATGTAAATATCTCAAGTCTCATCAGTAATCTCACATTTGCTATCTTAGCCTGTGTTTATGTTTAGCAGCTACAATATTACTAGAAAAATAAATAACACCTTTTCTTTGGCAGTTTTGGTAGTAGTAGTTTGAGGCTTTTAAAGGAAGAGACAGTACTACAAACACTCCTTATTCCTCAGAGGAACTCTGATTTTTTGTGTAATCTCACAACTTATATTGCTGAACGGCTGATGAAGCTTGTAGCCATTAGAAATTTATTAGTACTTTTGCTACTGTGTGGCATTCAAAGCAACAACCAGAAGCACTCTGAGATCTCTGGAAGGAGTAGTGTGCTGGAAACAGTAGGAAAGCTGAGTTTGTCTTTGCATGATTTACTTCTTTCAGCAGACACCAAAGTGTTCTTTTGAACATTTCAGTCTCCTTGCTTTACAAAAAAACTTGTTCTGTATACTTAGATTTGGCTTTTTTTTGTCATGCATAAAATTATTTTTACAAGTTGAAACACTTAGCACACTCTGGAAGTTTACACTTGCAGAAGAAACATCAGAAAGGAATAAGAAGTCTAAAATTTAATGTGTTCAGGAAATATGATGATGAAAGCCCCAGACCAGTGATTGTTACAGTAAAAAAACAAAAGCAACAACAAAAAGAAAGGTTTTCCAAAGACCTGTTGTGCACTTAAATCTGCCCTAAGTTTCTGTTTAGGAAAGGTTTCTGATCTTTAATTTCCAAGTGTTGTACATCTCCACTTGCTGTGTGCTCAGTTCTAGAAGTGAAATGTGTTTATAGGGTTTGAAACTTTGCATTCTGAATCTCCAAACTGATGAATATGTGTTTAACCTTAAAATCTGCCTGTTGTCAGTGCTGTTTCAAGTTAGCCACTTCTGGCATATGTTTATTTTCCTAATAGGTGTTTTTTGGGCTCCAGCCTTATTCTGAACAATAACCCACCTATGCAGGATTCACGTGAGGGGATACGTATTTGTGTGAGGACATGAAATCAGAACTACTTGAAAAATGACCCATGTTCCTTGCTTATTTCCATACCAATACTAGAGATACTTTAACATCCTTGCTGTAACACAGTTGTTGCGTATAGATTTTTTTTTTCTGAA
The DNA here is from genome assembly GCA_028571105.1 of Tragopan temminckii. Taxonomy (NCBI): domain Eukaryota; kingdom Metazoa; phylum Chordata; class Aves; order Galliformes; family Phasianidae; genus Tragopan; species Tragopan temminckii. Next base: position 40,986,685 of record JAOWBP010002392.1, read on the forward strand.
GAACTGCCAGCTTTTTACTTCACTGTATAGGAATGTGATATTTCTACTTCAATGACTAGATCAAATAACTGAGGAAAGCCAGCTACTTTGATGTTATTGCTTGTTGTCATTATAATAATAGATCACTAAATATTGTGCTTGTTTGCACGTTTTCAGTACTTTTGTTTGTATACCATATATTCCCATCTCCATTTTCAAAACCTTTTCTTTTAATTCTGGTTAGGGAATGGTACTTTTAGAAGTACTTTGTAAAATCATTGTTATTTCTTGAAATAACACCAAGAGTTACTGCTTAATGATCTTGTCATGACTAAAAGTCTTCAAGGAGGACTCTCAAAAATTGTTATTTGTTTGTTGTAATTATTTTGATTGAAGCCTTAGAGGGAAAGCACCAAGCAGCAGAACTAAGAAGAAAAACAAAAAGTATCTGTTTTACTCTGCTTTGAAACTTGATGTCCTGGAGCCCACTGAAAAAGCTTTTTTTTATATTGCTGATTTAGTGAACTGCTTCATTCCAGTTTCAGTGAAGAAACCACGCTGGCTGGAAATTACATGTGTATTTTCACATGCTTGCCTCCATTCCTCTTGAGTGAAAATGACCGAAGAAAACAGGATTTCTTTCCTGTATCTTTTGAAGTGGATGAACTTGGAACCTGGCACAATAGCAAACAACAGAATGTAGCTTATCAGCAATATTTGTTCCAAAATCTGCCTTTTGAAATGTAAACTTTAATATATGAAGTCATACAAACTTAACCTGCAGTGTTTGTACAGCAACCTTTTGTTTTGTTTTAGAATATGTGGTGATTAGGAGGGATTGGTTGTGTAGTTTAATTTTTACCTCGTTTTGCTGAGAGGCTATTTAGAAAAGGAATTTTTGACTGGCATGGATTAATTAGTTTTCTGGTATGTTGATCCATTAATGAAATAAGCTTGTTTATGTGCAAAGTTTTAGAAAGTTAGTTTAGAACAGATTTGTTCTGTGAAATCCAGAATCAGTGCTGATTATTCATTTATCTGTTTTATCAGACAAGTGAGGTTAGAGGTTTTTGCCTAGGGTGCCTGTTTGAAGTGACTTCTGTGAATGAGGGTCAGCTTATGGTTCACAGTGTTCTCATAGCACAAAATAGGCTGGATGCTCTTTGATGAACTGGATGTGTCCAGATGTCCATTGCAATAAAATAAAAGGAATTCCAGAATATGGCTGATAATTTTGTCTCTGATTTAATACCAGGCTAGATTAAAACCATATGCAGCATCACGATGCTGCATAGTAGTGCAGTAAAAGCGCAGATCTTAAAGGAGGTCTGACATTTAAGCATGTTTAATGACTAACGGAAGCTCATGTGTCATATTCAGTGACTGGTATCAAATCATATCTGAGTGCATCTTTAGTATGTGTTGTAGGCAGGGTTTCTCTATTATTACTGAACTGATTGAAACTGCAGGAAGTAGCGTGGATCTATCTTCCTTTACTCGCACTGTTCAGATTTTTGTGTACTTGATAGAGGATTTGAGGCATGTTATTTAATCCTCTTGCACCACCTACTGTTGAAATGCAAACATGTTTCTGTTGCCTAAATCTTCATGTAATTCCTTAATGTCATGCTTTCTTGGACTTTTTCAGCAAGACCTGGACAGGCTGGAGAGCTGGGCAGAAAGAAACCAGATGAGGTTTAACAAAAGCAAGTGTAGAGTCTTGCATC
>JAOWBP010002392.1:41021255-41032129 GCA_028571105.1 Tragopan temminckii
CAATCAGTGGTTCAGGCTGTGACTCAACAGTTCCCATACAAGAACAAATCACGGCTTTAGAAGAAATTGGTTGTCTGTAAGTTCCTCTAATTTATTTGTTGAACAAGTTTTGTACATAGTATGCATAAAAAGCATAAAGAATGAGGCAGGAAATGAAGAAGGGAAGGGATGCTACTAGCCAAGAATCAGTTGAATTTCTGGAGGTGGTCATATCACTTCAATCTAATATTTTTTAATGGTTAGTAATTCTGCCATTCTTCTTTCTGGTAACCAGATAGATATTCTGGACATTAATATATTAACATCTTTACCAAAAGGCTGTAACTATTTTTAATGTAAGCTATGCTTTGAGTGTAGACTATCATAATGTATAGAGGAAATTGGGTTTCACATGCAATCTAAAAATCTGGCATTTAAAGGTTCTCAGTACTTGATTCCATAAAACCTTTCTTTATATATTTGTTAATCTCCACAGCTGTGTTTGAGTGCCCTTTTCAGTCACTTCTAAGTTTTTATGCTTCCAAGCTTCTCCTTTTCTCAGTTCTTCTCTGGCTATCTGGGCCTTTCCTGTTCTCAAGTTACAGATCCATGTTTTTCCCTTGTACAACAAAAATTGTAAGGGAAACTTTGCCTAGCTATAGCTTGGGTGCCTAGCACCAAAACAGACTGTAGCAGTCAGTAACAACAAAAACTGATGAATGTATGCTGCCATGGAGAAGGGCAGGCACGCTCTCTAGGAAGCTACCTAATGAAATGTAATTCTGTAACTGGAAGGCAGCCTGGCCTAAGTATGTGTGCATATATATGTGCATATATTCAGCATTCAGTATTAAATCATTATTTTCAAATCATGCTGCTATAAAAGGAGAAAGATTTAATTCCTTGTAAAACCAGAGATGACATTACTTAGAAATTGTAAAAGCTGGAAAGATTGACTCGTTTGGAGAGTGTTAAGACAAATTGTATAACATCTAATTGAAATTAAAGACAGACTTTTACTAACACGTATGAATTGTGCTCAAGTAATCTGCAGTAATACTTTTTGTTTGCTCCAGCATAAATTCCTCCTCCTTTACTTCTGAGAATGTTAATGATATCCTTCAGCTGAGTGAGTACTTTTCTCACATTCTGATATAAAATTTTACTCCTTTTCTCTACTGGATATCATAAAAATAAGGAGGAACAAATCTTTGTGCATTTTAAAATGCATTTGTATGTTTATTTGGACTGGATACTCTTCAGAATGAGGACTTTGACATCCTACCTAGCTGTTTGAAAAGCACCTCACGTACTGCTAGCAGTACACAAATACAATATTTAATTCCTACCATCTCCCTGTGGCTTTTCCTCGTGCAGTAGATCATCTTGGCTAAATGAAAAACATGTGAAAGATATTGTAATTCAAAATGATCATAATTATTCTCAAATATACAAACTCTGTATTTTCAGAGTGAGTATAAGCAGCCTGACATGGGCTGTTGGTAATTATTTCCTTAACAGGTATAAACTCGTTCTAGGGGAGTCATTATTCTTACAAGATAGCAGAATAAAGGCCAGTTGGTTTTTTTTGTTGTTATTGTTGAGGCATTATGCAGAACAACATAGCAACTCCCAAATAGCTGAAAATGAATACATACCACTTGTTATATCCTTGATTCTTTTTCTTTAAGGTTATAAGATTTATATCAAGTAAAATATTTTGTCAGTGATTATTTAATAATGAATGTATACATAGCTACCCACAATGTGATCAGAAGTGCATCTTGTAATATTTGTTCAAGAGAAATATAATTGTCTTTTCAACTGTCTATCTCTGTTTTCTTCCATTTGCTAAACATTTTGGATATCAAAACAATAAAAATTGAATCTCAAGAGAATGGTTAAAGATCCTTTTATGCTATAGCACTTGTTTTTGAATGTCCAGTATGCACTAAAAGAGCTGAGGTACTAAACTCTGGCCTACTTATTTCCAGTGGAAACTTCTCTTCAGCTATACTGCACGTGTTCCCAAAACTGTTATTCCTAACACCAATTCTTGAACATCATTTTAAAGTATTCTGTTCTGTCAAAGCTATTTTTCATTGCTTTTAAAAAAAATAGTATGCCCAAAAAGACAGATCAAACTACTACTTGGTAGGTTTATCAAGTACCTTTATTTCTCATTAGATCAAAAAGAATGAAAATTTAAGTTTGTATACTGTTTCTTTTTTTCTAGCTTCAGCAGTGGGTTCTCTTATGTACTTGTGAAAGAAGTGTTAAGAGCAAAGAATGTATCCAGGGAAGTATTGAATATCTAGATTTTGAAAAGTTTCCACTTGTTTCTCTTTTGTTGTTTTAATTGCTTAGAAAGAAAAAACAAACAACAAAAAACCCACAACACCAGAACTATTCAAAACTAGGGTTTTCCTCAGAGTACATCTGAGAACAGGGGAACTAGCAGTGTTTCAAGCATTCAGCCAAACTCCATATGCAATAGAGAGAATTTAAATGTACAAAGAGAAACATCAGTGTTTGTTCATCTTCCTAAGAAGATTAGATAAATCTTGACAGTGATGGTGGCTTGAAAACATAGTATTTCATCCAAAATCATCCTTTCGAGTCCCTGTGGGCCATTTCAACCTTTATTTAGTGCAGGATGAAAGCCAGCTTACATTGCTTAAATGTTCAGTTAACTAAGGCAATTCCCCTTAATCCAACCCTAATGCTGAACAGATTGCATCAGAAATATGTTTATCCAAATATTGATTAAACAAGGCTGGAGCCAAATTCATGTATTTGGTTGCTTACAAAAGAACTGATACACAGCCCTGGCAAAAAGAAAAACCCAACCCTGTAGGTTGCTTTTTCTGCCGCCCTTCAGCAATTTGTAGTAATTGTCTGTTTGTTTTGCTTGCCTCCCATTGAATCTAAGCTTCCTTTATTTCTTCTTTTCTTAATGACAATCAAATATTTAATCTCACCCATTAGTCGTGACTGGTGAATACCTGGGCTTAAGGAATCTGGGTAACACTGAGATTCTGCAGAAGCTGAGCAAAGGCTTTGAGGTGCTAAATGGTGCACCTAAGGAATCTAAAATGGCAATTAGGTCACTAAAATGTTGTGGGAATCAATGTCTAGTCTCGTTTATAACTAGATGGGACAGTATTTATTGTAATGAGAGTATCCACCCAGCACTGTGGGTATGAAGATAAGCAAATTCCTCTTAGAAGTATGTCATTCTCACAAAAGATTACATGAATTTCAGTGCTTCCAGTTTTGTTGCCATGAGCTGAAGGTCCCCAAGTAATTACATTGCCACAAGAGCCACAGGGCTAGCTTTATCTTCAACATAATGGTCCATAACAAATTAGCTGAATGAAGACAAGTGATAGTAGAAAGACTTTGTTAGTGATATCCTGCACTAGATGGTGCTCTGTACATGTTGTATTTTCTTAAGTAATACTATGTTTGTAAACTAGTACTAACACTTCTCCCCATTAAGTTATGTAAATAATTAAATTACAGGAAAACAAATCAAAGGTGTTTAAGTGAATGCCTTCCATTTCAAATGTAGATTGTATATTTTGCTGATTAGCAGACAAGCAAATCTGTGAGTTACAAACAGTACCTAAACTAATTTATCTGTACTTCTGTATTCCTGCTATGATTCTTCTGCTCTTCTCTGTTTTAAAAAATATGAAGAGATCCTATTTCAACTACTTTTGAATTTAATGTTACCTTGCTGGAGTGAATCCCATCTTTCTGTCATAACACAAATGGTGCATTTGAGTGTTCCTCGTGATCAGGTGACTGAGAACTTGTGGTATCAGCAGGATAAAGTGAGAGTGCCTGTGCCAAACTGCAGGGAGAGCAGAAAGTCCATCTCCTACAGAAATGCCACATATACCCTCTCTGAAATTGATCAGGGAGTACTCAGCAAATGCCTCATGTAATTGCTAGGAAGTCTTGCAAGTCTTGCTCAATAGGCTAGTATTTAAGTTACAATTACTAACACAAAATATACAAACATTCTATCTTGTGATAAGGAGATTGAGTTTTTTTTAAATGGTTTTGAATGATACATTTTAAATATGCCCTGGAAGTTTTTGCAGTAATTCTCGCTCAAATTTGTTAGTCCTCTGTCACTGAGTCGTCTCCATTTCTACTATGCAGCATGATTAATTAAAGATCTCAGCGTGGTTCCCATCTGTTTCTCTTACTGCGTCTTCCTAACAAGAGGCTTAACAGCCTCAGAGGTGTGTTCTTCCAGATGGGTTTGATTTTTCTTTTTTCCTCTGTACTGAGTCAAAGGTGTAGAGAGACCAAGTCACTCCTAAAAATTCTAAGCAAAAGGTTTTATAGTAGTGAAGGGCTTCCTTTTTATGTTTATGATTGGGAAAAAAAAGTCATATTTGCAATCCATGGCAATAACTTTAAATTTTACTTTATTTTTCTTTTAAAGTCCCAACAGTAAATGAAAATATTTGAGCTTCTAAAGCTGGAACAAAAGTTTCATATTAGCAAGATACTAACAAGAAAATAAACATTAAAGTGTTACATACTGGACGCTTATCCAGACACATAATCTGCAATTTGATTTTTTTCTTAAGGATGAAAAAAATCCCATGCAAATCAACTGAGTTCAATGAAGTTACACTAGGGATAAATTAGCTCTGTAATCTGCTCCTCAAGCAGATCGTTTACATTGTATCCCAAAGAAAACACAGCTGTAACAACAAACCCTTTCTAGTATTCTACCTCCTCATTATGAAGTTCTAATACATATTCATTATATATCATTCTATAGGGAATGCAGCCCTGTAAGTTTGTACGTGCTCTGTAATTTAGAGTACTAATATCAACAACTTTTTCCTATGTTGCCCGAACAAAAAATCTTCACGTATGTCCGGTCAGAGCTGGAAAGAACTAGGACTAGAAAGAAAAACGCAGCATCTCTGACTTACTTGGCAATGCATGTGATAGCAGGCTATAAGTTCATTGAGTACATCTCACAATGTCTCTGTCATTTGTGTGCTAATTAGCCCTCGAAAACAAAATTCAAGAGAAATGAAGACATCCTGCAGCTTTTCAAAGAACACCATTGCTAAAAGATGTTGAACGAGCATCAGGCTATTGAACACCCTGAAAGAATAATAATGTTACCAAATTCACTTGTGAGGTCTTGCAGGGGAAATATGGACTTCCTTAGATAACAACAGTATCACAAAGATTCCAGCAAGTGAAATTTAATTTATATGGACATCTACCATTGTTTCTCCTTGATGGTCTTCCTCTTCATCTGAGACAGCCTTAAAAAATACTGAACTCTGTTCCATAGACATAGCTTATGGAAAGCTCTTCCAAGACAGTACAAAAGACTACCTGTTTCACAAGGAAACATGCTGCATTATGATTCTTTTTACTATCACTGAGAATACAGATATTTTTGAAGAACTCAGTGGAAGCTGATGTCTGGCAGCTGCCCTGTCTCTGTTATTTATCTCCTTTATTTTACCTACAATATCTCCTTTCAGCTGAATAGTGCTGGAACCAAAAATGTAAAATGAGACTCGAGAGAAGTCAGCTGCTAATAAAAGGTTCCACTGTCCTGTCTTGCTGACCCACTAATTTAAATGCAAGCAACTCTGATGTGATACCAGAGAAAGCCTTCACTGGAGTGCATTCATGTTTAATTATTAAAAAAACAAGTTTCAGTCTTGGAACTGTGGTATAAATCTTCAGCAATAAATGTGTTTCTTAGATTATCTGATTAAAATAAATATTTTAAGTAAGACTTGTACTATTGCCTGAAGGGAAAAAAATAAAATACTGCAGTACTGTTTATTTCACTATTTTACCCATCAAGGAATCCAACTAAAGTGGAAGGAGAACAAGTACCAAATTAAATACGTTTTTGTGGGACATACACATTTAGAAAGGCAGAGAAAAAATGGAACCACTCTGATCCATGGATCTCATTTTCTTAATATAAAGAAGAATAAAAAACAAATGCATGAAATGAAGAAATGAAACTTAAAATTCAGTACATAGCTATACACGTAAAAATGTTTTCCCCATCACCTCTGATTTTCTCTGCAGCACACAGCAAGTCACTGAATCCTTTGATATTCTCTACTTGTGTATGAGAGAAATATGGTTTACCTGTTTTACAGAATACTTTGAAACATGCTGAAGAAACACGTCATTCAAGGACTAAGTCTCATTCCATTTCTAGGTTAGGCTACTAGTTATGTCTGATCCTTGTGATAATCAGGAATCCTAAGATTTTTCACCTGGATACAAGTTTATTAGCAATGTCTAAGGTTTAAGGTAGCATAATGCCTCAGTTTGGGAAGCCTTTTGCAGAGTAAGGAATTTGGTCTCTGGGATAGGTGTACTATGAAGTATGTTGGGTTAAAATGCCCGAAGTCCTCCTTGAAAAATTACTTCTGCTAGCTAACATCCAGGCTTTGTATTTAAAGGAAAAAAGTGCTGACAATAGAAGAAGTCTCCACTACAATTATTGTCTTCAGTTTCTTGACTGGTATGATTAATTAAGGAAATCTGCAGCTTTAGTTTCCACAAAGACAGCAAGTCTAAAGAGCAGGAAGTAATCAGCTTTAGCTGGCACCACCATCCATTATATCAATATTCAGAGAGAGAGAGAGGATCAGTAACTCTTAATGTGAGCAGTTTCTGTTATAACCATTTAAAACCCACTGCAAACTGCTCACAGTAAATTGCAAACAAAATCCAGAAGTCAATGTGTATACCATCCATATTATGGATGGTATTTTATAGTCTTCTTTCATACATATAAAGTATTATATGATGAGATAAACAGTCAGACAGACGAGGATTCCTCAGATAATTCTAATAATATGTATGAGCTTATAAAATGCTATTTGTTGCTACCATTTGCATTTCAGACTGTGGAAAATTATAAAACCTGACAAATGCTCACTAATAGAAGGCTGAGCAAGAGATTGTGGTTAAGGAGGGCGCCATGTGGGACAGCAGGGATGAGTACTCTTCCAGAGTGCAAGCCAGCTCTGACTCAGAAACTCATCACAATAAAAAGCATGCATGTTTTTTATAATCACTTTTGAGAGTAAACTGACTTCTGTCTTCAGAAGATTCCGATGTTGCATCTTGGTGGCTAACTTACATGCCAGCCTTAAGTTTAGCTAAGAGAAAGCACGTAATTAACAATGAAGTATTTAATTCCTATTGCAACTTAAATTTTCTTCCTACTATCCAGGACTACTGGGCTATCAGATAAAAGGAACTGAAGTGATAACAAAGAAAGAAAGAGACTGCCCACACAGCGTTAACATTAATGACTTCATAACTTCATGTTGAACTTTTTTTTTGTTATGGTTCATTGTATGTTCAATTAATCTTTAAAACAGCACAATAGACAAAATAATGCATGCTTAAAACATTAACCCAAAATTTATCTAGTCTATCAAAAAACTCATTTATTTACACTGTCTTTTTGGTATGAAATAGCAACACAATGTCCTAGATGAATCCTATTGTATTTCAGGTGAGGAGTGCTGTACATACATAACATTTGCAATACCTTTTTCATTTACTTGAAATTTTCTAACGATGGGAATGCTCTTTTTACTTCAGGTGCACCTGACTCAACAATATATTTTGCCCAATTTGGAAAGCCAAGGGGCTTGAAGGAAAATCCTTGTCAGGAATATATATATATTTTTACTCTAAGGTTTGCCTGGCCATTAAAGTTAGGCCAAGAACAACAGTCTCTGTGCTATTGCAATCAAGGCCTTTTTTCCCTAGCTACATTTCTTTGACTATTTGAACAAGTATTGAAATGGGGAGCAAAAATAATACTTAATCAAACCTATTCCAAGAAAAATAAGTTTGGTTAAGACATGAATTAGCGTAAGAATACCTCTAAATGCAATAGAAAACATGGACTAAGACACATTAAGTACAAATGTAAAAAAGGATTTTTTCTCCCATTGGATTATTTCACTCTAAATTCTATGTGTATTTTCCCATTCTATCCAACCTTTCATGCATAGAGAACAGCATTCAGTATTCCTCAAAATCAAAAGTACATGCTGTCCCTTCATTAATGTTGGAATTCATCTGTCTATACTCGGGAGGATGGGAAAAGAGATGAGGAACCGTTTTCATTCTCTAGCTGTCTGGCTCTTCACCTTTAACAGTTCCCTTTTGAGTAAGCAGTGTGAAATCCTGTCAAAGGCTGCTGCAGTGCAACTTCCTCAAAGCATTGTTTCCTTCTATTCTGTCTTACTAAGGTTCAGATGGGAACATCTTGTTGCCACAAAGAACTGACTTCAAGCTTTTCCTCTCTATTTTATTGGTGCAAGTCTCTGTTTGGAACGAACTACCTTTATCACAATTACTGTCATTTCTTTATTGATTCTGTCCCATTACATATACTACAACTACTTTGACATGGGACTACTCCAACCGTATGATTGGATAGTATAATTTGCAAGGTATTGTGTGTATAATGCAATATATTTGCATGCATAGAGATCTGAAATCCACAGAAGCCTACAGAAAGACCATTACTGTTAGAGCAGAGTCTAAGCAAAGAGAAGCGTGGCGCACTAAACTGTCTTGTGATCTCAGAAGTACCATGAAGTTAGCTCATACTAACAACTAGTAATACATCTATAGAAATCTATAGAAATTGTCAGCATGCATTACTTTGCATTTGCTATATGCGAGTTAGCTTAGCCTTTTCTCCTGTCAGAACATGTCACATCACCAGGTCTTTGCTGCTGGCTAAGAGCCTATTCATCTCCATGTCCACAGTCGCCACAGTGCAAATGATATTGGCTAAACCCTGCTAACTTAAATCTCACACCCAAGCCTCACATGAGGGAGATGCTGCAATAGCAGTATGATTTATTTGTTCCTTAAATCATAGGAAAGTCACAGAAGGAAGTAATCTTCAGTGCCATTTAAATAGCTGACCAGCTACAGATAAGAATACAAATGGTTTTGCTTCAGCAAAATTTATTTTTTCAAAGCATTAAATCCACAGTGGGCCAGCGATGAAACCACTTTCTCCTACTTCTGCAATAGTTCCACCAGCAACTTGTTTGGAGAGTTTCTCCATTTCTCCTCTAAATTGCAATAGGTCCCATAGAATGGCTGAAAATAAGGATTCTTAATTTTCTTTCTGTTCAGTGGTTTCTTGATATCTACAAAGAATTTCACTATTCTCTTAGGAACTCAGCAGGTATGACTGGAGATCTTCATATTTTGGCAGTATACGAATACCTCAAACATCTTTTACATACAATCCATAATTTAACCTTTCCTAGCAGCCACCATTCCAACCAGTACACTTCTGCAAGGTTTAGCCATGCCCTCACATAGCTGTAATATCCCTTCTCATTCCCTTGTCAAAGGCAATTAAATTTGCAATTATATTCACATGCACTGAAAATTCTGCAATGTGCTGGGCCCTCCATTCACTATATAATCTTTTTGTTTGCTTGCTTTTCTATCGGAAAAGACAAATAGCCATGTTTGGAATTTTTGCATGCATTTGCTTATGTGAAAGTTAGCTTAAAAATAACATATGTGGAAAATATCGAAGGATAACAACTGCATGTACAAAACAGTAAATTTATCATTCTGCACATGGTTATACAAGCTCATGAAACTGAAACAATGGAAACAAGGGAGAAAAAGTAGTCATTTTATTTCAACTAGAAAAAATAATAGAAAAGTAGTTAACATATCTATAAGAACAATATACAAATTCTCAAAAAATCATTAGTATAAAGAAAAAAGAAAAACAATCCCTATCTAGATTTATCAAAATTTTAATAGGAGTAAAGTAGTTGAACTGTTATCTTAACTCCACGGAAGATTAAACTTACTGTCTTTCTTATAATTGTATTTGTCATAAGAAAACATTTTCAAAAATTATCGATTGAATTTCTTCTTCAGCATTGTATTAAAAGCCATGAGTCAATTCTTTAATGTGCATTTAGGAAAAAATGGAAAGAATAAATAATTAATAACACATGCAGTGCAGGGGTTTGTCTCACTGATAATGGCTTGGGAAAGGAAGAATTTTATTACGTTAGGGAATCAAGTGAAGTACAACTGTCTAATGCTTAAAGCTTTAAAAATATTTTCTGGTTTTTCACCAATGCTGCTTATAAGTATAGGACTCGACCTTGCTTCGTTGATAACCATATGAAGAAAATTTTTACTTACGGGATTAATTCAGCCCAGAGATTTGTGAACTGTTCACCAGTGGATATACCCACAGCCTGTCTATTTTCGAAGCATGGATGAGAAATACTAAAGATTCTTACAAGAGAATTATTTTACTTCCAGCCTTTACGGGCAAAATCACAAGTAAAATTACAGGATTCAGTGCAAGTTACCATCCAGCAACACTGTCAGCAAGGCTATTCCTAATGATTTTCTCTTAACATACATCATCAGTATGTTGTCAAAGCAGGAAGTACACTGTTTTATTCACATAGGCCTCAGGCAAAAAAAAAAGTCATATGAATGTGAAACGTGTGGTAAAAAAAATTAAAGAATATTCATTAGTAATTGAGCGTAAGAAGATAATGAAAACTTTCAACTGTGCTGCTATACATTTCTTCAACCAAAATTGGCACTGGCCTCCAGAAAGGTTTGCTTTATATTATGAAATACTTTAAACATAGTCTGCATAAGCAAACAACGGGGAACAGTACTTACCACTTGCCAAAGAAATTAAATGTAGTTACTGACATTCATTACATGTCTCCACTGGCCCTCTCCCCACCTTAAAAAAAATAAAATGAAAAATCTCAACAGAGTATGCTCACCTGCAGCATGCTGGAATTTTATCTGACAGAAGTCTGCCTCAC
>JAOWBP010002392.1:41043432-41070146 GCA_028571105.1 Tragopan temminckii
GAATTCCTTTGGATGAAATGAACAAATGCAAAAACTCTAGTAAAGTTTAGAGTATTTTGGAAACTGTCCAGGTAGGATTTCTCAACGAGTTACTGCTTATCTTTTGCATTCTATGAACATGAGATTTTTTTCAATTTTGATAATGTCGCAGAGACTTTCCGTTGTACTTACTGCAATACTGAAGTAGAGGAAGATGCCTCAGCACTGCCTAAGCGAGATGCTCGAACCTTGCTAGCAAAATTCAATGAGCAGATGGAACCTATCTTTGTGCTACTGCGTGAGACAGAAGATACTGTTCTGCCATATGACTTGTTGGAACCTCAGCCAACAGCAATCCCGGGGATATCAGAAAGGTATAAATATAACTCTCCTATCTCCTGATAATACAAGCCTCTCCAACAACTTTCCAGTTGTACCATCTTTGAAATACCTAATCCAGAAGCTGCTTTATTTGATTTTGCCTTCTTCAGTACTGTCTACTGTACATAATGGGAAACTCCTTAATGAAGAAGCCTGTATTATCTACGGCGTTCTAAACTGTTATAAATTTGCAGCTTTATTTTTGTTACTTTATTTAAGGAGTTATATTCTAGACTTCTCCTTTGGTGAATATAGTTCACAGCCTTTTCCATGATAAAATAATGTTACTCTATGGGTACCCTTTATCTAGAGATGCATTACTGAAGAAATTATGCAAAAAAATCAGTGGTTCAGAATCACTTGCCTCTGTTATGAAGTAAGGGAAAATGAAAATTATTTAAAACTAGAGAGAACCTGTTAAAGCTAGGCAACTAATAAGCTTGATTCCTGTTTTTTGTTTTTTTTTTTTCTGTGGTTGGTTGGTTGGTTTGAATGGGAAGTGAGGGTCTTGCTTGTATTTCATCTATCCAAAATGGATAACATTTCATTTAGCTTTGACCAGCAGGTATGTTCAAGCATGCTGGAACCCTGCAGTAGACCTGAAAAATGGGCCACCAAAAATTCCTCTTTTGGCAATATGTATAGTCAAAACTTAATTATTGATGTCCAAGATTCTGAGCACAAGAAGAAAAAGAAAGAAAAAGCAACTAAAGAGCGACCTATCTGGATGTCAGAGAGCACTGTGGAAGGAGCAGCAACAGCTACCATCAATAATGCTGGTAAGTTTTTAGCACTGACAAATAGTTCAGCAGCTTTACTACAATTAAATGTACTTTTCCTATCGAAAATTATGTGAAATCAGTTCATAATATATACAATAGCCCTCCAATTCTGGTCTAGTGACTATCAAAACTTAGTTTCTGAAAATTATTCTTTAGACTGATTTAGATAATAGTCCTAAAGCCAGAAGTTAAGTACCATGTCCCGAAACGTTCTGGCTCTAAGCAGGTGGTAACACCGGTATTACTTCTAAAGCGGAAAGTTCTTCAGAATGCCTGCATTTTAGAGAATGCTAAACAAAGTGGGCAAAAATATTTCATTTACATAGTATCTGTGGTAACTAAAACTATTCATAGCTCTGATGTATCGTGTGTTAGGAACAAATGCTTCTGAAGAAGCAGAAGAAACTGTTAAAGAAACTGTCACGGAGAATGAAATCATCAAGACTCTTCTCATCCATGAATCCATGAAGTCATTGTCCAGCACAGACTATGCTCCTGCTGTCAAAAGCAAATTACCTGAATCAGGCAGTGACACTGAGTCTGAAAATGCCGAACACTCAAGTACAGTAACAACAAAATTAGCAGGCAGCAAGTTTGAACAAGAGGAAGAGCAAGAATCACTAGATCCTATTTTAATGGTAGCTGCTCGGCCTTACTCATACGGTGAAATTAGTGAAAATCCAGAGCTTGTATCTCTCATGACAAATGAAGAGAGAGAAGCTTATATAAAAGTTGGACAAGAAATGTTCCAGTCTGTGTTTGAGTAAATACTATTGCACTGAATATACATGCCTGTATAGAATGGGTAAAGTTTTCTTTTGGATTAAGACAAGGTTAGCTTGATCATTTAACTCAGGATCTTAAATTTATCACTGAGTTACGTTTTGTTTGAATGCCTTCTGTTAGCAAGAAATATTACCTGTAGGAGGTAGCTACAGTTCAAAACACTAGCATTGCAGAAAAACAGCCCAAAGTTACTATGGATTTTCTGTTGTTTTAGTGCTTAGATTTTTTGTGAATGCCTTAATCAGTAATTCTGGAGCATAAATAATTCCAAAATGCAACTGAATATTGTGATCTGATTAAAATGAAGTTTCAAAAGCAATGTCATAATCTATTAAAAAGAAAAATCAGTCATTGTACCTGTATGGGAATTGTTGATTATGGCCTGAACCTCTGATTGACCATCTGAGGCAAGCAATGAGTCAGCTGCAGGAGCACAGGTGAAGGCAATTCACTTGTGCTGCCAGAAGGGGTGGAGCCTGGCTCCACTTCTCCTAGATCACATTTAAGTGCTGACTGCTGCTGAGGAAGAATTTCTTTCTGGAGATTGCTCCTCATGGAGTTTATTGCAAGCCTACAACGTTGGTGAGTATTTTTCATTTATTATCTTTCCACCACAATAATCCTACTTAGCCTAACCTCTGCACACTTATTGATTGTGCACCTCTGTATACCTATCGATTGTACAGCACCTTCCTCCTAGAATTTGCAAAAGTGAGTCAAATTCTAATGGGGTCTGGCTTCACTCTGTATCAGTACATTCTCCTACATACTGGCTTGCAGGTAATTCTCTATGCAGTAGTAATACATCTTAGAGCAATTTCCCTCAGTTCGAAGAGCTGCTACTAAATTTTGTTAGCAGTAGAAGAGAAACCAGTTCTGGTATGTTAACTTTCATCTTAAAAATTACAAAATGGAAAAAAAAAAACCTAAAAATGCTTTTCACTTATTGCTCCATACAGCTGTTCCTAAGCGGATGAACAGTACAATGAAATTCAGAATCGTGAACGGTTTCAAAAAATGTCTGTTCCCATTTCACTGTTATATAATTACAGAAGGCTGTACATTAGGTGTGAGCTGTTAGACAGCCATTTAGCCCCAACAGTTGCCTTCCACACTTCTTTTTTTCCCCAAGATGCCTATAATAGGTAGTGTACTGTAATATTCATTTTGGTCCGGATTGCTATGCAAGCAGTTTAACAAACTAAAGTTTCCATTCATACTCTTCTGCACTCATTTTACATGAGATTCTTTCTAATACTATTGGAAAGAAAGACATTCTACTTGAATGGAACTACATAAGAGTAGAAGTATTGGTATCAGAGTATAAGATACAGCTTAATTTCTTTGGCAAATAGACTATTTTAGCAAGGAGTAATTAAAGTAGAATATGAGAGTGCAAACTGAAGTAGAGGAACCTGTTTGAACATTAGGAAATACTTCCTCACTCTGATGGTGACCAAGTACTGGTTCCCTATAGGTTGTAATGTCTCCCACACTGTAGATTTCAAAGTTGTCTGGATGAGGTCCTGCGTAACAGGCTCTAGGTGGCCCTGCCTGAGCAAAAGGGTTGGACAAGGTCATCTCCAAAGATACCTTCTAACCTCATTTATTCTAGGATTCTGGGAAGAGAGAAAGTGTGAACAAAGAAATATCAAAGGTAGATGGATTAGCATGAAGAGAATTTACTTACAGCATCAGAGGTAGAAGAATGGCAGAGGCAGATTTTCTTCATTGTGGATGAGTTACTCTGTGACAAGAGTTTCTTGTTTGAAAACAGTGAGTGTCAATTCCTTCTCATATCTCATTAACTGGGGAAGTTACCCTGAAGTACAGCCTATGCATTACAGTACTAGTGCTCTAAACAGTAACACAACTACAGGGGCAGTTTCAATTGTTATTAGGCTACTTTAAACAACAACAAAAACCTTTAAACCCTCAACCCTATCAAATTACTAACAAAAACTAAGACAAAAAATGATATCTCTATATAGAAGTCTGACATGGAATACTTTGTACTTCAAATTAAGATTTTGTAACTTAGATTTCCTTAAGCAATTACAACTCACAGAGCAGACACCATAATACAATTGACTCTGGCAAAGCTATACAGAAGTAGTCACTTTCACATCTGTAATTAGCATACAATAAAGGGAACTTTTCATTAATGATTTGTCTCAGGTTGGCCTATTATTTCTTATGGTTGGTTACTATTGCTGTTTTCTTCTCAACATGTCACCTTCCTGATGCTTATCACTATCATCAACTTTATTTTCACAATTAAAAAACAATTCCTCATTTTCTTCCATGGATTTTGAAACAGAACATTTAATCCTGAAGTTGCAACTAAAGACTTCACCTACACTGTGCACTATCAGCTTTTTTTTATTGCTCCTGAAGCTGTTAGAGCAAGACCCCCTACAAGGAACTATCCTGAGTACAAGGTCTTCTATTTTAAAGACCCTGAAAGATTGTTCCCTGCTATGCCCACCTGCAGCAGTGCTATCATTCCTGCTGGTGTGATTAGAAGATCAGTGTTACTTCTCTATGAGCATTATGGCAGTATATATTATACAGTTAGCGCTGAATGTATTTAGGGTAAGTGCTATTCTTTATCTTGTCTCATTCAAAATCATATTTAATCAATCTATCTGTATATCTAGATATCCTTCCTTAGTTTTGACATCTATTATAGTTGACCACCCTTCCTGGAAGATAATTTTCTGCTTAAAGATCAATTATAATTGCAGTTTTATCCAATGTTGCCAAGCATTGCCTCATTTTCCTAAGTTACAATGGATTTCATGCACACTTCCTCAATTGCAATTTGATCCCTCATCAAAGCAAAGCCAGTGGCCCACCTGTACTACCCCCTTGTCTCAAGAAGCGTTCATAATCTTCACAGAATCCAACCACAGTTTTTGCTCAAAATTTCATCACCAGAGGTAGGGCAAATCCATCAAAATGTATTATTCATATGTAGCGTTACTGAATGCTCACCTTGGAACAGTTTGTGCTCGTGTTTCCTGAGCTTAACATCTAATGTGTAAATGATATATTGCCTAAAATAAGATTATGTCGTCTTTTAGGTTTACCAATTCTGTTGTTCATTTAATGATTAAAAGCTTTCATTTTGTTTCATTTTCACCAGCTTGCAACGTCACAGTGTACTTCCCTTGTCTTCTACGTGCAGCATCACAGTGACTTTAAAGCCTGCAAGGTAACTAAATTGTCTTTTAATAACCTTTGAATATGTATAATTTTACTTTTACAATCACTTCTTATCTCTGATCTGCCATTTCAAAATCCATTCATAAAAGGTGAGGCTCAAAATAAAAATAAAAAAAAAAAAAAGGGAAATCACAGCAGAATCACACATTTTATTCAAACCGCATGCTACTTTGGGTATATTGAACCTTTACTATTACTAAAATGTCTTCCATACTGTATAGCCATATTGTAACACTAACCAAAAAGGAAGCAAATTCTGAACTTAAAGGTAATCATTACTTTCTTGACTGTCTTGAAAACAGTCTTGTCCTAACAAATGGTGAACCGGATCACTACATTGCAGTAGATAATACTGGATAAACTATTTCCAGCTCAACTTTATGACTTCCTGTTACTACGAATTCTGATATAATTAGGAATATGAAAGAGCAAATAAAATTTTTATTCTGATTTAGTTTTCAATCTACTTTTCTATAACCCTAATTCTGCCTTTGCCACGAGACTTTATTAGGTGCCAACTTAAACTTTTCTTTGTCATTTATTAATTTTTTTAAATACATGGTAACTTCAATAATAATTTTCTATATATCTTCTTTTTTACATCCAAAACCATTCACAAAGTTAAATACTTAAGGAAAAAATTCTACAGGTATTCACTTACAGCAATCTTAAGTGTCACATGTGAAAGGGTATTAAAATTTTCAGCCAAGTTTTTCCTGTTTCATATTGAAAAGTACAGAATTGGAAATAATAAAAAAAATAGATGTTTCCTGCAATTAACAACAAAACAGGGTATCTACTTCATCTCAGACAAATGTGCTGACAAATTAATTCCACAGGCCATGAACTAGAGTACTTTTTACAGGCCAGCTATACTTAGGCTATAAGGTAAGGAGGAGGTACAAACTGTCTACAAGTCATGCTTGTAGAAGACTGAGAAACTGTGAGACCACAGTTTCTTCTCCCAGGAAAACTAACAGTGTTTCTCTGAACAGGACCAGCAAACTATAAAGACACCAACACTTCTGTCAGTTAGCTTCCAACAAACTCCTCATATCATTTTATAAGTCTGAGGAAATTTTTCCAAAAGACAAATTTACAGACAAGTCCAAACTTTATTTAAAACTACAATTTTGAACAAATTTTTAAAATTACTAAACAAGTCACAATAAAAAAGATTAAGACAGAAAAAGAACAGTGCAGCAAAACTGAATAAAAGAAGATTCAGTTCCAGCTGTTCAAACTGCCACAGGCAGAAGTTAGCCTACCTATTCTAAGAGGCAGCGTGTCAAAAACTATTTTACATTTTTATACACTTTCAGAATTTGTGAAATTAGTGCTGATTTTCCATATGCGGTTGTATAGAGAGTTTACATATTCAGGTATCTTCAGATTATTCTCATGCACTTTGAGCTCCAAAAGTTTCTGTAAAATAAAGAATATACTCATTATTGTCTAGTAGCTAACAAAGCATCAGACAGAACCCTAACCCCACTTCAACTCAATAAAGAATATGATCAATAATGGATACTTACAAGAAATATTTGATCCTCGCCTCTTCTTCATAAGTACTTTAAATCATGGCCTACTTAAAAAAAAAAGCTACAGATATATCCCACTTACACAGATAAACACTGTTTTAGTTGCAAGCTACAGATTTTCTGTGGCACAGCGTTCTTATCCAGACTGTATCTACATCAGGCTTCCGCATTCATATTCACCAGATTGAAACGATGGACTTCTGCTAGCACAGTCATGACAAGCAAAATGGTGATGGGCAGTGTATGAAATGGAAGATGCATCTTTGCACTATCTTGGAAGATACTATGCTGTCACTACAACTGCAGTAGAGAAGTGCTTATGTTGTTTGAGGATTTGGAATTAGCTTGGAGGCCTTGGCTTCTCTAACATGGATAAGCCTGCACTGGGCTGTTGCAGCTGTATCAGATGTGCCATCACTATAGGCAACCCAAGAAGAACTGGACAGTGTATATATATATACATATAGACACACCCCACAAAAATAAGTGCATGTTTTTCCCTGTGTTTCCCTTCAGCCTGCAATCAACACAGAGAAAGAGAATCTGCACCCCAACCCTCTACTCTTGCTGCTGACCAGACTCATGGAACATTCTGACATTGTGGTGGTAACTATTTCTGTATTCCTATAACAAACCCTTGCTTTTATTTTCCAATCTTTTTATTATTGTTTTCTTCCCGTTCCCAGGTCTACATAACCAAACTTTTATAATAATAAACTGGCTAGGCAAATATTTGACTCTTTTCTGAGACTTACATCAGGTATCCATAAGTCACAAATCATCTCACCTCTGATAATTGGAACAATACCATAACATTTCACAACATCAGTATCACATTAAACTATAAATAAATTTACTTATTTTACCATAAAGTTTTTGTAGCTGCAGAAGTAATTTCATGAAAATGACCATGAAATGATTTATTGTGGTCATACACATTAAGAGTTTTTCTAACTTGCAGTATTCCTTATAACAGAAATCATTTTATTTTACCTAAAGAGAGATTCTGCTATTCTATAAACTCAGTAGAACTTCTGTATTACAAAAAACACTGAACAATCTGCCAACAAGGTATATTGAGCATTGCTGAATTAGATACTAGCAATTAAAATGTAAAATATTAAAACCAAGCTTATAACAAGAAATTTAAACATTGATTTATAAGTTTTAAAACATTTCAGTTACACTATGCAATTTAAATGTTAACTTCTATGATGTTTAGTCAAGGAATATAACAGGAATGTATATAAGTGACAATGAAGGCAAAATCTGTTCATAGATTATTTAGATTATTAGATCATTTTCTAATGTGTAATGATAAAAAAAAGATACTCTATCAGCACCACGGTGATTTCTATCTTTAGTCAGTGATAACAAGAAATGTAAACTCTAAGGGTGTTCAGAATGTTTTCCCAACATGTGGAGATGATTTAGAAAATAATCCTTACCTGGTTCTTTCAGAGTCTGGGCATCTCCTACTAATTCTCGACCTTGCTCCCCACCTCCATCCAATAATTCATCTGACAAGCTGTTGGTTTGGGCCTCTGATGCTATTTTCTTCAGTAAATCTGCCTTTATAACAGGTAAAACAAAACTCAGTTCTGACTAATTATTTTTGCTGTCCTGATAAGTAAGATATTTAAGGCACGCACTTCTAAATCATAACCCAACAAAACTCAGCAAAATACCTCTGAATAGACTGCAAGTTTAAGGGGCAAGTCTTCAACTTTCACAAAGTCATCCTCATCAGATTTTTGACTTATATTTCCAGAACCAGCTTCCTGTTAATAAAAATAGTGACATTTAGTGCCACTGTTTTATTTTTACTCAAAATAAAGATTTTTAAACACTTTAAGTAGTGCATCAAACAGAAACATACACATTAAGTTTGTAGATGAAAAACGTACAAGACTGAAAACTACAAATAATGCTGAAATATGGAAAAAAAAGTTCTTTTAGATACACGTCAACTGAAATATACTCACATATTCATTCACTAACACAGGCGATTCTGTGTCAGGACTGCCGGCCATGGAGCTTTCTGAACTTCCAGCAGAGGACTTGTTTACTACACATGCTGCATCTAGCATTTGTGTTTCATTTCCTGGTAAAGATGAGCTTGATTCTTCCACTTTCATACTGGCTGTTATAAACGATTCTGGGGTATTCACTGCTAAAGGTGGTGCGTTCTCCACCACATTGAGGTAATGAGGTAAAATTGTAGCTGCATCTTGTTCACCTAAAGCCACAATTAAGTTTAAATTTTAAGTTTTATTTTTAATGTTTAGAGACACTAAAATATTCTGAGCATGCAAGATCACATTTTTTCTTAAATCATGATTCATAGCTACAAATGAGCAATGAAGGCGAACTATACTAATATTTTCAACAGCAAGACAGAGGGAAAGGAGGCAGTAACAACAGTTAGAAGCAACATCCATACAACCTGGTGGCAATGGTCTTGACAGAAAATAATTTTTTAGTTCTTAATCAGCTACATCTCAGCATAAATCTTTAAACTATAAAACTATTTCAACTGCTAGTAAATGGTAGAATGAGGGAAAAAGCCAGGACCAGACAAATCCAAACATCAAAATACTACAATAGACAAATTACTCAACTACAATTGTGTGTCAGTGGCTGCAATTATCTGAAATTCATGCTAGTGTCAAACATCAAATGTGACACACTTATGTACTTATGATTACTTCAGGCTTCCTCTTCAGAAGGTTTACTGTGTCTATATCAACACAGACGTATCTACTTAAAGGACATTGTTCCTTAAAAAAAAACAACCTGACAGCCTAGTAAATTCATGCAAGTTTCATCATCTTCTATATATCAGACACCGAGATAATTCTCAGAGTATGCAAATTCATATAGAAGTGTTAATCTCTCAATTAGCTTTATACTGATCTTACCTTTAACATTAACAGACTGTTGTTCAGATGACAAAATATCACTGCCTTTTGTCTTACTCAATTCCTGGCTTGAAGTCTATTGGGGAAGGTGAAAATGATTTAGAACAAATTCTACTGATGAATTATCATAGTTTATTATCTAATGCACTCATCTTTGCTAGAAAAACCTGTTCCATGTTTTTGTCTTAACTAGTATTAAATATGTGCACATATTTCACAGTATTCACACGCAAATATATGCTATGAGTATTTACATATGAAATACATCCATATGAAACACTAATATGAAAACAGTGCAACAAGAAAAAAGATTTATATGAAGATATTTTTCTGAAAAGTTATGCAACGACTTAGGTTCCTTCTGTGTTTACAACTCTGGCGATACCTGTTCATTTTCAGTTGCTGTTTCATTGCTCGCTTGTAACGATGTCTGCACATCAACAGGTCCTTCCTCAAATTCTATTTCTTCATCTTCATTCTCATCTTCTCCACTGCCATAATTAGTGAGAGCCTGGGTTTCTGCTTTTGATAAACCTGAAGGTAAATAAACATAAAACCATCTTCATACTGTAATTACGTACTGATCTAACTCCTTCAATTTTCTCAATAAGAACT
Source organism: Tragopan temminckii (assembly GCA_028571105.1). Classification (NCBI taxonomy): domain Eukaryota; kingdom Metazoa; phylum Chordata; class Aves; order Galliformes; family Phasianidae; genus Tragopan; species Tragopan temminckii. The sequence goes on from JAOWBP010002392.1 coordinate 41,053,666, forward strand.
CTCACTGATACATCTGACAGAGTAAGATGGCTGCAAATCCAAATCCATTTTGAGATTTACTACACTGATTAGTTCTTATTTCAAAGTATTCTTTGATATTATTACAGTGACGATATACTTTAAAGATCCAAATGATCTGCATAAGGCATGCTGCCAAAAAATCACTCACTACTGTGTTACTGTGAAATATCTCAGCTATTAAACAAATTATTGTGAAGAATGGAAATATAAGGGAAACCAAACCATGAACTGCTGTCCTCAGATCTACTAATTACAAAGAACAAAAGCTCCTCTAGTTGAAAAAAATCTAACTCTTAACAAGGTATTAGTAAATACAGTACTGGAGAATTTCTATTGGAAGAGATCTGTCTAGAAAATTCATGAAAGAAGCTGTTACTAAGAAGCGCTTAACAAAAATTCTACAGTAAAATTAGTTGGTTAAGACTATGGTGAAAGCACTGAACAGTGAGCCATAGAAAACACTTACTTATTGCCACTGGGCCACTCTCACTTTCTTCATCTTCCTCTTGGTCAGAAGCATCTGACTTGATACTTTCAGGAACTTCATTACCATCGTACGTTTCTAAGCCCTGTACTGGTTTGACAGTTTCAGTCTCATCTTTGTCCTACGAAAACAAGGAATACTGTGCAATTTCATGTTTGTTTATCTAAAGATTAAGTTATGGCTCCTGCCCTAAAGAGCAACCTCTTTTTCCCCTCAAAAAGAAAAAAATCTACCGAATAAAAGCTAATGTTTAAGGACAGATACCCACGAAATAAGTATCGCAAAGCTACTTCAGAAACAGCATCAGATCATACTATGACAGGCCACACACTTCAGACACAGCCAGAAGGGACGCAACTGAATTACCAGAAAAGGCTCATATCAATTATATAGTCTTAAACATTTTCTTTCAGTCATTAAAAGGAGGAAGTAAGAAACACTGGCATTGTTACCTTCTGCTGATTTTCCTCCACTACTAAAGGGTCTCTAGTAGACATTAAGAATATTCTTAACTACTCATTTTCATTTATTTGACAGCTACTCAGCAGTTCCTCTGCTGAATGATTTTTTAAAAATATCTTGAGTGAGAAAATTCTGTACGAATCCCAAGCAAAGCTTGGAGTTTTGCTCCAAATCTTGCAGGAATCTTTTACACAGAAGCAAGCAAAAACAATGATACGCAGATTTCCAGTTTTACTTACAAAGTAGTATCACAGAAGCTCTAAGCTCTAGAAGAAAGCACTCACCCTATGCCCATACAAGTCTATATATGCACCTATATTCAGTCTGGAGAAGAGCAGGCTTAGGGGAGACCCTATTGCTCTCTACAACTACCTGAAGCGAGGCTGTGGTGAGGTGGGAGTCGGTCTCTTCTCCATGTAACTAGCGATAGAACTAGAGGGAATGGCCTCAAGTTGTGCCAGGAGAGATTCAGGTTGGACGTTAGGAAAAAAACTTCTCTGAAAGAGTGGTCAGGCACTGGAACAGACTGCGCAGGGAAGTGGTGGAGTCACCAACCCCAGAGGTGTTCAAGATGTTGTACTGAGGGACATGGTTTAGTGGGAAATACTGGTGATAGGTGGATGGTTAGACTGGATGATGTTGGAGGTCTTTTCCTGTCTTGGGTGTTTCTATGATTCCGTGCCCATGCACATTTCAACACTACTTCATACATCACCTATATCTTATCCTTGGTTGGATACAAATTTGAAATACAACCCCTCTTCCCATACACAATGACTTGAAGTGATTTTTGAAACAAAGAAAAAAAGAAAATATTTTAGCTCTTAACATTTGTTAACTTGGAGAACATACAGGCCACTCAGTACCTCAACTACTCTGTGCCCTAAGGCAGAACATCTCCTTCCTCCTTGAGGTAAAAAAAATTACTTGCAAGATTAAAAAAAGAAAATGCTTGTTGCTACAAATAGTTAAGAACCATCTCTGCTCACTGTCCTTGCTAATAATGTCTTTAAAAAATGAAGGAAAAATTAAATTCTCAATACTTTGAGTTGAGAATAGGGGGGAACAGCCCCAGATCAACTCCTATTAAAAAAGAAAAATGAAAACTTTCATAGCTGTTTTATAATATAGAAAAAAGAATACTAATAAAGAAAGCTCCTAGCCTATAGCTAATAAGAAAGTAACACAAATCACTCGAGTTGCATAGCATTCAATACTTTGTTCTTTTTAGACTTTCAAACTATCACTTTTAAAGTAAAATTCATTCTACACAAAAGTTCACCAATTAGCAGTATTAGAGATGCTTATCTGTCTTTATTGATCTCAATGCACTTGTTGAAAGATAAAAAGATAATATTTTATAAGAAATGCATCAGTCTTTACACTGGCAATAACTAAGGAGACAATATACAAGTTATGCTTACTAAGGCATACAACAGAGTAACTGGTGAAAGCAGATTTTTTTTTTGTAGTCATTTTCCATACTGGCAACTCAATTAAAAAAAGGAAGTTCATTTACTTCAATGAAGTAAACCACTGAAAATATCATAAAGAAGATAAAAACCAAGATGTTTTATAAATTCACAAACACTAAGAAATTGATTGCTTATAGCTACTGGATTTGTATGATAGAAAACACTAAGTGAACTGTGAAACTATCTGAGGAATAAAACACAGTTAAGAAGCATAAACATACTTTGTCCTCATCGATATCTTCAGTAGATGAACAAACATCCACCTGGAGACCTTTTTTTGCCTAGAAGAAATACAAACTGTCTTCAATTCTAGATTGAAGTAACTTAGAAAAATACTGAACCAAACTAAGGCTTCCTGGAAGGCTGCCAGAAATGCCAGTCTTACCAAGAACTGCTATGTCAAAACAGTAGAAAGCAACAAGGAATTCTATATTATGAGATGTTTACACAGACATCTTCACAATTTAAGAGTCACAAAACATTATAAGCATGCTTGGCCCTTTTAAAAAATAAAAATAAAAAAAAAAGAACACTTACACAGGCTGTTTCTCCAGTCTGCGGTTAAATCATAATTAAGCTATGGAATTAAATATGCCAGCTCTGATCAAGACAGCCAGCTATATTTTTAAGCATTGAATCTCAAACCAGTTACTTGCAGGACTCAAGACAGCCACAAAATAGAGCAAAACCAGACGTGCCTCAGTTAGGATCCTGGATCTGAAAACCCTGAAAAACTATATAGAGTTATTTATGTGGATCTGTACAGAACAGCCAGGACCTGCCAGTTCTGGCTCACCTCTGGCTCCACTGAATCTGAACTTACACTTCAGCAGCAACACAAACACTGACCATAATCCCAATTCAGGAAAATAAAAGAAATGCCAAATCTAAGTTGCCTCCGTGCATTCTTATGGCATGGGGTAAACCAGTCCTTCATTTAACAAAGAAATAATCCACATAACATAGGAAATCATACCCAAATCCCTCTCGATTCAGAGCATCTCTTATATACTTCCTTAAAGAAGCCAATCTCCCAGTACGTACAGTACTAGTACGTTTAAGTTGAGGTATACTTAAGTTTAGCTGATGCTATACTTTAAACTACTTGGCCTTCATAGTTCACGACATATTCACATTATCTTCTGTTGACTTGAGGGACTTTTATTTGTGTTTCTAAAAGAAGACTGAAAGGACACTTAAGTCATAACTATACTATGCAATAAAGAACACTGAGATACTGATTTAATTAAGAGCTACACGAACATGATGCTTTAGTGCTTCCTTTGTAAACAGTTCACATAACTAAAAATGAGTTCCTAAAAACTGCAATACTGCAATTAAGAAATGCCAACACATCTTTACAATACTGAAGTGAGGAAAAACAACCAAAAACAGCATTGTTAGTGCTGAATATGCACTCATATTTTGCATGTTCTCATGTGTTTCTGAAGACAAATTTTACACTAATTCTAGAAAGCCATACTTCCTACATATGCAAACAAGTCAACTGTTTTATGACTGCCTAGCTAGAAAAGATGTTATGAAAAGATGCTTGCTAAATAAACTACTTCAAGGGAAGCTGCAGGAATAGATGGAGAGATGATGAATTGGTACATTCATATGCTAAAATACTTATTGACTACTTAGTGACAGATGTTAATACTATCCCATAGCTAGATGCACACATACACCATTGCCCTTGAATCAAAGTCTACACAGTTAAACTCACGTGGCAGACAGTAACCTATAATACAGGAAATCTCCCTTAAAGAGGAAAACAGTCCATGTTTCTATACAATCAATACTATGACTACACAGAAATGGTTTGTTAAAGCAAACCACCACCACTCCTCATATATAAAGTTTGGGAAACAGACATTTAAGAAACTCAGAAAAGCCAAACTAAAAAAAAAAAAAAGAAAGAAATAAGACAAACCTCTTTAGCATAAGACTGTATCTCTTCAGTAGTTTCTATTTTGCGTTTACACCTCTGCTTTACAGAAATACTGTTATTGTCCAAGTCTTGCATGAGTTTAAAAAAGGCTAATTCATTAAATAATACTTCAGAAATCTCCACAAGAAGATCTTCCCCACAATCTTTTAATTTTCTACCAGCAAATTTTGCCAGAGAATCCTGTGAAAAGAAATAAATCTTCAGTTTCTGAAACAAGCTTTCACACTTCAAAGACTAACTGCTTGTCATACTGTTAGCAACTCTCAAAATTAGTTAAGTACATAACAATTTGTAATCTTTTCTAAACAATTTGGTACCATAAATGCCAACTAAAAACTACTAACCTGAAGAATACTGCCAAGTTGCTTATGAAAGAACTTGACAAATTCTTTACTTTCATCATTCTGTTGTGTAAGAGTTAAGACCATACGTCTTACTGATGTCAGTAATTGAGAAGAACATACTTCATCCATGTGTTCCTAAAAAAGTATTACAGAATGAGCTTTGTTAACACTTTAAGAAGTTAATCACCTCAAATACCGAGATATTTTAAACACCAAAAAGATGAAAATCAACAACTTAGCTGTTTTTCAAAAGTATCTCAAGTCACATCATATGCAACAGGCTGAGTTAAAATTACCTCAGTTCTCCTGAGTAAGTATTTCAGAAATACATTTTCAAATATTTCTATTCAATTGGGTCAGCTACAAACAAAAATCTGTTCATGAGAAAAAAGTCCACCAACCCTGTGCAATCAAGAAGCCTTACCATTTCCTTCACTGAAGTATTTAATCCTTATTTCCTTCTCAGCAACGTCTGCAAATCAGTATATATTGGCAGCTGTTGCTAAGATATGAGTTATCAATTTTAGACAGAAGTGGAAATTTGAAAGATATCTGACGGTAACCATATATCCCAATAGTAACAACTTTAATTTATTTACAAACTCGTTCAAAGATAAATCCAAAATTTTGGTCCTGCCTTTCAAAAACTGAAATATATCCACATAGGTTCAAAATGGAAGCAAAGATGCCTGCTTTAGAACACACTAGACAAAATATTAACACTTGAAAGCTATTTTTATTGTCTTAAAACATGGAAAGGCCATCACATTTTCTACTAATTCAATATAAACAACAGTATTCTATACAAGTGTGCAGCTCCTCTTCCTATTTTTCTAGTACACACTACTGAAAATAGTTCTTACCTTCAGGAAAGGAATGACCTCTTTCATAATTGCTTTAATCTGCCTGTCAAGCTGCTGAGTGTCTATGCGAGGACATGGGACAGCAGAAACTTCACTTGACTGTGGCACAGAAAGACATTCACTCGTGTTGGGACCTCATTAAAAAAAAAAGGGTACACATCTAAGTCATTTAACATTACTATTAAAGAAATATATTTCAAAAATATATATTTTCCTCTTAGAATAAATCACATTTACTCAAGTACGTTAAGAACCTACAAAACTTTGTTTTCAATATGAAGGAAGAAGAAAACAATTCAGCCAATTAAATTACTCTTCATATTTAGAATAATTATTCTCTAAAACTAAGTAAAATATGTATATATGTGCATACCTTCTAATTTAGCAGCAGTAGCACCCTGAAAATTACTAGAGCAGCCCTCAGAGCCAAGGGTACTTTCAGCTTCAATTTTCATACGCTCATATTCCCTCATCCTAGCCAAAGCTTGATCTAAGTGAATCACTGTGTTGCCTATATTTAGAATAAAAACATCTTTTAATCTAAATAAAAAGTTTTCAAAGGATAGACAAGAATACAACAATAAAAATGTAAAGCTGTAGGTTTTGAAATTTACACAACTGCAGTTGCTATTATGTTCTTTTACACACACTTTCATCAAGTGTCTAATTGCTCAAAACGCTGTATTAAAACCTGTGGTTACATATTAGATCATAAAAGTACACTACTCGAGTAGATGAATGTAGTCATTTCTGGAGAGCAGGTGAAGGAATAATACTTGTGATGTAAATCACACAATTCTTACCAAGGTCATCAGTGGCAAAGGGTTCAAAATGTGAAGATGTAGACATAGTACTCCCGTTGTCTGCATCGTTTTGTTCACAGTCCTGACATGCTTCTGTAGGGAAGTTCTTGTCAAACGTTTCCTAAAAAACATTCATCAGCTGAGTACAAAGCAGGGATGCACCATACTCTCACAGATGTGAGAATGAGCCAGCAACTTTTTTTAGCCACATGCTGTAATATTAAGGGCTTGTCACCAGGCTGTCCCATATCCTGAAAACAGGTAATTCTAACATGTTTTTTTCAAATACTTCAACTACAAGCAAATAGGAAACTAGGTGGAGGTCTTTTTAGTTTCTTAAATAAAAATAAATAAATAAATTCATTGGGAACCTTGTAATCAGTACTTGCCCTGACCTTATTCTCAGGATATTGGCTATTTTTGAAAATCAGTTTCCAATTTATACTCTCCATATTGTTCTCCATGTTATGTTTCTCCCTTACACATCAGTGATTTTTAGTGTAAAGAATTCTACCACACAAAAGGCTTTTATGAATTTTAGACAATTACAGTCACCACTGTGAATATTTTGGTACATAAACTGAAAACAGGAAAAGCTGACAGTGAGCTAGCTTCTGAAATGAAAGCTTACATCATCTGTAGAAGCAAGACTTTCACTCGGAGTGAGTTCAGAGTTTGATGCTATCCATGTTGCAGTATTTAGAGATTTCATACATTTCCCCTTTTCGTTGTTCTCAGATAAATGTCTGGTCACTATATCCTGAAAAAAAATAACTGTACTGTAAAAAGAACATCAACAATTTCTTCAATTGATACAAGACTCTAAAGTTTGTGCATACCTGTAAAGCATATAGGGCCCTTTGTCTTAGGTAATCTGTGTTTAACAGCTGTAGCTCATGGAAAAGTTCAATAAGAAAGTGGGGCCGAGACTCATTTTGAGAAATAAGAGTTGCAACTTCAGAATAAATTGTGTCCCGCAAAGCTTCAAACATAGAAAGGTCACTACCAGTTTCTGCAAGGAATAATAATAAAAAAAAAATCATCAAAAGATCATTTCTTGACACTAATCCAGTTGAAAAAAACGTGCTTGTTACATAAGAGAATTAGATCTCCGTTACACAGATACTTTCTTAAAGCTTACTCATCTACTGAAAGAAATAAGGACTTGAACATAACAAAATAATTCTGAAATCCTGTAAGTATGAAACATACAATATTTGTATTGATAAGGCTTTGTTCTTACAGTTCCAAACAGTATCTTAAGAAAGAATTCCTTATTGAATAGAATATTGCACACACCACCATGTTGCTTTCAATTCTGAAAGGTATTCAGCACTGAACACAGACTTTTAAAGCATTTCAATTAAGAAATCCAAAGGTCTTCCCACACCTCCCGCACATAACTCTTGTATTTCCATGCATCTCTGATATTTACATAAAACCTCTTACCTCTAAGCACCATTACAAGTTCGCAAGAACACAAATGTTCTAGTAAGCTCTAATTCCTAGTAAGTCTCAAATTCCTTTAAGAATTAAAAGTATCGTCCTTGTATATACATATATAAAACTCTTCTGTTAACACAAACATATTTTGGCAAGTGTTGAATGGAAAAACAAAGTTAAAATTTGGAAAAGTCAGAGTTTAACAGATGCACATTTGTTAGTATTCAAGTTAATTAAATTATCAGCAGTACCGAAAATTTTACTGTAAAATTTGACTATCTGCCAATAGTATATCAGCTTAAGCCACACAGGCAAGCTTTTTCAGTCTGCAATAAAACACTAAAGATTGCTCCCCTTGCCCAGTACTAAATTACTAAATTATAACAGCAGATTTTCCACACAAAAAATGCCTACTTAAATTACTTTTTGTCATAGACTATTTTCCACGCATAATTTTGACTGACTGCGAACCTGACAGACATGTTACCCACAACTATAATTCAAGGCAGTTTGTGTTGTTGCATTCCATGCTTATCACAAGTAGCCCCTCTTGTCTTATTTATAGAGAAGCTGTTGCAATTGTGCTAGTTTTGAACATCTGCTAAACAGTCTGAGCAAAAGGACCAAAGCTAAGGGGGGCAGGAGGCAGCGGGGGAGAATAATAGGACATCGTTGAAGCTAAGCAATGAATGCATTACCTGGTGCTTCAATGCATGCATTTCTGTTAGACTGCTGCAGAATTCTCCTAGCATGTGCTGTAGGAAAGTGGGGATAGACAGTGATAAACACAAAAACGCGCACCAGAAATTAAGACAGGGTCTATACAAAACAGCAGGAGGAAGACTGCTTAATCATCCAAACCACATCGCTGCTTATTGTGAAAACTTAACTGGCAAAGTTTATATAATAAACACTAATAAACAGCTCTCAGCGTGGACACAGTTACATTGACAAAGCTGTACATCATGCTACTATGACTAAAATATCTGCATGATTCAAACAAGGTATTGGCAGAATCTAAAAAGACACAGAAGAGTATTTTTATGACATGGATGCAAGAAAAGCAGTGCAGATGGCAAAAATGTAAGGGTTTACATGAAATGATTTCATTTGAATGATACTTGATCAAGCTCCTTTAAGCACAAAGAAAACAAGCATGCAGTACCAGATGTCATTAGAATGGTAAACTTTTCATCTGCTCTCCATAGAAATGTCAACAAATAAGAAATATTTTTGATCAACTAGGATTTTGTCTGTCAGTTAAAAGTTGCTTCTAAATATTTTAATCAAGTACCCAATGTACAGAAAACACACAACGTCAGTACCCAAACATTACATGCATTTACATTTACTGTATCCTTAGAAATTAAAAAGCAAAATCCACATATGCTAAAGTGTATCATTGCTGTCTTGGTATAATACACTACTTTTAAGCAATAAAGTCGTAACTAATTATAGAAATCCCTTACACAAAGTTTACACAACAACTATTACTGAAATTCAGAAAAGAATACCTGAAGACATCTCAGTAGATCTACTGTATTTAATTATTTTTTCCAGCTGTTCCCGATTCTTCTTGCTGAACACCTTTGCATGAACAACCTCCTCGGAGTGTTTACTTTTAGTGTTTTTGCAGGGTTCACACACACTAGAAGCACTCGCACTGTCATAACCTTATGGGAGGAAGTGGAAAGGGAAATTACAAAGTTTTCTTACTTTCATACATAGGTTCCAGGGCAATTTCAAAATGAAAAAACAATTATCTTTCAGATTTTCCTTCGTTTGCTGAGGTGATACAGCAGCACTAAATTCTCAATGACTACAGCAGTACTATCTATGCTAGTAGCGTCCCTCTCATTCTAGATCGATTCTGTATTTTACTGCAATACCTTCCTCAGTAAGTCATCCAGTCAGAACATGAAGACTTAATGAAGAGGAAGGCACCTCATCTCTTATTGCATCTGTACCCACTTATGCACTCAAATCAGGATTCCTAATAATTTATGGTTTTATTAGCTGAAATACTCAAGAACTTTAGTATAATTGTGTCACGAGAATCCATATTTCAGTAACATGTACTTCAAGAACTCACTATAAATACCACTTATGGATAGTAAATTCTCCAGAATGCAGAGACTATAATCCATATTGAGTCTGCCATAGCATATAAGATTATTTGCAACCTACCAGTATTCTTAATTCTGCCTTTAAGCTGAGAAGAATTCTTCCTCTTATTCTTCAATTTGGGTGTTTTATCTTTTGATGCCAAGCTTGCCTGAGCTGAAGCTTTTCTAGATTTAAATGTCTTTGTCACAGTAGTTGGGTCAATTGGATCAGGCATACTACTAAAACTCTCCAAAGACTCTTCATCAAAGTTTCTTCTCCTGCTTGTATCAGACTGATTTTTATGACCCGAAGCAATACTCTGTACTGAAACTGGAAAGCCTGCTTTCAGTTGAGACTGATCATCTTTTTTCACTTCCTGGTTATCATTAAGCCAAGTTGATTTTTTTTCCACTTCATCTTCAGGTTGCCTATGACTCCTTCCATCAAAAGGAAAGAAATAGCACAACATATTACAACCTGCCTTCTCAGACAGAAGCAGCATGTATTACCAGACAAACAAATAGTTTCACCTGTAGTGTAAGATATCTGCCCTGGTTACTCAGTCATCAGCTGAACAGTGACATTTAAAAAACACGTAGCAAGTGCCCTTCCAAATGGAAAACTGAAGACATCTGAAGAAATTCACATTTCTGACTGCAACCTGAATATAGTTATGTACCTTGAGTTACACTCAAGCAGTATTATAAGACAAAACACTCTTTAAACAATATTCATTACTATCTACAGTAGCATTAAAAAAAATAAAATCACTTTGAAGCTATTTGTATCTTCTTGTTATTTCGATTTCTCAAGTTCAAAACAGAAATCTTCCTCCACAGACAAAAATATATCACAGAATACTGCAACACTACATTTAAGGTTGGAATATTCCTGAAGCAATACATGATTTAATACACAGAAAAACAGAACACAAATGAAAAAAGCAAAAAACAAAAACAAACAAACAAACAAAAAACAAACCAAAAACCCACCATCTTGAAGCTTCAAAATTAAAGCTCATCATGTAAGTTAATTTACTTTAAAACAAGTTCCCAAAAAGAAGCCTAGTCCTGTGGGGCTGAAACAAAGTGTAACAATAGCGATTACAGGAGAGTTGCATTGTGGCAAAACATACCTTTGATTTTCTGCTCCATTAGAGGAACTGCTTTCAAAAGGTTTGGGGAATGCCATATACTCAGTTTTTCCAGAGGCATTATGATCTAGAGGATGTTGCTGCTGCTCACTGCTTTGTGGGAAACCACTGTGTGCAAAATCTCCAAAGCCAGAAGGAAACACTGGACTGTAGTTTATACCTGCAAAATAAACAAGAATGCCATAAGTTACTACATCATTTATCCACACACTGTAAGTCAAGTCTGAGATACTGAGTGGTACCATGTACTGCTGAAACAAAAAAAATGTGGTGGGGAAATAAGAAAAAACTACTCTTGCCCTGAAAAGGTTGCAATTATGAGAATTTATCTTCAGTGCAGGTTTCAAACATCACTGGAAACTACACATACCACTACAACCCCACCAGCGTACAGATGAAGACATTTCAAGAATACTCACTCATACAAGTGAGGTAAAAACTTCCTAGAAGTTCCTAGAAAGAAAACAAAAAACCCAGCGTTCTGTGTGTGAAGACTACCAGCTCTTCAGTGATCAAGTTCACAGGAAAATTCCAACAGTGCAAGTATTCACAAGGTCTAAGAACATAGAACGCTTACTTTAACTTAAGAATCTTCATAGAAGTAACAAATTGAACATAATTACTCTTCTGTGTAGATTCTGTGTAATTTAAAATATATTCTAAAACAGAAAATAAATTCGAGAGATATAGCTGGTAGCTTTCAGATTATGCTGATTTTCTGAAAAGGCTAAAATATATTACTGTTTAAGACAATTCAGGAATCACTTTTTTTTTTTTTTTTTTAAGATACAGTAGAATACATTATTTGCCCTATTTCAAGTTAAACAGTAAAAGATTTGGCAATGAGATTAGGAACACTGTATCCAAATCAGTAGTTACTCAATATCTCTGATACAAACAAAAATTAGTAACACATTGTTATTTGCCATATTTCAAAACAAGCATTCCCAGTCCTAACCAAAAGAGATACAAACTTCTTCTCATTTAAATACTGTAACTTCAAGTACTTCAATTTCAAAATTTCAGTCTGAAGGACAAGGCAGAGTTCCATTAAATTAACATTGAATGAGGGAATAGAAATTTAAAAAAAAAAAATCATATTACTTTTCACACTTGCAGTAATACTAACCTGGAGCAAATGAAGAAATATTAGTAAATCCCGGTATATTAAACAGGTTCACAGGCTGTGGAGGAAAGCTGAATGGACAGAAAACAGGAGATGGAGGTGGTGGTGCACTACTGCCTCTCTCTTTTCTTGATGGCTTCTCTTGACACTGTTGTTCTTGCTGGTGCATTAGATCATTTAGCATTTGTTTCAATCTTGAAAACAAGGAGGAAAAAGAGTGCCTCAAAATTTAAACAGCACAAGAGAAAATAACTTGATAGAAATACAATAACCAGCAGGATGGTAGCAGTAGACAATACCATGCAAAAAAAATCACAACTTCACTAATGGAGCTTAACTACACTAAGTAGTAATGTGAACAATTCTTAAACTGAAATTCCTTGACTCTGGTACTATTCCTTGATTCTGGTACTAGACAAGCATAGCCACTAAGAGCACCCTTGATGCTTGAGCTGACAAAAAACTGTAAGTCTATACTCAGTAATTTGAGATTTGTATTTCACCTGTCCATATAACAATCACTATACACACACAAACTATGTTTTCAGTATATATGTAAAGAAATTCTTTTGGCCAGTCAAAAAATAGCTCTTATTTAATCCTGAGCAACACACAGTTTAAAATCAACAGATCTGTCGTTGTGGTCGCGTTCACAGAAATTAAACATGCTTGTGAGAATGATTAAAAAGTCACTCAGCAAGAAGTAAGCAGCTTGGAAACAAAATTAAATGGAAACAACAGAAGAAACAAAGTATTTGCAGCAACTGCCATCTAAATTACTTTAAATCATTATGCAAAAAGGGCTGGTAACTACATATCACTTATCAAGCACAAAACAGAGATGAAGATTTTGAAATTTCATACCATGAAATGAAACTACTACTGTTTTTATTTATTTACTTTAAAAAGATTATTTTTTCAGAAGATGTAAGAAGTACATTCAAATGGAGCATTACTATGTACAAATCATGACTGAAAAATCTAAGCAAGGACAAAGCTTTTCCAACATCTTTCCATGACAGTTAGAATCCAGAATCTATCCAGGTCATCTGCCAAAAACCAAAGGCACATACTGAAGCATTTCAAATTATACAGCTAAATCCTAATACAAACCTTTGGACGTTATTCTGCTGCCAAGACAGCTGACTATAACACTGGTTTAACTGATGCATGATAAGATGTACTTGTGAAGATGCGACATTATTGGGCATCATATTATATGGGCCTGCAAGCAAAGTCTGTAGAAAACAGGAGAGGGTCTGTGGAAAGAAAATAAATAAAAGAGACCAAATTACCAAAATTAGAAGTTATCGCTAGAAAAATGTAGGAAAACACTGAGTTAACTGCTCTTCATGCCTACCTGCTGATCCTGCATTAAAGTCTGGCAAATGCTAACACTAAATTCAAGTTGTTTCTTCAACTGATTGATCTGTTCTTGCCATTGTTCTTTTTCCTCCACGTAAGAAAGCTCAGATATCCACCGAAAGTTTTCCTGGCGTCTCATACTGATGTTTTGCTGCTGCCTAGTTTTAGACATTGGCCGATAATTCCCATCTGCTGAAAGAGGACGGCAATTTTTCCACCTAAGGCAGGGAAGGAGCAGAAAGGAAGAATGAGAACAAAAGCTGACATTTCAGACCTTCCTGTTAGGGATGCTTCAATCATCAATGATTCAGTTGTATGTAGAACAATCAACATAATACAGTAAGAAGCAGCACAGGTTTCAAATAGAATGTCTGATGCATTCGCACTGATTGTTTTTCCTTAATAAAAACCAGAGGAAACTAATTATAGTTTTCTGAATCATTGACTTCGAAGAGACAGCAAAAAATTCACATGGGTCATCTTCTGCTATGCTGACTGAAACACAACATGAGGAGCTATAACACAACACAACAAGGTAATTGAATGGCAGGCAATATTTAACACAGGAATACAGAATAATCAAAATTTGTCATATACATTGTAGCTACAGAGGCTAAGACAAGAAAATGCCACTGCATACATCTCACTAGCACACAAAGAAATTTCACTTTGATCTAGTAGGGTGCTTTGCATTTAGTGCAATGGTCTTTCCACCCCTTCCAAAAACACCCTCACAAGCATTAAATTAACAAGTAATGCCACTTACCTATCCTTATTTCCTTTAAGATAATACACACTTTCTGGTATTTGGTTATTGGGATAAATGGAAAAGCTGTCATTCATACTTGGCGCATCTTCCTCTTCTTCTGCCTGGTCAAGTCCATCAGAGAGATAACCATCTTCATCTCCATCCTCTTCATCTAGTGCACACTGGGTAGAACCTCCCCAGGTAGCCATTGTCCTGCTGAACATTGAAAATGAGAGGTGTTTGGGAAAGATGCTTTTTTTGTTTAAGTTTATAGCAAACTATTAAAACAATCTCTTGACAATTGTAACTCCACCAACTAATCAAGATGCACCAAAACTCATTTATCTAACAGAAATGAAACTAGTATTCTTCTGATATCAAAACAACCGAGTAAAATATCATGCTGTTTTGGAAAATTACTCTCTCTACAAATGCTGTAAAGATGAGGAAACAATATTCCATGCATTTGGCATTTTCCATGTATTCCTCTCTCTTCTTTAGAGAGGAGAATAAATATGGGGGGGGGGAGAAGTAACCCTACAGAACTGTGATGTTACCAACTTGACTTTAGAAGTCAAGAAATCCATCTAATGTTGTTATACCATCACCTGACAATTCTCAGACAAAAATGAGAAGCAAATCAGGACCAAAACCTCACGAAACAACAGAAGCACCCACTGACTGACAGCAAAGAGGGACTCATGCTCTTACTTCTCTGTCCTACTCTGCTGAGGAGTATGCTGAACTTCTGACCCATCACTTTTAACTGATGCAGCAACAGTAGATATTGTTTCTGCCAGTTCTCTCCTCCTCTGATGTTCAGCCATTAAAGCTTCAAGTTGTTTTCTTCTCCGTCGCAATTCTTCTCTTAGAATTTCATGTCTTCTCATCTCAGACCATAACTGTTTCCAATAAAATGAAACGCATCAGAGTATAAACAAACAAAAAAAATCTCAAGTAAAACCTTAAAATTTCACTATTTGAAACTACACTGACATTTTTGTCCAGGCACTGGTATTGATCACACTACAAAAATGCACCCAAGTAGGAGCCATTTTAGGAGCCATTTTAAAATGCAAAAAGGTAATCAAACAAATGAAGATAGTTACTTTTTTAAATAAGACAAATAGCGCATGTTTCACACAACACTTTCTAATCCCACAACTCATTTCAAAGGTTAGTCAAGAAACAAAAAATATTTTTATCAAATATATTATTATATAATGCTGTAAATGCACATTATTGACCTCTTACACTCATGTCATAGAGAAAAAAATCATATTCCAGGAGCATGAAGAACAGTACAGCACTATCAATATTTACTTCTTTCCAGAAATGAAGTATATCAATTACATACACTTCATTATCATGGCTACTATACTATACTCTCTCCATATAAAGTACTTAAAATAATGTGTCCAAGTTTCCTAGAACTTTTTTTCCTTTTTTTTTTTTTTTTTAATTTCCTTTCCACATAAAGTATCAGAATATCAAGTATGAAATACCTCATTGCCTACTGGTACAGATTCACCAAATTCAAGTAAAGGCTTGCCAGCTGTGTTACACTCATTCATGGCTGGAGTTGAGGCTGCTGGTGAAGTCTGTCTATTTGCTGGACTGTTACCCAGGCCAGCAGACTGAAAGAAAAGGCAGAATGGCAGAACAGCTTAACTTTCTAAAATTTACAATTCAGGTTTTTTGAGATAGCAAAATTATTTAGAAATTCAGTGAGAACCTGGATTTTAAAATCCATTAAGTACTTACTTCAGAGGTTAGTCAGAAACAAACAAAAACTGTTTCTAGTCTAATGTATTATTGTATAATGCTGTAGATACACAATGTTGACCATTTACTGCTCATTTCATAGAAAATCATGTTTAAAGAGTATGAAAAAAGTACAGTACTGCAGTTCAGTTTGAATACAGCGAAGTGTTGATCATATAGAAGGTCCTCCATTTTTCAAGACTTTAACACTGTAATTTTTGAAGACAAAGAACAGTGAAACTAGAGTTTGATACAGCAATCACTGAGCAAGAACTTCAATGGAACTAGATAGTCAGAGCACTTTTCTAGCTTGAGAAATCCAAATTCTTAATGTAGAACACAATTAATAACAAGTATTTTAAAGCAAGTT
>JAOWBP010002392.1:41070246-41083798 GCA_028571105.1 Tragopan temminckii
GTTGATCATATAGAAGGTCCTCCATTTTTCAAGACTTTAACACTGTAATTTTTGAGGACAAAGAACAGTGAAACTAGAGTTTGATACAGCAATCACTGAGCAAGAACTTCAATGGAACTAGATAGCCAGAGCACTTTTCTAGCTTGAGAAATCCAAATTCTTAATGTAGAACAAATTAATAACAAGTATTTTAAAGCAAGTTTTTTTACTTGGGAAAAATGGTGTGAAAATAATATTTCACTCTTCAACAGCCTAAGAAAGCAAAGTCTACCTACTTGAAGGTCAGGACAAGCTTTCTGTAACACTTCGATTTTTTCTTGAATTTCCATCAGTTTTCTTCTTTCTTCCTGTAGCTGCTTAAGTTCCCTCTGCTGCTGCTGAAGTTTAGCTTCATAAAACTTCTCTCTGCATGGACACATTACCCACATATTACTTGGCAAGAAGTCATCTAAAGAAAGATTCTACGGTCCTCAGACAAAGACATACCTTGCTTTTTCATTCAGTCCTACATCTTTTTGCAACTTATTGGTACTAACTCGAACATTGTTTGGTTGTTGCTTTATCTCTTCCATCTCACCCAAAAAGTCACCCATGTTAGATGCATTTGCAGCGAGTACTTGAGGTTCTGGATCATCATCCTGAAAGGAAGACAGGAAAGTAATCAGACTATTTTCAAACTGATGAACGGAATATAAGAAGTTCATTTTATCAAAGCAATTTTTTTTCCCCTAACTAAATAGTCTGAACATCCTAATCATTCAAACTAAAGGTAAGAGGTCATTATCTTCATGTTACCTTGACTTTACATTATCTTAATTAATAGTTAAGATAATATCTAATTATCTTAACAAGATAATTCAAAGTTATAAAGCTCAAACTGTTGAAACCATCGATATAAACACAAAATAACATGTGCCTCATTCTGCGAGCCTGAACCACTTGAATTGTATTTTATACCAACGACTGAGAAGACAGAAATACATGAGCACATCAAGAAAAAAAAGTGGAAGGAGAATAGAAGAACAGAAGAAAACTGAGGTGAAGACTCTTAATTACTGTAATAATAATAATCATATAAAGTATTATTAGCTTAAAATAAAACTGAAACTACTCTGAAAAGTGATTTTTTAAAATATTTTAGAAACAATTTTCTGCAAGGTTTCCTATTCCACTTTTTTGTTGTCACAGCTTTTTCATTGTAAGTTCCCAATTAAATCTTAAAATTCTTGTAGTCACAACATTCTTCTTTCAACACAATCTTTCTGAATACAAAACCTGCTGAAAAGATCATCACTGGCTAAGTGCAACACAGCGATCCAGATCTACAGCACTGTTACTGAGCGCAAAGGTTCAAACCTTTTAAATATGAAGACTGACTGTATGTTTCTGTGTTTTCTTCTCAAGATTCTATATTCTCTCTAATTCTGATTTATAACACCATACAGTTAAAAATCTTTGTAGTGGTCATAAAAAAGAAGCCCAATCCAGACACTGGGAATTTTGACAGCAAAGTAATCTCAAAATAGCTATACATCATCTATACTGTTACAATTATTAAAAAAAAAGTACTAGAATTATTTTACAGCTCTTATATAAAACCTTTACAGTCTGTTGTACTTACATACACTCAGTATGCAGACATGAAATTTAAATCATTAAATCTAAGTTCTCCACAGAGACATTAGATTAAAGAAAAGCTCTTTTTAACAAAAATAATGAATATAAAAAAGACATTCAAATTAAAAACATTGTCAAATTTATAGCTGGCTCTCAAAATCCTTAATGAACAACAAGTTTCCCAAACATCTGAGCTTCAACATACTGCGACGTTTCAAATACATCTGAAGATTTTAACCAAATCCAATACAACATTGCAAAACCTAGGATTCCAGAACTAAAACAAACATTCATTATAAGTTTAAAACCATAGATCAAAATAATTTAAAGAACACTAGACTTCCTGTTTTGTTTTGTTTTGTTTTTTTTTGTTGGCTTTTTTTTGTTAATAAAAGCCAGTGCCAAGATAAAGTATTAAAAATCACTCTTGTCTTAGATCAGCATCCCAGGAAAATTCCAGATTTGAACTCGGTGTCACCTTCAACTTCAGACAAATCAACCACTGTCTCCTTTTTCCCAGTCAATTCTATATAGTAGACTAGCAGAATTTTTCCCCACTAAAAGTTCCACATTACATGAAATAATGAGTTACATTTTCATGCATGGATTTATAGTCATAGAATACCTGCACCATAGCAGCAAGGTTTTGCAACTGTCGAAGTTTCTGCTTTGCAGCCATAAGCCTATTAATCTTCTGCTCAAACTCAGCATCTCCTGCAACATCACCCAGGCTGCTTCTGTGACTAGATATGGAATCTTCACTAGCTCTATCTTCTTCCACTTCATCATCTTCACCTTGGGGTAGGTCAGTATCTTTGTCATCCTCCCTATTATGACAGTCTGGAGATGTGGAGAGGGAAGAGGGGAATAAACAAAACAGTATCAATTATATTACTGAAATGCCTACTTTTATTTAATTACTACACTTCAGAAAAATACCAGCCTACTGTTAAGACTCAGACACTTCGAACAAAGTTCTCCCAGATGTTGCATGGCTATCAGAATCACGCATGCACTAAGACCTAAATTATTATAAGATTTTAGAACATACCTAGAGTAGAAGATATTTTTAGAGTCCTTATATTAGCAGCAGATCGATTATTTATTTCACAGTCTGTATTAAGATGCCTTCCATCTCTGTTATTAGTTCCACACTGTACATTTGAGTTGCTATTTATTTCACTCCAACTACTGATTCCTTGCGGGTTTCTAGGGTGAAATGCATTACTCATGTTAACTTCTTAAGAATTGGTATTGATGGAATACTACTTCAGCCATTTTATTGACTCACTTTTATGAATATGTCTTTATTTTCCTAATCCTTTGTTATTAAAAAAAGAAAAAATCTCCTAAAATTCACTTGCAAAATTAGTCCAGACACTGAGAATTCTCAATATCCATCTCTCATACAGACATGTTTCTCAGAAAAATAGACAAACATATGAAAATCAGAAGCAGCTACAAGTTATTTCCCTACTCAAACTGCAACAGTATCAGTCTACAAGAGGATTTCAAGGTGTACATTTATATAAATAGCTTTGTATGATTCATAACCAGGTTAGTATTGATTTCTGCAGAGATCAGCTATCCTGTTACTATAGCTCAGAATGTCTCTATACACTGAAGGTTGCTTCTGCTTGAACTTCCTAGCTCTGGGACTGTCCATCTTCCAGAGGAATTTCACACACATTTCCTATAGAACAAAATTATTACTAACCTGTGTAAGCTATAGAACAAAATTATTACTAACCTGTGTAAGCTACATAAAAATAACACTGTAACTTTTCCAAAAATTTCATGTGAAAAATGGATTACTTCTAGTTCACTGAAATCTTGCATTGCTTCAGGAAACCTATGACAACTTAGCTACAAAGACTGAGGATGACAAAATATATGATAACCTAATATTTGTAACAGGCTGTGGATCCCCATGTTCAGAATCACTTCCCGAGTCTTCTGTTTCTTCCTCTTCCTTAGTGTTTTCATTCACAGCATCTGTCATCATATCAGATGTTTGCTCATAGTAGTGAACTAGCTCACGTAACTCATTCAGTCTCTTACGAACCTCATTTAGCTTCCTGAGGAGAAAAAACAGAAAACAGAACACAGGCCAGTATTAGTTATATCTATGGAAATTGAAAAAATAAATAGGTACATTTATAGTTCTTAATGTTTACTGTAATTTTTCTAGCTGTAATAAACTCCTGCTTGAAGCTAAGCAGCCATTTACTGTCTCAGACCATTTAGTAAGTGGTCTGTTAAGTAAATTAAAACACAAAACAGTTTCTTAATACCGAATTTACTATAACACACCTAAAACCCAATGCTAAAAAACCACTAAAGCAAATAAATAAATATTTTTTTACTGAAGCTTTTCTGTTGGATTTAGATTGTCATCCTCTTCACTCTCATTCTGAGAAGCCAGGGAATCAGGAGGATAAGGAGCAGATGCCAGACTATTTGATTCACCATTGATAACAGTTACTACGCCCACAGGAGCAGAAGCAGCTGAAGTTGTACTTCTTTGGTCAATACTCCTTTGAGGAGAACTTGAAGCTGGAAAAACTACAGAGAAGAAACATACCTCTTGAAAACAGCATTCGAAAAGGAACCTACCTAACCAAACTACATTAAAAGGTAATTACAGAAAATATTAACAGCATCCAAAACAGCAGTTAGCACCTTCTTTTCTTTCAGGAACAACTTCTGCAATTAAGTTTCACGACAGGCAATGCCAACCAAAACAGGCAGCTTCCATAAACAATACTTAAGTCAGTTCATTTAGCTTTATCAAACATAAGTGAAAGTTTTCAAGCTGTCAATGTGCCCAGAGTTCTTTTAAGGACTAACTTATGGTTGAATTGCTTTTGATGAAATTTAATGTACATTTGAAACGAACATTTAAAACGATAAGAGTTCTAATAACTCTTTTTTCCCCAACAGGTAAGTTCTTGCAGCCACATGCTTCAGAACACAGCCTTGAGATATGCTTAATTTATCCAGCTATATAAAAATCATAACCAAATACACCCAGATTATGCACATTAAGTACAAGTAAGAAGAATGGCTTTTAGAAACATAAGCATCAAACCAATCTGCTCTTCTACAGGAGCACACTGGAAAGATTCATTTCTTAATCAGACTACCCTATAATCGCCTCTCACCAATTTCCAGCCATAGAACAAAGCTTCACCAGGGCAAATGCAAGTCTAGAAACAGAAGCATATAGCAAACAGTAGGCCCACATGGGAGACTTCAAGAATAGAAAAATCATCTGAGGAACAGGCCAAAACATCCAGTTCATAAAGACAGCTGACTTCCTCTGGCATGACCTGAGATTCAAGTACATCTGACTAGTGGATAAGAAAGTCCTTGGACAGTGGAAAAAAAATCAAACCCCACCACGCGGTAGTGTTAACAACAGAAGCACACAGCACATAAATACAGAAGTACTGTGATAATATACAGAACATTCTCATTCTGATTTGTGTAGTGTATTATATGAAGTGTCACTGACAAGCCTTAGAAAAAAAAAATTAGCTATCACAACCTCACAAATCAACAGGAATAATGTGTAAGTGCTATCTATTTTACTTGTCCAGCTCTCCAGCAAGTATGAAATATTTACTGCACTAAAAACCAGTTACGTAATACTGCCCGCCCCACCACAGCTTTATCACCTACTACAGTGATCATTCATTAGCCAACTGCAAGGCCACCTTAAAAACATATACGCTGTGTGTTTTTAAACCTGTACTCTTGAAAATGGATAATTCCATTTAAATAAACTTACAGGAGGAATTATTTAGATGTTGGTCACGAAGCGTATGCAGTTCTCCTAACAGCTTATCCATTTTTTGCTTTTTCCCCTGCAACATTCGCATCTTGTTGAAAAGCTGTGCCTTTTCATCTGACCGGTGCTCTGATACTGAAGAGTTTCGGCTTTGTGAAATCTCTCTGGTAAGTGAAAGACTTTCTGCTTGCCTTCTATTGTCTGGTACAGACTGAGTCTAAAAAGAATAACTTCATTTCATTCAAAGTACCACAGATGAAAAGCAAAATAAATTGTAATGAACAAAAAGGCCTCTTATAGACTTGGTAAGCTCAGCAGCAGAACAAAGAACTTCATCACTTCGCTAATAGATAACCCTCAGGAACACAAAGATGCTGAGCTTGCAGGTTTGGAGGAACTCCAATTACTCCACCAGCAGAGGAATAAAGATAAAAAGACAAACTGTTAACTGTTCAAAAGAATAAGAAAAACAGACAGTGGTAGAGCTTCAGAGTGCAACACAAAGACTGACCTGAGAATCATGAAGTTGGTTATGAAAGCGCTGAATTAAGTCAATTAGTTCTTCATTCAATTCTGATGTAAGGCTTACTCCAGAAACACTACCTGTTGTCTCTGTTACAACTGGGCATGCAGAAAAAAGGAGGAAAAATGTAAATACTTGTTCAAAGAAACATAATAAAGACCATTTGATGAAAACGCTTTGTTCTGTGAGCATACAGAACCTTAAAGAAGGGTTGGTGTTTTGTTTTTTTTTTGTAAAATTTAGGTATTGATGCTTGTATTTCTACAAATACGGCTACTTAAAATATAAAAAAAAACAAATGCAATAAGAACTGATTTTCCAGCTTGCCCTCTAGTTAAGCTTTATGACAACTTTTATGAGGAAGAGGCACACAACTCTAGCAGCCTGAATATGAAGTCGCTCCATGCAAAGACATAATTTCTCAGGAACACACACAAGACTGATTACCTAACTTCCAAAGAAAATATAACAGCATTTATGGAGGAGTGGAAGAAACGATGTTACATGCAAAACCTCTTAATGCTGTTAACAGAACTAGACTGCAACGAACGAGTCTAAGACAACTCATATGTCAACAGCACACCAAGTCAAGTGCAATTGTTTGCTCTTTTAAGACAGAATTTCTGAGAAACTCTGCTGGCAACCTTTAAGCATATCACAGAGAAGCCTCAGTCCAAAAGACAGCTTTTAAAAAGCTGGGAGTATATGAAGACTTATTAGAGGAATGCTTTTAAACTGAAGGTCATGTTATAATGGTGGTGCTCTATCATCAAAAGCATCCCACAATTTTAGAGTTCTATTTTCATATTTGCTTGTGTAATTGCTATAGTAACTTCCTCCTTTTCCCAAATAAACCATTAGTCTATCAGTGGCTATTAAATGGTCAAGAAGCCACCCATTAAAAAACAACAACAAACAAACCAGAGCAATGCAACCAACCAAACAACAACAAGAGAGCAAATAAAAGCCTCAAACTACCAGTTGCCTATGCCCAGAAGGTTGCAGCAAGGGAGACAACACCCTCTATATGCTCCAGTTTCCTACAAATGCCTGATACATTAACAGAGATAAGAGGCAGACTCATAACCTGACATGGTAGTCCAATTCTTAGGAAAAAAAAAATTAGGATTTTACAAGTAAACAACAGAAATCAGCTGTGTTGTTTTTAACTGACTTGTCATTTTACAATATTAAAAAAAAAAAAGGACATTAAATTATAGCCCTGCAGTAAGACTTCAAAGAAGAGAATTACTAAATAACTTTTAATACGTATTCTACAATTCCAGCATTAATCATTTAATCAGCAAGTTAAAATAACTATTAAAGATGCTTTCATACCAGACTCATCTACAACAGCAACAGCTTGCTCTGCTTTATGCTGCAAAGCAAGAAGAGCTGCCTGTCTTCCTTGAAGAGCCTTCAATTGTTCCTGCTGTTGTAGCATCCTTTTCAGTAAATCGTGCTGCTTCTTCAAGTTCTCCAACTCCTCTTTAGCTTCCTGTTGAGGATCTCTGGCCTGAAAGATACAGAAGAACATTACCATAACCAGGATAATTTATCTGGAAAGTACTACTGTTAGAGGTGTCAAAACAAGCAAGAATGTAACTGAATCAAGGTCAGCCAAGAGTTAAAGGTGAAACTGTTTCACTTTTCAGTCCTCTACAGTCGAGGAGTTTTAGACATAGAGTAAGAAAAAAAACCTATATCATCAAGATACGCTTACCACCCTCAGGATTAAGTTTTCCTTAGAAATACTCAGCCATTTAATATGCCCCAAAGACTAATCTAAGCATCCCTCTGTCCTTTGAAGCATAAATTCATAGCAAAGCATTAATATAAGAATGCTAAAGCTAAGCAACATCAGGCACAGCATCACAGTGTTTCAAATGATACAAGACCCTGACTATTTACTAGCTTAAAATGTATTTTAAGAAGAAAGTTTTGCACAGTTACTCCTCTCTAATGTATAACATGTATTTACTTTTGTACTCAGTACTTTTGGCATAGGCAGTAAATCACCTCAGACTTGGGTAAATCAATTTCAAAAGACACGCTCAGAACTCCCTCTATATCATACTTCCAAGCACTTGGAAACAAATCTGAAGGAATGAAAGCACGCTGTATTTTAACCATACATTAGAGAAAAGTTATTTTCCTCAGCCCATCTTAATTAATAGCCGGAAATTTGTCTCAAAACCTTTTCAGGAATTAAGTATTTTAAGACGACACCCACTGGTAAAGGTCCTGCTTCTGTTTAAGTTGATTTATCATATTATGCAGATAAAAACGCTGAAAAGATTGCCTCCTTCTTCTTAAAAGTCAACATAAACATAACAATATTAAAAGTATCAACATCTTTTCATGCAATGTTGATTTCCCGAAGCAAAAAATTCTCTCAATGCGAAACAAATCCAGTACTGAAAGTCAGGATAGAAGCACGTGCCTTATTAAATATTTCTGGGCAAAAGAGAACACTCAGCTTCCCAGAAGATAAAGGACAATACATCCAGAATTCAACACTTCTCAAAGAAGTGTCAATACAACTTGAGCTGAACATTCTTTTAAATTTTTATCTTACATATATAAAGCAGAGAAAAGGGAAAATAGAGTACAGAAAAATGAAATCAACACAGGAAGGAGGGGAAGAAAGGGAAAAGCGGTACGTGCCTCCAAGTTTCACTCAATTACTAACTCAAACACCAGACTTACCTGTGTTCACTAATAAACAAAAAACATTTTTCAAGCCTAACACTTCTACATTTTGCTTGATACATTTTGTTTAATATTTGATTTACATGTTTTGCTGTTCTCTTCCTGGGAAAACAGGAAGAGCCATCTAACATCGCATAAAATCAGAATATCTTCCCTACAGCTGATATAGTTATGTTACAGGTATTATTTTCTCTGCAAATATTAAGACTTCAGAAGAGGAAGTTTTCAAATACCTCTAAAGAAAACAGCTCCAGCTGAAGAAGACAAGGCAAATGAACACAGGTAAGCAAGCCAAATAGAAACATTTACTGTAACAAATACATTTGGAGCAAGTTAATAGGGACAAAAATGAAAGAAAATCAGCACATATAAATGCTGTTTTAGAGGCTAACATACTATTTTTGAAGTGCACCTTTGAAGGCAATCCATGTTTTTGGCTCTAAATCCTACAAGGCCAGAGCAGCTCGGACACTTTTCCCTTTTGGGTTTGCTGTAACATCAGCATCTGTAACCCGTTCTCGTGAAGCTGAATGCCCCTAGTTTGTCCTCAATGCAGGGACAAGTGCTCATACTAGAAGGTACCTCCTTTATTAAATAGTTAAGCATATTACATTTTGAACACGTGCTCTGGCTTAACATACATTTTTAAACTGCAAACGTATCCACTTCTGTCTTGTCACATATTGAACGCTACTATCAAATAAAACCTACTAAACAGCAAAGATAGTTCCAGTCTAAGTTTCTTAATGTTTTAACAATGAAGCTGCTCCAGATAGAAATCAACCTTACAGAGCAGGAGCATTCATTCTGCATAAAAAGAGAAATTAGCTACAAAATGAAGTATCAAATAGAAAACAAACTCCTTTTTTGAGGTGAAGAAAAATGCAAGCTTTCATGCATCTATCTTAAAATTTGTACCAGTCCTTTTCTACTTTTTTTAAAGGTTTTATGAAATTAAATGCATACACTCCATGCATGCAACTGCACTTATCTTATAGTGTCAGAGTTCTTCCAGACCTAAACATAACTACAAAGACTCCTTAAGATTTTATCTGCTGTTTTTGTACCAAGCACTTCACTTATCATTTGCAGAGCGCTCTAAGTACTAACTGGCTACAACAGTACCAACTACTAATTCTCCTCAGAAAAGTATTGAAAGATGCAAAACAGAAGTTGCTGTTAAAATGCTTTCTTATCTAGAACAAGAACTGTTTGCAATGTAAAGACTCTACAGATAGGAAAGGAGATGGTCTGTGTACTTCAGAACTAATTCAGAATATATTTTCTAAAAGGTACCCACCCCTCCAAATAAAGGAAAGAAACTTCTGAGTTAAGCCAATACTTTTACCATACTACTAAAAAGACACTTAACCAATGGTCCACTAATAATTCATTTATAACCCTCTCATCTTCACCTAACAACAGCAAATTTCCTTATCAACAGAAAAACTTAAGAGATGAAAAGATGCATAGAAAATTATTCACTCCTACACTAATGTCACACATGCATCCTTTCACCAAAATACACATTTAACCTTTTAATCTATTTTTAGGAAAGGCCAAAGATTATCTTAAAAAAAAACTCATCAAGAAATACTGTATTGTTTTGACAGAATCATTTTTCCCATGTATACTGAAAAAATCCTGTTCATGGGTATACTTCCTGAACAGAGGGCTAAGGGATTTATTAACTTGAACTGCATATCATGTCACTGCCACAGCAACCAAAAGAAAAAAAAAACAAAAAACAACAAACACTCATAAGACTTCATTTCCGGCATTTTAATTACTAAATTACTAAAAGGCAGCTTACCATGGTATCTGATGCCTCAGCTTGCACATCAGTGTTTAGCGATGTGCTCTCACCTATAGAACCAGATCCCACAGCTGAATCTATAGTCCAAACACCATCATCCTCATTTTCTCTAGCCTGAAATATTTCAGTGGCATAAATAAAAAGCTATATAAATGGAGCAGTAAAAATTAATTATGGAAGGTACTACATCTCATAAACCAACACCCCTAGTAGCACCATTGAAACAGCAACAGTCAACTTCTTTAAAAATAAATAAATTGAAGTTTACAGTGCAGAAACAGGTATATCATGTTCTCAAACTTACAAGCATCTTTTGCAAAAATTTCAGATAGGATTTCTCCTGCTCTTTAAGGTGATCTATAAGGTGTGATAAACGCTCAACATTGGCCGATCTTTCATTTTTCTCTACAAGATCATCCCGCATGTAGCTGGCCTTAGCAATATAGTCGCGAATCTGAACTAGTCTGCTGACAATCTGTAAAGACACTGTAATTACTGAATGCATTCAGCAATAGCTATATGGTATTTAATGCACAAAACAAGGTGAAAGCAACAGCCAAGTAGCAATAATAAAGTAACATACTGTACTTTCAATCATATAGGCACATTTATGTAAGCGGTTAAAAGATAAAAGCCTTTAAGAATAGATAAAAGCATGCATGAAATTGTAAGGCTGAAGCATAGGGCTTCTTGTTGACATCAGCTTAAACAGAACTAAGCTGATAGTACCAACATGAAAATACTCAACTATGAGACTATTTCTTAGAACTCTATAACAGAGAATCAAATGAATATTAATATACCTTCTTTTACTTTCTTCCAATAATTAGATTTCTAAATGACAATATATTGCTTTTGGTTCAGTCTTTTCATCAGTCTGCCTCTTAGAACAGTGGGAAGAATATTTCTAATACAAAATAAACTACAACACTTATACTAAAAATTTAGAAAAACACAATGAAAAATAATAGTATAACTGACACCTTTTGAAGAGCCCCTATTCCACAGACATTACAGGCTATACAAGTACCTGGCTACTATCCATAGTTGGTTCTCCTCTCCCATCTTCTTGAACAGAGAGTTGGCCATTTTGTAAGAAATCTTTGTTTAGAGCAGCTCCAAACAGGTCTTTACATTGCAATGGCTCCCCACTTTCCTTTTTTTGGGAACCTGACACAGGATCTTTGCTTTTGTTAGTGTTTATCTGCAGTGACAAGAAGTTGAATGGCTTTTTGCTTTCATTAAGTTGACGTTTGTTGTTAGCAGCAGTCGCCCTGCCTTGAGAATCACTTCCAATGCTTCTCTATGAACAAAGAGAACAAAGAATAATTGTGTTTATTTGTGATCTCATAGTTCCCTCATAAGTTACTGACTAGACAACAGCTAAACAGCGCCAGTAATGTTTGTCATATAGTTTACAGAGAGCAACCCACACTCTTGAAACATCTGAAAAGCAGAAGAGTTCCGTAGTTGCACAGAGCGCTTAGCTCCTCATCCTTGCTCTGGCCTCCACCTTTGCTACAGTGAAAAGCACCTTACTTCTTCAAGTACATTTGAAAGAACACATATATACTATTTTTTAAGTGGCATAATAGCTTGTAGAATATGCTATCTCAAACTTGTCTTTAGAAACTTCTGAATAGCAACTTGATCCTGTAACATACATTCCTGGAGGAAGTTTTGCCAAGACTTTATATTCTAATGAATCACACTTCAAACATAATCATTACAACTCTAACAAGTTAATAAAAAGCTTTGGCAAAGATTAACAAATTTCTATTCTGGAACTGTTAGTAATGAAACAATAAATTTGTGCTAACAAATTAACCCCTCCAACTTTGCACTGCACTGGACAAGGGAGGGCCAAACATGTCAATATTCCTAAGGAAGCAGTTAGGGCTAAGAAATTTGTGCATATGTTTCTCCACGTTACAGAGGTACAACTTCTACAGCTGCTCCTCCTCTGCTTAAGCTGCAGTGATAATAGTGCTCAGAGTCATAAACTACGCCACTTCCAGAGCAAACTTTCAGAATAAAATAACAGAGACTTTTAAGTGACAGACAAGTATGGTGAATAAAAAATACTGGTTTGAGGACACAAAATTTATTGATGATTGAGAGGAACAAAGTAAAGACAGCTGGCAGAGCCTAAGGCCTAGAAAAGCCAAGTTTCTGAACTTTCCCCAAGTTCAGAACTAGAATTGCTATTTGGCTTCCACAGTGCATTTAAGCTATGGCACTATGAAAGCCTGCTTTATTCATCTGACAAATTATTAAGAGATAAATGAACAACTTCTGTAGTCACATGTATAGTGAAAGCTAGTATTCACACAAACCTGATCCAGATCACTGAAGTTTATTCTTTGTTTAAGTCTTTCCAATTCAGCCTGCTCTGGAACAGACATCTGGGTCATGTATCGAGCATGAGGAAAAGTGTGAGGAGTTCTGGTCTTCCGTCGTCCCATTCCAGGTGAAGATTCTGGAGATATATCATTAGTAAGTCTCGTTTCAGCTTCTCCACCAAGCTTTTTCTTGTTTTTTTCTGATGATCTGTTTGCTTTTTTCTGTTGACTTCCCCAGTCCTTAAGACAAAAGAAAGGAAAAGTAGAAAACTCATATTTACTATCCATGTAGACAGAAAGTAAACTTTTAAGTTTAGTGAAACAGAGTTTACTTCTATTTTAAAAATAAAAATCATAAATAAAAAATAATTTTCTTTGCCACTTACGTGAAACTTGTCGGGCAATTTCTAACCCATATAATCCTGCAATGCCTCCAATTTGTGTAAAATAAAGCCAAAATTCTATTTTTCTTCTTCAGCAAATACCCTTAGGAAGTTTAGAACGTTTAGGAATAAGAGTTTTCAGTTCTAACAATAACTAGCATGTCTGTATGTCTAGCTACTTTATTTTATTCAGAACACCTCCCATAAATACATTTATGGATTGTACAATCTCTGAACTATACATAACATTTGCACATGTATACAGAATCACAGAATCACAGAACGGCCAAGGTTGGAAGGGACCACAAGGATCATGAATCTCCAACTCCCCTGCCACATGCAGGG
This sequence comes from Tragopan temminckii, assembly GCA_028571105.1. Taxonomy (NCBI): domain Eukaryota; kingdom Metazoa; phylum Chordata; class Aves; order Galliformes; family Phasianidae; genus Tragopan; species Tragopan temminckii. The sequence goes on from JAOWBP010002392.1 coordinate 41,083,778, forward strand.
CCACCAACCTCCCCATTTAAT
>JAOWBP010002392.1:41093060-41116169 GCA_028571105.1 Tragopan temminckii
AACTGATTTACACTATCTTATTTTCTTCTCCTGCCCTTTTGGGAAGAGGGAGTAAAAGAGCAGCTGGATGGTGATCCAGCAACTAAGCTCAAGTCAATCTACCACAGCTCCTTAAGTGCTCTTGCAGGCTGGCTTCCTTGGGATACCTGATCAGCCCAGATTGTTCTTTTGCTGTTAGCAGTAAAAATTAGCACTTCAAAATGGCATTTATTCCCATTTTTTAGATACTTCTAATTCAAATGTATACATTGTTTACCTTCTGTTAAATCACTAGACATTTTTTCCCCCATATAGCTTTACCTACAATTACCTAATGCTACCTATAGTTGCATCATCATTAAAGTCCTTTGTTACGTTTAGTATTTAGAGGAGACAAAATACTCAGTGAGCACCTGAAATTTTACCAAAAACTTTTAGTAACTGAATACAGATGAACTATGGATTTCTACTATTTTTTTCATCTGCACCCAAAATTTTAGAAGGTGTTTTATTTGTACCAAATCCACATCCCAAGTGTTTATGACTTGGTTATAACCAAGAAGCAAACCCAGAAATACTCGTCTTCCTGTTGTCTATAGAAAATGCATTACGCAGTAAGACGTAAGTAAGCCTTCTAAATAACTACAGCAGCAGAGACAATGAAATTTTTTTGCCCTATCAATTTTCTACTTTTCGAAGAAGTCAAATACTACAGCATATAACAAAAACCAAAATGATATAGCTGATACATTCTGAAAATGATAAAACAAATACACAGTGCCCAACCTACCTCCTTCTGGCACTGTTTTAGAAAATAAAATGAGATATTTCTATGTCAAAATTTCCATCAGAATTGTATATGTGAACACTAATGGAAATGGACTTAACCAGAGTCATTAAGTCATTTCCTTGCTACCATGGATGCCCAACCCAGTAACAACTTTTAGAAACATGTCAAATTCCATTTTAAAAGCAGCTGTCGTTCCAATTTCCACTTGCATTTATTTCTGTCTCTTGTCTATTTATATTCTGACTTTGTCTATTGTCACTATCCACTAAAAATAACTTTACCTTATAGAATTCTTTTCTGCTGACCACCTAATATATATTCATAGAAAAACTAATACCCCCTTTCAGCTTTCACTTCGCTAAGATAAACAAATCAAGTTCTTTCATTGCTCCTTCCACCTTCTTCATTATTCTAATAGCAATCAATTCTTTACACTTGTAATTTTAATATGGGTGAACCCATATTAAACATACAGTACTTCAGACAAGGGCTCCTCAGAGATCACGCAGTAATATTCATTCTTCTCTACCTTAATGGATGTATCTTGATAAATAGGCTGGAAATTTTATTTTTTAAATGTTAGCCACACTTTTCAAGTTAACAACTTCCTCATGCCCTTTATCCTCTAATGTAATCCATTATACATTGCGTCACTGTATTAAATTCTATAATGAAATTCAAATAGGTAATATCTGATATACCAGCTTTGTTCAGAAAATCTGGTACCAAATAAAAGAAAACAGTAATGTTAGTTTTATGCAGTCTATCTTTCAAAAACCAACATAGCATTTTAACCCCATTTTACTCCATTTCTTCAAACTGCATTTCTGCCGATAGGCTTGAAGGCGATTGTGGTCAATTTAATTGACCTGTAGTTTTCATGATAACTTTGGCCTGCCTCTCAAATACTTTTTTCATTTCTAAGTCTGCTGACCTCTGGAAGATCTTTTTTTCTTTGTTTAAATTATTTCCAAGTGGAACTACAAGACTTCTGAGAATTCTGAGATGGAGAGTATCTCAAATCCATCTTCAGTGTACCAGCAACTTGAATTTCTAACCTGTTTAGTCTTTTCAATTTGCACGATCACTTTTCATGATCCTTCTCACCTCAATATCTCTGTTTTTATCTAGAAAGTATGCTGTTGGTTCTGGGGTCCTAGACCTACTGGTATTCTTTATCTTCACTTATATGAGTCTTTAAGTTCTTTCCCATTCTTTCTATATTATCTCCAAGACTCTTACTTATCCAGCTAAACGTTTAACACTGTCCCCTTGGTTGAATTTAATTTTCCCGATACATTGCTCAGTTTACAAGTGTTCTCAAGTCCCTGAGCATTATGGGAATTCTAGCTGAATACACATGTATTTTTTGTTTGGAATTGAAAACACTATTGTTATTCTTCCAGTGAATTTAAACTAAAGTTCTTCATGATCACTTAATCTATTGTTATTTTTTAATCTCTTTTTTTTAAAAAAAATAATCACAACATCACAGAAGGTTGGAAGGAATCTCCCAAGACCCAACCCTCACATTCAAACACTGTCAGCTACAGCAGGTTGCCAAGACCATAGCAATCTGCTTACTCAATGAAAATAAGTATAAATAAGTGTTTTACCATTTCAGTGCCATCAGCCACCAAAAATATGCAAGTACTACTAAAAGATACTATAAAATTCACTTTTGTTAGTGTTGTTTGCTAGTATTAGTCATAGCTTAAAAGAAAAAAAAAGACACTAAAGACTCTCTAATCAAATAATGGCAAAGCATCTGAGCTGCATCTAAAACATGTCAGCCTGTGTTTGAGGCTTTGTAAAAGCACAATCACTACAAGTCACATGCAAACTAGTAAAACCTTAATTTACAGTGAAGTTCAGTAACAGAACAGTGTAAGGTGCAAAAGCAGTTAAATACTCAAGCAGCCAACCTGACAGAAGTTGTGGTCATGGGAGAAAGCCTTATAGAGACAAACCTGGGATGAACACAGACAAGGTAGATTTGATATCCAGTCTTTTATACATCTGTATCTGCTGGAGTGAGCAGAATTGATCAAACGGATGACTGCTTCTCAATTTAGCATTACATTCGAAGCCATAATGGGTTTTTAGATGTTCTTCAAAAATACACAGGCTCCATCTATTCTCTTTCTTTCTTATTGCATAGAAAGCCACACTGACAAGATTATTTAAGACAGAATCAAAGATTGCTTTTTGATTTTTATACCAGAAGTCAGAAATCATGTGAAAAAAACACTATGTTTTTTGCGTTATGCATAAGTTCTATAAAACCTTAATTTTGAAAAAAGGTTTATTTTTCCTTTTAATATGTAAGATGGATTGATGGATTGTAAGTTCAGCTACATCTATGTATGTGCACAAGACACACATGCCCTCACCCCCAAAAGCTTCACACTGTGCACAAGAATAAAATGAAAACTGGAAGGAAAAAACCTCTCCTGCTGCTGTGCTGGTTTTGATAGGGTTAAGTGCACAGCCCTCAGATCATACATCTGTACTGCCCATTCAGATAAATGGGTTTCATTTTATTGTTTACTTGTACTTGATAAGGTTTTTGGATTGATTCTGGTGGCTCACAATGCCTCCCAGGCACAGGATGTTATTCTTACTACTGCATCCAAAGTCTTTCACAACAGTTTTTTCTCTAAGAAAGGCAGGCACAGTGAAACTCAAATACCAGCAAAATGCTTCTCCCCTTTTGTAAAAAAAAAAAAACGACTCTAAACATAAAGTCATCTACGTGCCAGCAAAACAAGCAAAGCAACCACAAATATCAACAAAGCAGGACAAAAAAATTATTCTTTTTTCCCCTCTTCTGTCAATGTTGGACAATATGAAGACACAGTGGAATTCACGATTCACCCTTTTAACATCTGGAAAAGTTCTTGAATGCATTGTTTGAAATCACAGATGAAACTGCTCTTCCAGAGAAGGAAAGTATTTTTAATCAATTAGCAACATCAGCAATTCACGTTCCTAAGTTGGAAAAAGTATCTCCATTTCATTTCAAGCAAAGTTAATACCCAGTGAAATCCAAAAGAATCTGCTATGAGTTTGCTGTGGGGATACACTGCATGTGATTATTTCAACAGATTACTAAAATCAATATTGCTTTTATCAGTTCCTTACCCTGTCACTGACTTGCATAGTCTCACAATAGTCAGTGCAGTAATACCTTCATTTTACTTACCATATGTAAAAAGATGAATACTAACATCTAATTACCTAATTGAAATGCTGGTAACGTTCCACGTTATTATTAAACCATTTATAAAACTCAATTTTTAATTAATTCAAGGAAACCAGATTACTGAATTATTATCTGCACTGTCTGGCAATTGTTTCAAACCTCCAAGACTGGTACCACATTTTTGGAGCACATGAAAATTCTTACTAGGAGCAATGCACAGTATTTCTGCTTGTGATCTTATCAAGAAAAAGCAGAGTTATTGAAATTATGACCTTTTAGACAATATTTTCCTATTTTCTATGTGAATTTGGAAAATATCTTACCTGAGTATGTTTCTAGACTTCAGAGAAAAGCTAGCTCTGTTGTTTATACATGTACCCTCCCTGCTTAAAACCTTTTAGGACTATTTCAGACTTCTGACATATTCTTGAATCTTATCCAGCTTTTTTCTCTGTGTATAGCCTGCTATAAATTGGAGCTCTGGATCTGTCTGCATAAAAGAATCCCACAGTGCAATGGCAATTGTATTACAACATTTGTCTCATGTACCCTGCCATCTTAGGGAATTCCTGCCCACAGAAATTATTCAAAGCCTAACTGTGTAAGTGGTCAATCCTGTCAGCAGTATTTGTGAGGTATAGTCACAGCTACCTTTACCACAGTTTACCAAATTTGTAGTATAACGAACAGGGCAAATCCTGTGTTATCTCCTCAGCTTCCACAATTCAGCAGCCAGTATGCTCCCATAAAGTTAACTAGATGGTTGCTAAAGGCAGCATTTAAACTACAAGCCATGATTCCGAGTTATTGTGAAATGGGCAGTAGGGCAATCATAGCAAACATGGAAGGGATCACAAATCAGAATGAGTACTAACTTGCAACTAAGGATGCTGACCATACCTCAGTGAGTAGAAAATGCCAGAGATGTTTTCAGTTCCACAGTTCCTCAGAAGTTACATTGTTCCTCCCTAGGGTTACATGGAGGCAAATAGGCCTGGAGAGAATTCATACTTCTGCAGCCTCTGGATGCTTACAGAAAGGACAGTAGTACACCAATATTCCTCAAACCAAATTGCTATTAGTTTTTCCTAGGCAAACGATAATAGCATCATATAGAAAATATGAAAGACCTATTTAGAGCACTGCTGACAAGGCCTCAGGTCCTACAACCAGAAGATATAAACCCAAAACAAGATTTAACAAGATATCAAATTCTCATCTCTGACATACTGGATCATCACATAAGTGGTATGATAAAACAGCATGGAATGTTTGAGTTAAGGGATTTAAATCAAGCGGGTTCAAGGGATTTAAGCCTTTTAGAAATATTTTTTAAAATAGAATAAAATTACTTGGCTTACCATACAGCAATATGTTCAACACCATCTTGGTACATCCAAAGCCAGTTCTCTTATACTCGTGAGGAATTTCACACCTGTGTCTGTACTTTCCTTTCAAATTAGCTGCTCATCAACTCTATTGCTAAACAAACATGAAGCAGCTGTAGCTCTCAGACTATGATTAAAATTAAACCCTTCAAATCCATGCTAGCTTTGAGAGCCTCTGTACAGTTGTACTCAATTGATTAACTCCAACTGGTTCACTACTAAAACTAATCCATTAATTTAACAGTCTGAAAAGGTTTTAAAAAAAAATTATTTCACATGAAGAGGATCCAAATAATATTTCAAGTAAAACACAGATGATGCCACTAAAATGCTTTAAGAAAAATAAATAATTTATAGTTTAAATTATTTATTTTTTTATCTTAGAACTGCAGATTCTTTTATTGATTCAACCTTTTTTTTTTTCCTGCTTTGCACAACACTGGGAAAATAAAACAACAACAGAGTAATGCTGCAATGCTGCTACAGGTCCTCTAGCAGAAAAAGGTAAGGGAAGAGCCCAGAAACTCTAAACAAGTCAGCTCACTATCAGCTGCATGCATTACCTGTGGTAAAATACTGAGTGCCTACTGGAGGGCTGTGTTCCCACTAGGCTACAAAATAGGTTTTCGATCTGAACTTTCAAGAATACATACCCACTCTGTGCAGTCCATGAAATAAAGGAAAAGACAAATGGCTCTAATCTATAGGCCTGTGATATCCTGTTAGATCATGATCTGATGCATAAAATATTAGAGTGAGAAAGTTAGCAACACAGTAGGTGAACTAGTGTAGTGTTCTTCACGACCTCTAAAAACATTTAACGAAGCACTTCTTTGTCTTTACAACTTCTCTTTAAGTAAGAGAAAATGCGAGTCTGCATGAATACTTTTTCACTGCTAGCTGCAACTTACATGAGCAATACTAACCAGTCATACTCTCCTTTTCCTTGTTTCGATTTTGGGTTGAAAGCTTTTATCACGAGATCTACACTGTTTTCACTGGTATGATGGAAATGATATCCTTTCCACTTAATAGTCTAAGTAAGTTAACAATATTTCACTGGAACCTAAACAGTCCCATAAAAGCACCTGCCTTAGTATTCTAATGACTTAGTTCTCCACCTGCTCATTGACCTCAGCATTTTAGGGCTGCCAACATCTCTCCTTCAAAATGGAGCTGGGTATGTATTTGCTTTGACACTGTTTCCATCCCCACCTGTCCATCATTTCCTATGACACATCCAAAAGCATACAGCCTCTATAAAAGAAAATCATAGCACCATCTAACAGTTATGAGACAATAGCCTGAGGCACAACATCATCTGAGCACTAGGGATCTGTCTCTGAGCCAGATGGACATGTCAGAGTCTCCAAAAATTGGCACACAATTGAGAAAACAGTTTGACCTACTTCTCAGGTTGTAACAGATTTAAAAGCCATGCCAAATTAATGTTAAAAAAAAAAAAGGGGGAGGGAGAGAGATGTCTGTAACAAGACTCAAAATCTTTCCATGGGAGATGGAAAGAAATAAAAGGTATAGTTGCTGTGGTCAGAGAACATTTCAGGGATGAATGAAGCCACCACTCAGCATGCATGCAGCATGTGGAGGGAGCAAGGAATTTCACTGCCCTTCAGGGGGATAAAGGAAAGAAATAGGCAACATCACACAAGAGGAAGGCTACATTGCCTTTCTCATACTTAGAGCAGACCACAGCTGTAGCATAGCCAAAACCATGTCAACAGTCCAACCAAAGTTATCTCTTAGCCTCTCTGCAGAGATATTTTTGTAGAGGCTTAAGACAGTACTACTTACCCAGCCAAAATGAGTACTCTGACATCAGCATCAAAGAGGGCAATGGAAATGTCAGATGGCACTGGCTGCTCTTCCTCCTTCCACTAGCAAGGGATTCAAAGGTAACCTTAGGGAAACCTAAAGATCACTTCCCGATGGCTTTCATCTGAATCACACTCCCGCAGTGACATGCCATTCTGCAAGGGCACCAAGGTGAAAAGTTGATTTACTCTGAAGTTCAGCAATGGGGCAGAGTAGAGAAAGGTGCAAAAGCAGTTTAATGCTCCATGCAGGCAACTTGTTAGAAGCCTGATACAGAGCTAGAATCAACACAGACAATGTTATCAACTTGATATCTCCAGCTCTCTTTGCTGCAGAGAGCAGAACTGGACAAATGGAAGACTGCGCTTCAAACTAGCATCACATATGAAGCTGTAACTGCTTTTTAGACATTCTATCAAAAATACACATCAATGGAAGCAAGGCTGGGAAGTTCTGTTGTATTTATAGAGGAGGAAATAATGTGGCACTCACAAATACTTCTGAAATCTTTTATTAGCACACCCCCTGCCACCTCAGAAGCAGAGAAAAGACCTGGTACCATCAGGTCAGAGGGTGAAATAGTTTCTAGATAAAGGAAGGAAGTTCCATGCAGCACACAGGAGCCCAACAGCTCTTTGCATGTTTTCCCTTTTGAGTTTATACTATCATTTGCTAGACGGATGCTCTATTTGTATAGGTGGGTACAGGTGCTCTATGCCTTAAATGCTCCAAAGCCTTTGTTAATAACTGTATTGCCTTGGAATGAGGTTGATTCCACAGGGCGCTTTCGTTCCTCACTGCCTCCAGGAGCCAGTGGTCAGTGTTAATGTTTGTTGTCTTTCTGTGAGCACTCTGTCTCAGGCCACAACCCAAGCATGACGTAGGAGTACAGTTCATCTGAGTCGATGCTGAAGCTTTCCATATTGCTGCAATAAACTACCATGAACAGCATTTCAAACAATATTTGAAAATTTTAAGTGGTTGTGAGCCTTGATTGCTAGACACTGCTACCAAGAAGGGCTGTCTTCACACACTCTATCAGCCAGAATCCCTGACCTATACACAAACATTCTCTCCTCTTTAAAATGTCCCAGCACAGCAGAGGAGCACTGAGGGGCCATTAAGGGTGGCCTGGCTTGCAGGATAAGCTTCTTGCCTCACACCATAAGACTACCAAAATTATTTTCACATTAAAAAAAATTGCCCTACTTAAACAACATGAGCCTGTTCTCTGAATTTCATGCTATTTAGGGGAAAAAATAAACCATTGTTCTTTTCATTTTCCACTCCAACTTTAGTCATCTGTTTCTACCTTCCTCTCATGCCCTGTTCCTGGGTGAGGAAATCTTTGTGCTTCCTTGTACAGACTATTTGCCTTGGTTGGAACAGAGAGAAAGTCGCTGTCTGTAGGGGGAAATAAGATGCATGACTATGGAGCATGTAGTTAACACGTATGATCGTGGATTTCTCAGTCCTATTGCTGAGGCCCTGGGCAGAACAACCTTCCTTTTAACTGGGCTGCTGGTGTCTTTTTGCTGGATGCTAGCAAGTCCCGCACACAGGTTTGGCAGGGCTGAGCATTTCATACCTCCTACATCACAGAATCATTAAATGACTTGGGTTGGAAGGGACTTTAAAGACCATCTGGTTCCAATTCCCCTGCCAGGGTTGTCCAACTTCTCTGGGCAACCTGCTCCAGTGCCTCAACACCCTCTGAGTAAAGAATTTTCTCCTAACATCTAACCTAAATCTCTCTTCTTTTAGTTTAAAACTGTTCCCCTTGTCCTATCAAGGTTATATGACATTTCTAGACACCTCATACAGTGATGAAACATGAGCCAAATTGTGCCATTCGCAAAAAGGACAGTGGCAGCACTGAGCCCTACCAGTGCTAAATCACTCCACTGTAACACAATGCAACCAGATCTAACCTTCATTCCAACCTAGCACAAGACCAAGCACCCAAAAGCAGGCACAGAAAAATGTCAGGTCTAGTGCTTTGAACAAGTCACAGCAGATCCTCACACACCTCTAGGGAGTTAAGCCTCCTAAACAGGCCAAGAGACAGTACGCATATAGCTCAGTACTCCATTATGAAGTTAATTGTATAAATTAAACCATTCTATTGACCATGCCAGAAAACTCTGCCCGGATTATTCCCTGGGACCCCGACACAACCAGATAGTATACTGGGATGTGTTGAACTCCTTAGCCAGACTTCCCGACTTCACCTTTTATGATCTAAATCAGTTCATGCTTGTCACAACACAGTTTCACAAAGCTGTGACAGCAAAAGGACTATTTTTATCTTCAGCAAATTAGATTTGCGATTTTGGGGAGCAAGAGAGACGCCTTCAGCAAAACAAAGCTTAATTGGAGAAAATATTTTGTGCTGCACCTAGACTGCAAGCAAAACATTGATGTATCTGACAGTATGTTGTGAGGGAAAGAGCTTGAAAGCAGGTGATGCATGGTGAAATGTTCTCTTTCGTTTTCTCTCAGGATCACGATGTAGGAAGATCAGCAGTTTCAACTCCCACTAACCTACCAGCTGTGACAGGACACAAGCCAACATATGTTGCCAACTCAAAGTAATCATTAATAGGCAAAAACACCCACCTCACAACAATAGCATTAAAAGCAGTATTTTTAAAAGAAACACATGTGGTCTTCTTCTGCCTTTCAAATTTTTACACTCTTACTGTCAGGTTTTATGTCTTCTACATAAACATGAAGGATGGGAATTCTGGTTTGTGTTGCATTTTCTCAGAGGCAGCTAAAAATCTGACATCACTCATTCACTCAAATAACTGAAGCTTTAAAAAAAAAAACAAAGTTGAGCTCCATTAGAATGGTGAATGCTGCCATCTCTGGCTGCCACAGTTTAAAACAGCTTTCATGTACTGTGTTATGTCATAGAAACTCTATTTCCTAACATAAAAAAGGAAGGAAGAGTGTAATAATGTATCTGCTTTATTCTGCTTGTGCTGCTTTTAGAAAGCACAACACAAAAAGCTGGACCAGGTAGAATTAATAACAGAAGCACAACTATATACTGACAACAATTGTGATTAAGGTAAAAATCACAAAATTATAAAACTGCCTTTCACCTCTGCTTCAAAATCTAATAAATACTGTTGTAATTTGGAGGCTCTTTGTACAAAACACAGGTAGGACAGTCTGAGTCTGATAGACTGTCATAAATATACACGAGTTAAGCTCATTTACTTCTTTTTTATATTTGGCCCAACAAGGAAGACAAAACACATTTGGAACCTCTGTCACCTACAGTTTACACATTCACAAGGAAGTGAGAGAAGGAACAGCTCAGATTCCTTTCACAGCAAAAAGCTTTTTATATTTTTGCCTAGACTTTGTATGTTACATAGGCAATAGCCTACTGGTCTCCCTCCCACCTCTGCAGTTGTTAAGTCCACACAGAAAGATTTTTAAAAGACATTTACTGCCACAGCATTAATATAAATTGCCTTGTAGGGGAAAAGCATCTGCATTCATGACAAATTACATGGACTCAGGAGCTATGGAGAATAAGAAAGGAAAATTGCTTAGAATAGCTCTTCAAATTCAATTGGGCAGTGAAAACAATCATAGCAGGTAAATGCTCCTGTCATCACAGAAAAAAAAAAAGAAAAAAAGAAATTATGTGACCATTCTGATAGAATACTTAATTAACATAGAAGAAACGTACCATTTTATGGCCAGGAAAAACAGCAGCATTGGATGTGAACATCCTGCCAAGGATTCATCCTCCTTTTGAGCTCTGACAAATCAGATCTCCATTGAAATTATCAAAAACATCCATGTTGTCTCAAAGGACACGGCGTAGCAATTGAATAGATCAATATGATGAAAAAAGGTATTTCAGCAGAGATGTAACGATGGAAAGATTGGCATAATAGAAAGGTGCTATAAAGAAGGGGAAGAAGATTGCTCACCCATATCAGAAGATTCCAAATTCACAGACGAAAACTTCACCAAGGAGGGATCATCAGAAAGAGATCCTTCCCTGCTGGCAGTCAGCCCTTAAATGGGGTCTAATAGAGGTGCAGCCAGGCTCCAGCCCTTCTGGTCACAGAGCTGAATCACCTTCACCTGTGCTTTCAGGGCTGATCGGGTCCTTTCCCCAGGTGCTCAATCAGTGGTTCAGGCCGTGACTCAACAGTTCCCATACATATGGGTAACAAAAATATCAGAAGGATTTTTTCTCTTCAGGGAAAAAAAACCAAACCACTTTTATTAAAAAAAAAAAGAAAAAAAAAAAGTAAGAAGAAAAGTAAGAAGAAAAGGAACTATGGCTGGCTGCTCCCCATTGTCTTCTGGCCAAAGCCAACAGAAGCCATACTATGGTGCAGCCCCCTCCTCAGCCACTTCTCAGGAGGAAGGCTGTGAAGGTTTGTTTGCAAACCTCTCCTAGACCATGCAACACCACCTGTTTATTTCTTACAAAGTCACAGAAGAAATGCAAAAAGGAAGAAAACTTTTTGGAAACCAGGCTCTGAGCAAACTGATGTAGCTGTGGATGTTCCTGTTCATTGCAGGGGAGTTGGACTAGATGACCTTTAAACGTCCTTTCCAACTCTAAGAATGCTATGATTCTATGAAACACCCAATAAACACTACATACAAATGACTTTTATTTTAAATATATATTTATATAGGCTAAAAAATGAACAACAACAATAATGCATATACATGAAATGGCAAATCTGAGCTTATTCTAGACTGCTTGCTTATTTTCTTTCCCCATGGATCCAGTGGTTTTCCTAATAGCATAACAAACTCAACCATGTATAGCAAGGGAAATAAGGCTCACTTGAGATAAGAACAAAAGCGCATTCCAGAGAGGTAAAAGTCTGCATAGGAACATGTAGCGCAAAGCAGGTAACTTGCCACAAAATCCTGTCATGTTTAATTTATACACAAATCTATCTGCAATACAGTACCAGTGGGAAAGGGAATGGGTTTTCAACTAGCATCAAACATGCTAGTCATTTGTCAGGAAATATCACAAAACTTCAAATATAGTCAACTTGCAGAATCAAATTTCAATCCCATTAAAAAAAAATACAATATATAGCAATAAATTGTTTCTTAAGCACTAGAAGCAACACAGCTTGATTTTTCACTCATTACTGCCCTGTGACTTACTATGAGTATTTTTTCACAGACTCCTTTTTACATGAGGGTCCTCTCTCATCTCCATCAAGGTGGGAGTTCAAATTGCTGTCCATGAGGAAAGTTACAGCTCTTTCCCATACTTACCTAGCAACCGTTTCAAAACCTACCAGAGTTTAATTATCTTTGTGACTTCTATCTATTTGATAAATTGAAACACAGCTGAGCAGTTAAAAAAAACTGATATAGAAACATTCACTGATAGAGATGTATATAGTCATATATATACACAACTTCCTCCGTAAATCAGGATAAAAAATCAGAGCAATTAGTGGAAAAGAATATCAGAATTTGTAGGAAGTAGACACGATAAAGCATTTGGAATGATCTGAAGCCTGAGTCCAAGTGAGAATCATACTGAGCTGGCATCTGTGAGAGACTACTGTATGCTCAAGGTTACCTATTCATCTCTCTTTTCATGCCCTCAGTGCCCTACAGAAAGCAACTTTGGTGAGTGCTCTGTTCCCCACTGCCAAACTGTAGAGCAGTGGTCTCAATATCTGGAAAAGCAGAATTTGGGAAAGTCTGGATAGCTTCAAAAAGGTAGTTGCAATAATTTCACAGAGCAAGGGAGGAGTACAGTATGGGAGGGAGCAAGCAAAGGGAAGCTGAGAAGCCACAACCACAGGATCTCTAAACCAGGGATGCTGAGCAGTGGAGGGCCTGAGCTGGGGCTCCATCCTGCTCCTGACAAGCTCAGAACCTCTCTTCTATTTTTCAAACATTCTAACTACTACACCATAAACTGAGCAGTAGAAGTGGCATTTCAAAAATATTTACTTATCTGTGCTAAAAACCTAACATTACCATTTTAGGTTTTAAAAAGGTAATTTCAGGTCATATTTAAAATTGAAAAGTTATTAAAAAAGCATTTTCAGCATATGAAGTGCCAAGAATCAAATCAGTTTTTATATACATCTGTCATGTTACTGTGGTATGAACCATCATGTCCTGGGGATGCATCAACACTCTCAAACAATGCTGCAGAACATCATGAGAAACCATTGTGACATTTCAGTGCATGTACTTTGTCCCATGGGGAAAAATTAAAATTAAAATGTAGTTGCTCTGGTTCTAACTCACATCAGATTTCAATCCTTCTGTAAATGAGTAAACAAAACAATATCAGTCTTCGCTGTTACATCAATCAGCAGCTTAGACATTTCACAAGGGTCCCATACTTACAAATGAAAGCAAAAAACAAACAAATGAAAAAAACCAAACCCAACTATATAGACTATTTGTCAACTTTGCTATCCGAGAAAGCAAATTCAAGTTTCTTTGGTTAGGGGAGGTATTTTTATATCTCCTAATGTGAGTTTAAAAAGGTAGAAGAAAACTCCAAAATGTCCATGTTTTGGTCCAGGCCTTTCTCCAGGCTCTTATGACACTGGGCTATGGCCATGGACACTCAGGTTCAGCTCTCCACTTTTATCAATTCAGGGTGCTTATAGGAGACATCTTCAAACTCAAGTGATGAAAGTGCACATTTTGCCAATGACACCTCAGCCAATCTGCCCCACCTGCATGAGAGATGGCAAATGATTTCACTCTTAAGGTATTCAAAATAAAATACACACACGGCAAATTCCAAACTGGCAGAAAAATCCAGTCATTAAAAAAAGTGATTTGTTTTCTACATTTGTAAACACAAAGGCTCCATTTCCACTGCCATAAGGAAAACGAACTGCTATATTTTTTTAAACAACTGTAGCCACTACATTTGAGACTGTTTTAATTTCAAAAATACTAACTAGCAAATTAGAGTTTAAATGGTTTTTCTAAAGTGGTACCATTTTAGATACAGTTTTCTGATTGATGGCATCACTTCACCCTGCAGGAAAAGATTTCATTGTCTACTTACATATACCATAGGGATGCCAGTTGCTGGAGTCACTAAGTTAAAAAAAGAAACCTAAAATATATGAATTAACAACCAGATATATTTTGAGAGCCTGAAAAAATATGTATATACGTATATACATTTCTTTTAAAATAAAAAATGTATGGTCTCTAATCTTCTATCTGTTCATCTGTCTCTACATGATGGGAAAATTAAAAAAGCAAGGACAACTGATATGGTTTCATCCTAAAAAAGCTTACAAGCATGCTTAACACAGAATGAGTTGCTTAATTCAACTCACTGGGACTATTCCCAATGCACAAATGTGTGTAATTCTTTCCAGGATCAGGATATGTAAGGGTGACCTGTAATGAAAATAAAACTACTTGTATTTTGAAATTTCTTAACCTGCACTTATTTTTGCAGCTACAGCAGCATCTGGTGGACAAACAACAAAATATACAGCTAATGTGCTTCCATCAAGTAATATACATGCATATACTTTAAAATACAAACTGTTATGAATTGCTTTTGTTTACTTTAAGTCAATGAGGAAAAAAATAAAAAGAGTCTACCATGGGTAATTTTTAAAAATGTTGAACTTGGAAATGCCTCTTAAACAATGCTTTATATTCTTAACCACAAGCAGTCAAGACTTTCTTGTTTCATAAAATACAAAGATATCACCTTTTCCTCCCTTCCAGGAAAGCGTTTGTATTCTCTGAAGTGCTGGTAACAGTGAATCAATCTACACAAGCCCACTGTAACGAGCGTTTACAAACACCCCCAAGATGCTAAGGCTGCTCAGCTAAGCAGTCAAAAAATAAAATCAATCACAAATAAAGTTGTCAAATTGAAGAACCAGAGTTATGAAAATAATTGAGGGCCCCTGAAGATTTTCTCTTCATAGAATCAAGGCCTGAAAAGGAAAATAAAGAAAAAAACAAACAAACAAACAAACAAACAAACAAAAAACCAACCAAAGACACTTGAGGAAAACTTAGCATGCAATTTTGAAGCACAAAATGTGACAGTGTCAGCACACTGACTGGCATTCTTTTGCTCCACTCATTTTCTCTAATTCCTACACAAATTGCTCTCTTATTTTTCATATTCCCTTATAGGTATATTTGTTCAGAAGCAGTTACAAAAATATTTAATGATGAATGAGAGTCATTCACCATTCCTAAAACTGCTTAGTGCTGAGGCTTGACTTAGTTTCCTATGGCCCGCAGACAAGAGATTATAGTACAAAAAGATGAATACACTGACTCAAATGTTTTGGCAGTGAATAAGACATTTTATCTACCACCAAAACCAAGGAAGGAAACAAAGTAACAACCGTTCTATTACTGGTTGTAAAATCCTAAATTGACAGTACCAAAATGATTCTGGAAGTCAGGCAACAACCTCTAGAAAGATGAAAACAGAAAATGGAATATATGTGAGGATGTGGTTTAAAACAATGGATGGAATACTAATAGTATAACCAGGTTTCCATCTTCTATTTGGAAATCTGGATGTTCCCTGGCCCTTCACATATAGTAAGGCATATGGGACCTTCACAGCCTGACTGGATATAAGCATTTGCAAACACAGTAATTCCCTGACTTTAGCTCCATTAAGAAATCAGAAGTCATCAGCAATGAGTCCATCACTGCCCAAAGCAATATTAGTCTCTGCTTTTTCAGTTTTTATTTGAAGAACTATTTGCAAAATGCAAGTTCCAGGGACTAGCAAATCAATAAATCCAGAAAGTCACATATTGTCTATACAGCAGCACTTTGCTTCAAGTTACCCACTTCCCAAAGATTGACCACAGAGAGGAGTGGCTTTCACTAACAAAATGCAACAGATAAAGACACAGGCAGGAAGGTAGCCCACTTAGGACACACACACACACACAGATAAATAAATAAAATTCTGAATTTACAATCATGAACAGCTTGACTCAAGTATCACTTAAGTCCTTGCCTTTTCTCACCCTCCTTCTCTCCAAAGCTCAAAAATGGGAAACCTGTCAAAAACTCCTGAAAGCCCATTCCAGATATTTTCACAGTAGATGTAACTATTCCCATACAACTTCACAGCCCCCCAAAAATGAGGTTACTCATATTAGGCACATAGATGAAAGTTAAAAAGCATATCTGTTAGAAATGACAGCGTCCTAGATCCAATCAAAACACCTGCAGAAGACAGCTGCAGTCATCAACAAACTCCAGGGTCATTCGTTGGGAAAAGCTACACCTGTTGAGTTCTACCACCTGGCTGTGATTTCAGTGATTTTAAAAGTCTTGACATAACCATATTTAAGAATCTCACTTAGTACTTCTAGAACCTTTGTAACCCTCAGTAGGTAATAAAATCAGAAATCAGAAGTCAGTAATATAATGTGTATGTCTGCAAGGCAAGACTTGGCAGAGATGGTATCTCACATATGATCATCCAGTATCATCAGAGGCAAACAGACTTTAGAACGCTAAAACTTTTTAACAGGCTAGATGACAAAATATACATTATAAATGACTACTCTAGTTTGGACCCTAATTATACATGCATTAGGAAAAATATTCCCAAATGAAGGTATTTGTTGAGAGGATGGGAAGCTTACCACACCAGGAGAAAGCTAGCCATGCCCTACGGGAAAGCCAGGGGATGGATTTTACTCTGCGACACGCGAAGTGGCTACATGGATGGGAACAACTGTCATAAAGCTCATTATGCTCCAAGTATAACACGTTTGGCAGACTTACAAGCTTTGCTTCCATGGCTTATCCTCCCAGGCTTCCCTCGAAGCTCCTGCTCCAGTGTAGCCTCGTACTTCGTTCTGCCATGCCACCTTCGCCATCCCCTCCGCCACTTGGCAAGGTGGCTGCCCCCAGACGGTGTGCTATGCATCTGTCCTTATGATGGGCGACAGCACACATCTCAACAGCACCTGCCAGCCACCTCAGTGAGCCCCAGCGCACGCCAGAGGGATTGGGTAGGCTCTTTGCTCCCTAGCACTGAAGGCTTAGCAGCTCTGCAAAGAACTAGGGCAACTCAAGCAGAGCTAGAAGCAAAAGGCAAAGGGAGATATTTTAAAACTCATCCTGCTAGTTTTATGTTTTTGTTGCCCTCTTTCTTTTATGCTTCAATTTAAAAAAAAAATAAACTTTTTGTTACTTATACACATTAACTACATTAAATATTTTATGTGCGCATTGGGACAATTCTCCTTCCCTCGACGCAGCGCAGGCAAAGCCAAAATGTCGGACGGCGCAAACTCCCCCGCCTAACTTTCTCCGCCACGCTCGCAGGGCGCGCGCTGCCCCCAGGCGGGAAGTTGCAGGCGTGGCGCGAGCCGTGGCGGAGCGGGCGGGGAGGAAGTTTGCTGCTCGGCGGCTTCCGTCCGTGGCGCGGCGCCGTGTCCCGCTGCGCCCGCCGTAGTCAGACATGGCGGAGTGCTCCTGCGTCAAGTCCACCAAGCTCGTTCTCAAAGGGACGAAGGAGAAGAGGTGAGGCTGCCTGCGGCTCCGCTCCTGGGAGCCAGGCCACGGCACAGCGCTGGCTGCCGGGGGGGTGCGTCGGTGGTGTGCTCTTATCTTTTTACGTCGTCCTTTGCAGCAAGAAAAAGCACAAGAATAAGAAAAGGAAAAGGGATGAGGATGCGGAAGAACAGCTTGATATCGTTGGTGAGCAGCTTTCTGGGAGTTATGTGACTTTGTGGCAGCTTTAGGGGGCAGCAAACGTGGAAAAGATTGTCATGGGACTCTTAAAACTAAGTGTACCCTGTGTTCAGGTTTGTGGTTGCTTGTCACCGTGTTTGTAAGTTAGAGTCTTTCCAGCTCCTTTTTGCTCAAGTATGTTCATATATACTCTCAAGCTCTTTATTTGCTTGGATCTCGTTTTTTTTGTTTGTTTGTTTTTTGTTGTTGTTGTTGTTTGTTTGTTTTCCAGAAGTGTTTGCTGTAGGTAGACTTACAATGCTCTTCTATATATTTCTACATGAATAACAAGTCTTATGTTACTTGACGTTTTCCTAATTTGGAGAACCTGTGTTTTCTATTCTTACTCAGCAGTAGTTACTTCTTGCCCGAGTTCTTCAGTTCACTCACACCTTCAGCCCTCCTGGAAGCAGGTTTTTGTTAGCTTGTTTATTTGTTCTAGTTTGTCATACTGCTGTTATGCGTTCACGTTATAAATTTGTTACTGTTAATTGAAGCCAAAGACATAAACATTATTTTGTATCCAACTGTAACTTCACTTTTTTTTTTTCTTTTCCTCCTAAAAGAGGAGGATCAAACTATGTATGGCTTTGAGAGATAACACAACAGATTGCCCTATAGTGCTGTTTGTCCTTAATTTACCATAATTCACTTCACAAAAACAGCTAAAATATATTCAATCATGAGAGATGCAGATATATACTGTAGCACAGCGCTCCTAACAGGGTAAATGTCATTTTCTATTTTGTGCTAAGGCACTGCAAGGGAATTTGTGCCTATTTCTCTGTTAAAAGACCACAGATGAGAAGATAAGCTACTGTGTTTCACCAAACATCTCAGGTGTTTTGCATTCTTTAGTTTACTTCAATTTCGAAAGAAAATGCTGTAAGAGATTTGGAAAATTCATATGCTGATGAATTTGCATTGCTGAGGGAGCAATGGCTTAAAACTTGAATGTAGGAGAGTTCTATACAAACATGCAGAAGACCTTCTTTGTGATAAGGGTGATGGAGCGCTAGAATAGGTTCCCCAGAGAGGTTGTGGAGTCTCCTTCTATGGAGATATTCAAGACTTGTTCGGATGCCTACCTGTGTGACCTATTTTAGGGTACTTGCTTTAGCAGGGGGTTGGACTCAATGATCTCTTGAGTTCTCTTCCAGCACCTGTAATTCTGTCATTCTGTGATCAGTAGCTGTGACTCTACAGGATAAGCAAATTTGCTCCATGTGTTCTATAAAGATAAGGGAAGATTATTTCTGCTTAAGAAAGATAGATTTGCTGAATTTACCATGAGGAAAAAAGACATCATATTTTAATTAATTAAAAATAATTATCTTAATTAGGCAGAAAATATTTTTAAGATAATAGGAGGAAAATGTTACCTGTTTAAATATATAAACACTAATTATAGTTCATGCATGTGAGCAGGGCTATGTTGGTAGAACTCTGTGAAGCTCAAATGTACAAACATTGTTCAGCTGGAAACATCGTAAGTCTAAGAACTGCCATTCATATGAAGTAATTTCACAGAAGATAGCTTAAAGGTTTCTGTTGTGTTGGATGTGTAGTAATTGGCTGTGACTGCAAAAACTGCAGGAGGCTGATCAAGAATAAAAAAACACCTTCCTTGCAAAGTTATCTTCTGCTGGATCAGCTGGGTGAATCTAAGTGCTCTGTGGTGTTACAGCACTACAGAGAGATGGAGAGCAGGAGCCAGTGATTAGGGATAGCAAGGTGGATAGAAAAGCAAGATAGCCTGTTCCAGCAGCAAAACCATTAAATTGACTGGCTATTATAAAATAATGCACAAAAATCTTAAAATACTATCACTATCTATAGGATGTCAAGTCTCTGAGTAGATACAGAAATAATGACTCCTGAACTAATGCAGTCAAAAGTTGTGATTACTCCATTAACTGTGATGGTTATTTTGTTTGTTTTAGGAAACTGGTGGGCTGTCAGTAATTTTGGTGAAATTACAGGAACTATAGCTATAGAAATGGATAAAGGAGCTTACATCCATGCCCTTGATAATGGCTTGTTTACGCTTGGAGCACCACACAAAGGTTTGTTTCAGGAAATTTGGAAAAAAGCAGTTTTAGTAATGAAAAGCATAAATGTAGTATCGTTCAAAGGCAAACGGTTTTACAGCTGAAGGCAGTTCATTACAAATAATGCAGTAATCTTGGCTGTAGCGTGACTGAAACCTAATGACTAGCAATCAGTTTCATTTATTTCTTCTTGCTGTTTTATCCATATAATAAATTGAACCACACTGGCGATGATCACTTGTTACTGGATAAAAAGCAATGTAACTTATTAAATTCTATAAAATCTTTATGGTATCAATTTGAGAATGAAACTCAAGGCAAATGAGTTTAAAGGATTATTGCTGCATCCTCTTCAGAATGTATTGGTTTTGCCACTGTGCAAATGTGGTATGGTGTATGGCACTGGTATGGAGGGGATAAGCTTGTCTTCTACTTTGAGTCTCAACCATCGGTCAGACAAGAAATGCTCCACGACCCTCACAGGGTGTTTTGTCTGTGGAGTGAGTTCAAACCAGCAATGATAGTATTATCTCACTTTGGCTTTGAGGAATGGAGCGGCTAGTAGCTTTTTAGCGTTTAGGGCTCTGTTGCTGGAGACAAACTGTAATTTTATTATTGAGAAAATAATATTACAATGAAATTATGGTTTTCAACATCACCTGGAGAATTACAAAGCATTCTTGACTGTAAATTCCTTAGAACAAGGATTATATTTGTTCTGTTTTACTTGAATGTAAGTAAGCACCTCCATTATTTTTCTTTAAGAATGTGGATATTCTGAAGGAATTTTTAAAGTAAAGCAGTATTGCAGATTTCCATAGTATTTAGCAGTGCCAGTTGTATTGTTCTTCAGCTTGTTTGAAATTGCAGTGTTAACAGGTTAAATACTGTGTGTAACACGTACTACGTAACTAATGGAACATTCATTCCTAAGATGATGAAGGCCCTAGTCCTCCTGAACAGTTTACTGCCGTGAAGTTGTCTGATACAAGGTAACTACTGTAACAATATGTTACAAGCCTTGATATTTGTTTTCTTTGTTTCTGATTTGAATACCTGTTTTTATATTCTCTAAAAATACATTGCTTACTAATAACATATTTTTGATTTATTGAAAATTGTGAATTGCTTTAAATCAAGATGTTCTTCATTGTTTCCCTGCGTTTTCCCTTTGAGGATTGCTCTGAAGTCTGGTTATGGGAAATACCTGGGTATAAATTCAGATGGACTTGTTGTCGGGCGTTCAGATGCTATAGGATCAAGAGAGCAATGGGAACCTGTCTTCCAAGATGTAAGCTGCTTAGGATAATTCATTCAATGTTCCTAGCATCTGACTGTATTTTGACTTGCGATCTGTGTTGACAGGCAGTAAAATGTTATTTACCAGTTGCCTTTTTGTAATTTCTTTCGTATTGTAAGTTCTTATCTTCTGTTTTCCCAAGTATGATGTAGTTTTTGTATTTCTTTAAGAATTTTTTTATGAACTTCAAGTTCCTGCATTTTGGCAGCTATATAGGAATTAAGGATGGAGAAGACTGCCAACTAGCTGTTAAATGTCTACATGTAAAAGAACAGAATACACATACAGAGCTTTCTGTTGTATTGTAAAGAATCAATGTTACCATTAAGGTTTATATACAAATTTTATACTAACAGTATATTATATTTCTGCAGAAAAAAATGGCATTACTAGCAGCAAACAGTCGTTTTATTAGGTGTAATGAAGATGGAGACATAGAAGCCAAAAGCAAAACTGCAGGGGATGAAGAAATGATAAAGGTAATTACCGTATTGTACAATTAATCCTTTCCTGTGCTATAGGAAGCTCTTGCTTTTATTGCTGTTTTTTCTAGTTAACCAATAGTTAATAGTTAACCAGTGTGAAAGCTGAGAACTTAAAGTCACTGTGACTCTCATTTGGTTATGAAGGATATATTGTCTTTAGCTTGCAATTTTTGATTAAAAATATAAGACATTTTCTATTATGTATTTTCTTCTCAATTAATAGATTCGAACTTGTGCTGAAAGAGAAACTAAGAAGAAAGATGATGTTCCACAGGAAGACAAAGGAAATGTTAAACAGTGTGAAATCAACTATGTGTATGTAGTTGGGAGCTATTAACAGCTTTAAGTAATCTCTTCCTCTTTTCTTTGGGAGCTTCTTTGATGAAAGGGCCAAACTCCCAATCAGTTGTTTGCTTACTTCCTCCTACTCGGCAACAAAAGGGCCTAAAATAGGATGAGAAGGTTCATAGGTCGAGATAAACAGAAGGAGGTTGCTTGTTAATGTCACAGAAAAAACAGACAAACTTTGGGGGAAATTAATGCATTGCCTCTTAAAGCAGATATGGGTAGTAAGAGAGAGAAGCAAAAATTAAAAAACCTATCTTTCCCCTTGCTCCCAAGCTCAGCTTCACTCCAGACTCCTCCACACCCACCCCCCAACTGGGGACTGGCCAGTACAGGATAGTTTCTCTTTTCCATGCCTTCATTCTGTGTGTTCCCCTGCTCTAATGTGATCCTCTTCACGTGCTGTAGGGGAATATCAGCTTAGACACCTGGATCACCTCCTCTTTCTACTTTGTCCTTGGTGTTCATACCACATTTACTGTTTTTCTTCCTCTCCTCTGCTTGTGTGGCATCTTTGTCCTTTCTTAAATGGTTTCACAGAGGCATCACCAGCTCTGCTAAATAGACTCAGGTTTACCATGTGGTGGGTCTGTTTAGCATGGGGCAGTTTCTGGCTTCCTCTCACAGGGGTCACACCTGCAGCCTCCTCACTACCAACACTTTGCCACCTACACCCAACGCACCTTCATTCCTGTCTTGTTTTGCTAGTAGGTGAAGGAGTTGAAGTTCTTCAGAACTTTTAACCATATCATATTAATTATGCATGGTGTGGTTCCTACTCAGTGCCCCAAAAAACTGAGTAGTTTTCACATAGATAAATTTTAGTGCACTTCTGGTAGTGTGATGGTTTGTTAGATTTTTATTAGGCCAGTTGTCTATTGCAAGATACTCATCACAGTTGTTTTTATTGAAATGCAGAACTTGAAATAAGTTACAATTCTTAATGTTTTTTCCCCTTACAGAAAGAAATTCCAAAGTTTCCAAGAC
>JAOWBP010002392.1:41122914-41191397 GCA_028571105.1 Tragopan temminckii
CCCAGCTCCCTCAGCCACTCCTCATAAGACTTGTGCTCCAGACCCCTCACCAGTTTTGTTGCCCTTCTCTGGACATGATCCAGGGCCTCAATGTCTTTTTTGTAGTGAGGGGCCCAAAACTGAACACAGTACTCAAGGTGCGGCCTCACCAGTGCTGAATACAGAGGGATGATTACCTCCCTGCTCCTGCTGACCGCACTATTTCTAATGCAGGCCAGGATGCCATTGGCTCTCTTGGCCACCTGGGCACACTGTTGGCTCATGTTCAGCCGAGCATCAACCAACACCCCCAGGTCCCTTTCCTCTTTACAGTCATAAAGCTGACATTCAGCTCCATACACAGTTCCCTGGTTATAATCCACTGATTCACACAGATGAGCTGATAGAGACACTCTTCATTTCATGGTGTGAGAACTGTGCATGGCCATCCAGAACATAGTTTTTCTTTCACATGGTCTTTACCACTGCTGAAACACACCACCCAGTGCCTCTCTGCTAATTTCTGCTCTCCAGAAACATTCAGCAAGCTGATGAATGTCAGCAGGTGCTGTTTTTTTCACCTGGAGGAATTCAATCCCATATCTTTGCTCCATACGGACTTCCATGTCAGTTGTCATTTTGTCAGAATGCCCCTTCTGCTGCCATTTCTCATGTGGCAACAAAACAGAATGTAATATTGCTAGAAAGGTTCAGCTTCTACTGTCATACTACCATCCGTCTATGATGCCACGGGCCAACATAATAAAATAGGAAGCATTAATTTCAGAGAAATTCTTACATATTCAGCAATACTTCTTCTAGCTAAGTTTGTTTTTAGACATCCAATTTTGTTATTTAGGTACTAGAGATGCTCAGGTTCATGCTGAATTTAATAAGCTACCTAAATAGCACTATTGTTTGGTCAGATATCCTTCCACTCCAGACTTCTCTATTTATAACACAATAAACTATTGCTATCAGAAAGGTACTAATGAGAAAAAAATATTAATTTAAATCTCTTTAAAACTGAAAGAAAATAAATCAAAAGAGATTTGCAGTATGACCCCACAAACTAAGATTTCAGAGATGAATGGAGGGTAAGAAAATGATAATAAATGTTTACAAACCTCTTAAAAGACTGCTAGAGCAAAGTAAGCCCAGGGGTAGTTTACTTTCCATGCCATTCTAAGACAAGATTAGGAAGTCCAGATAAAAGAACTGTAGCAAGTTTTCATAATTTGTCACATATTTATGGACTACTAAAAAAAGTAAATGATAAAAGGAATTAATTCCTGATTTACATATTCTGTTAATAAAGTGGCAAGGTCTTCAGGAACAAACACAACAGCTGCAAATTAAGTAATTACGTATCTGTATGCAAATTTGCAGACATCTCATAAATGTTGGAATACTATTTGCAATGCTAATTGAGCGCCTTTTATTGCCTCTGCATAATTCCTACATGTGATTTTTTGCCAGATGTCATTTTAGCTTGGAAAACCTTTATTGTCAGGTTAGCTGAGGTAGCACTCATTAACACTGCTCATAAAAATCCTATTTTAAATTAAATTACCTGAACTGTCTCAATAATTTCTCACTGATTTCCTGTCCAAATCAGTTGGTTGGTTTCTTTTTTTCAAATTGCACAAGTGTTTCACAACTTCTAAATATGTGAGTCTTTCTGTCCCGCTTTGACAATACATAATTCAAAATAATTTAAGTAGCATCTCCAGAAGCCATGATCAGTTCCTCACAGAAGTTTCACAGGGAGCAGCAAAGTGTTAAGAAAAAGACAAATCTCTCTGAGCAAAGGATACATGAAGACTGCAACCAACATATGGTATCACTGAATCTCTCATTTGAATTGTAACTATAATGTTTAGAGTAAGTTGTAAGCTGGAAACATATTTGCTGCTTAAGACATTTTTATGAAAAGCCTAGTTTAAACAATTTTTTCCACACACATTTCTTGATCATGAGCCAAATGACTGAGCAAGAAGATCAAAGAAAAAACAATGGTGAGAATAAACAAACAAGAAAATTAACTATTTCTTCCTCAAAAAAGTGACTGCCAATCTGTTTATTTGTATTTGTACAGGGTCCAATAAAATATAGACACACAAAAAAAAGTTATCATTAAAACAAGTTAGTAAAAACTTTATGATACTCTTGATTTAGACCACCTTCCTTTCTAAAACCATGAAGCAGTATTAGACCTTTTCCAGCCAGTCAAGGAAGTATAATCATTTTAATGGCTTAGCTGACCAATCTGTTCTGACTGAAGGAACAAATCCATCTTCCGAGCAGCAAGATAGCTTTTCACATGCTTTCCCATCCAAAGATTCTCAACACAGTCAGCTAAAACCTCAGCATCAAGAGACTAATAATGTACTTTCTGGAAAGAATTCTACCCACATTTCTGTGTGGACCATGAAATCAGACTGTTCCACAAAATAAATAAATATTATTGTAGGCTTGCCTTAGGGCTGAGTCTTCCAAAATACCTGGTTGCATGGAATCTACTACACCATTTGCTGAGGGAAGCACTTTTTGTAACAGTACAGTAAACTATACTTGGCACAAACTATTCATAGTACCCTATCTGGCTCAGTTCAGAATAAATCTGGGATTGTGTACCAAGATCTGGCCTTTTTTTCAACTTCCACTTTATGGAATTTTCCTTTAAGAATGACTACTTTGTGAGATTTAGTATTATCAGTATCAAATCGTAACAGCTGCAGGGGTCAAATTCAATTGTAAATGAACATGTAATCCCATTGTGCTTCACTTGGTGGGTGGCTGGGGGTCTGTCTAACCCAAGCAAAAAAAAAATGCAGCCATTAGAAACACTTGCTTGAAAAGGATTGTAGAGAAAAGAATCTGCAATAAAGTTTGTCAGATAAAGGTTGAAAGAAATTAGGGTTGGACAACTTGATCTAACAATTTATTCATTTGGAACATTAAGGAAATTTTTCTTGTTTTTGTCTGAATGAGGACTGATTTTCTAGACAAGATTATCTGACAATTGTTCTTCCTTGCCACAGGGTTAGGAGCTGGGTCTCTAAACTGGAAAACAGAAGGAGCAAGCACTCTAATATTTATACCATATGTGCATCAGCCGTCCTTGGGATCAGCTCTTTAGAAGGCAAGTCTCTGGATGGCATGGATTGGGGAATATTGTTAATTCAAAAAGAATTCTAATGAATAAAGCAGAAGAATAAGTTAATAAGTAAATAATGATAGTAGAAATAAATAATCACAAAAATATCACAGATCTACTGCTAATAAAAATTATTACAGCAGTAATTAGAGAATGCCATGCATCTCTAATGTCATGATTAAACTATATGAATTGGAAATGAATTCAGACTTTGAAAATGTTTGCATAACAGTGGTATATTTCTATTTCACAAAAATCTTCACAGGATAAAAATGTTAAAATGTGCAAACACCAAGTGCAAAGAATTGAATGTCACAGATTTGTGTCTTTGAAATATGAGATGTCGGCTGTGCAAATCTATCTTTATACCATGATTTCTTGTCTTATTTAACTACATGGTTAATAAACCTAACAAGTAAGACTTCAGAAACAGAATACAAACATTTTAAATTGTTTGAAATTGATACAAAGAAAAAAAAAAAAACAGCACACAATTCAGCTTTTAGCTACAAGACTTCTGCATTCCAGGAAATCAAATCACATATTTGAGAGGGATCAAAGTTCAAAATCTGGACTAAACTATTTAATGGCAGATTATTGTGTCTTAAGCTATTGGTCCAGACCACTTGCAATGAGCCTAAAAGACAGGCACATTAATAAACCTTTTGGGGAAATTTGTGCCTGACTCTACAAAATAAGACACTTCAAAAAATTTAGTTAAAAACACAGAGATACTAGATTTTATTCTCAGGTTCTATTCTGCTTTAAAAAATAAATTTAAATAATTTCAAATGAATATAAATTCTGAAACTAAAGTAGATATGTCTCATTTTGATAAAGTTGTACTGAATTAATTTGATTTTCCCTATTCTTTTAATGGACAAAAATGAGAAATATTAAGGTTTCAATAGATCTAGACAGTTTTCTTAAAATTATTTTCCTGAAAAAATTCACTTGGTTACTATAAGATGTATTCCAAAATAGTAGGGTTTGAGCATTTATTTTCTTTTATCACCTCAGAAAATCCCACCCGCAGTTGACGTAGTTGTCTTAAAAGACAACAATTATCACCAAAGTAACCTTGTGTGATAGGGAATTTCAGAGAAGTAAGATCTAAAGAACAAATTAATTTTGGCTACCACTCAGCTGCTTCCCAGGCAAGCTGGCTCAGTGAATTCTTTGCTTCTTTGAGATCATGGTGTTCTATTTATTTCCTTTTAGCAAAAAAAGATAAAAATTAAAATTAAAAAAAAAAAAATTGTTGTCCATAAAAGTATATCCAAGAAAATTTATGAATTAATAATAGGTTATGCTCATACAATCAGATGATAAATCTAAGAGTTACTCAAACTGCTGGGATAACCACAACCCAGCTACGCATTAAGTCTTGCATTAAGATTTTTGCACTTTTTAAAAGACAAAAAATGTATATTTTTTAAAAACTTCAAGAGAAAATTCTGTAGATAGTATCCTGGCAATGCTTGCCTGCCCTGCTCAGCCTTTCTAGATATATATTGTTCAGGATAGTGACCAGGAAATTGTCCCACTACTGAACAAACTGGAGCTTATTCACTTTTATGTAGCAGCTTAGAATCACCACTCCAGGAAGAAGGGATTTAGAATGGGAACTGAGAAGATGCAGAAACCCAATAATCATACTTACCACAAAGTTTCAACTGATTTAACTTGTTATGTTCCATAAAAATATAACATGAAAAAATACAGGAGATGGAAGTATGAATGTGGCTTGAGGGCAGCTGAAAGGATGAACATGAGTTGCGGGTAAAACACTCCAGGAAGAATGGTCCTGTTTGTAAAACAGCAAATTATTTCTTTCCTGATGTAAATTCTAAGAGGAATCAGCAAAGATCTGTTGTATTAGCACAAAATATCTGGATCTGAATGTGGACATCTGTGGTACAATATTCAAAAATAAAGATAGTCTTGACTCAGAGACATACACGATAAAAAATTATGAATGCTCAGCAATAAACTAGAAATAGCTTCATAAGCGTAGCAAAATACTACATGTAGTATGAAGGCTGAGGATACATTTTTAATTTTCCAGACAAGCCTGAAAAATTGTGAATAGGTACATTTAAGAGGAATTGTGAGGAACTGTGATATTAACCATGTTTTTTTGAAGTCTATCAAAAATAGATACCCCTTAGATGTTTTTATCTCCCACAAAAAATAGCTAAGATGAGTTATACAGATACATTAATATGGAGGTCACACAAGGCCCAGCAAATCCCTGGGTGTTTTTACTGTGCTTTTGTTTTGTTTGTTTGTTTGTTTTTTAACTTGGAGACTTGAAAAAGACAACACACTACATAACAAAAAGTGCAAGGTACTCCCCAGATACTTTCAAAAGCTTTCAAAAGCTTCCAAAATTTAACCTCCGACTCAGACAGCATTAATAGGGTTAGATTTTTCATACCAAGTAGTCATGCCAAGAGGACTAAAGAACAGAGATGCATTTATAATGTACAAATAATGACTTGTCTCCTTAGATTTTTATAAAATTTCAGGTATTCAGTTCTTCAATCTTTGCTTCTGCATACTCAAAGGAGTCTTCTGCTACAAACAGTACAACCTGTATAGCAGAAGTACACATAACAGCAGCAAATGAAAATATATTATTTGCCAGCCATTTAGCCTTTCCTCATACATATTTTCAACTGCACAGCACTTGAAACTGTAGAACTGATAGATTTGTGGTACATCTTTGGAAAACAACATAGTTAAAAAGATTAGGAAAACTATGGCATATCCTTCCAATTTTGTTGTAAGGAAGTTATTTGCATTGCTTCATAAATCTGGTGCACAAGCTGAGCTTTTCATAAGTCAGACATCATGGTTTCATGCTTCTTGTCTCATTTTTTCCTTCCATATTTCGGTGTTGTGAGTCATGAAGTCTGTCAGTAGTTTCCTGCATACATCACAGTAGTTTTAAGCTGCTTTTGTTCAAATAAAAGAACTAAGATGAAAGACATACCAAAAAAAAAAAAAAAAAAGGCACTTATCTTCAAGTTGGAACTACTGTTCAAATAATTCCTTAACTACTCTTGCATTTATTCTGAAAAGCAATTCTCTTCAGTTTATTCCTCAAGTTTGTGGGATGGGGATTTGCACCTCTAAACAGTTTCCAAGAAGATCTAAGCCACTGTTCTTAGAACTCAAGATCAGACAGTTTTGACCTCAAAGTCATTTGGCTTATTAATTTGTTTTTATGCTTAAGTCAAATCCATTATGGAACTCAGAGACACTTCTTCTGTCATGCCTCCAGCTTTCTCTTTGCTTGCTAAGAAGCCCCTTCTGAACCAACCTCTGCACTGATCACAACTCCAGTCAGTCAGAATAAGATCTGGGCTTTTTCACATGCAGTTACCACTATGTTTACTGAGTGCATTAATGTCAATGCACTTTTACAACAATTATTAAAAAAAAAGCTGAACCTCAGAATACAAACAGGTTGAGATGATTACATCCCTCTCTGCAGTGAAGGTGAGCTTAATCTTGTTACAGATGTGTCCTGAAGGTAGTGAGAGAGAACTTGCTTGCAACCCTCTGTGCATACCTGCAGCAAGGCATACCCACCTGCAAACAATCATCATCACTTTGTTCATGTACTGAAAATCACCTTCTGATTTACTTTATCAAACAGAATACCACACTGCTGCTAAGACAGCAACAGTCAATAGGGCCTCAAAGGTTACCAAGGCAAAGTAACATTTGTTCTGCCACTGCAAGTTACCTTAATAAGATTAACACTGCTTCTTGTATCACTGCTACTGATTTCACCCCTGTAGAGGACAATTAACAAAAGAAAGTCATTCTGCTAATTTACATCCCCTCTGGATGAGGTTCAGACACAGTAGGAAATGTGTGCATTCTTGAGAATCCTGAAAATATTAAATCCCTCCCTGGACACTGCTAGCAAACTACAGCAAATTTCCAAAAGCCACTCTGTCTCTTAATATAATTAGAGCAATCTTGGTATGCTGGCTTCCTACAGCTGCTCTTTAACTGCAAGTAACCTGCCTGAAAATTCAGCTTCTTGGTCAAAAGAGAACACTGACAGATGGTGAATAAATTCAAGACTAGTTTATTTATATAACTCGAAAATAACTTTCAGACATCCTGGTGGTCTACAGATTGCTTCCAGGTCTTTTCTATTCTAATGAAAGATAAAATACAACTTAGATTCATGTTCATGCAACTTAATTTTAGCCAAATTGCAGAGAAAAGTAAATGCCAACTTTTATTCTAAATTTCAACCTTCTGAATCACTGATACATTTATCTTATGTGAAAATGATTGCAATAATAATAATCCTTCTGGTTTACAAAAGATTTAGCAGGAAATTAATATTTGGTTTTATGAACACATTAAGCAGATGGTACCTATTGTTGAAATTATCCCATAAAAGTACATACATTTGGACTTGGTTACAATTTAGTTCATTAGCCTTTCAAGAGATTGGTGTGGTAGTTTTTTTCATTTTTTCCTAACAAGCCATTTTAATTCTATAGCATACAACCATGGAGCTAACTTTGGTTGGCTCCAAAGCTACAGTAATAATAATAATAATAATAAAGACTAACTTCATCACTTTCAATGATAAGGAAGAAAAAAAAGAGCATATTAATGAAAACACCTTATATAGTTATTAGAATTCTGGTCTATCATTAGTTTCATCAAAATCAGTGACAAACTGAGAAGCAGTTAAAAGAGTCAAAGAGTGCAGTTGAAACTTCTGACTCCACTGAATATAACACTAAACTCCTCCTTAGTTGCTGCAAACTTTCAATTTCATCTTCAAACAACAGCCTGGAAGCTATGCAAGCATATTACCTGGGAGCAACTTGCAAAGAACTGCTGCCATCCTTTTACAATGTAGGCAATCCATCCCACTAGAAAGCTATTCACTGAAAGCCACTCATGATGAAAGGGAGTGGAATAACACTTTGGACTGACTATAAGACATGCTTGCTCTTTCTCCTTCATCACTTTAGACTCCATATCCTTCAGTACCTAGAATCACGTGCAATGAAGTTAATAGAAAAACTCCCATAGACTTTTGAAGTTTCACATTAATCCTATATCCCATAAAACTTGACATATTACTTACAGACATTGCATGAGTATACAGTGTATTAAATAGCATCTTTGCTTGCAGTCCCAAAAGCAGTCATACGCTTGACTGTGTCTAGTTTCCAAATCAACCTGTACCTGGACTGGGCACTTGTAAGGCTGGCAGCCCTGTCGCCCTTGCAGATGAACAAAGACTGAAGTAAATACTTTAAGTATTCAACAACCCTGCATCATTTTATTTCCATCATGTAAAGTCAAGTAAAAGGTGGAAATAATTTTTAACAACTACACACACCATTTAATGAAATTGTAGCACTGAAAGAAATAGTTAAACTCTTGTTCAACTTGATGTGATTGCATGGACACCTGTGTGTAATCTGATCCTCCTTACACACACCAACTGCAATTTTATAGGAGATTTTCCAGACTACGTGACTAAAGCTAAGGTTCTAAAACTGTTTAAAAAGAGGTCAGTGGCCTGATTTTCAACAGTGGTGTTTCTGCCATCCATTCTTCATTACTTTGCTGCAGAAATACCAAAGCAACTACATGAAAATATTTGTTCAATTTCAGCAGAATAGAAAAATAAGACCCTAATGAACTACTATGTGCTCAGCATAGTGGAAAATAAAACTAACAAATCAGGCATTAAATCCAGACAAAAGAACTTGATTTTAGGCACAGAGATACAGACCCACACTTCCTAACTCCTGTTATTTAATCTCATTCCAGGCTCATCTTTTGCTACACAGAAAGAGATTCATATGCAGATGAAAATTCAGATGTGATCTGAACACTATCTCTACTGACCAGGGAAAATACTGACGTAGATATGGCACACCTAATTTTGGAGTTTCAAATGCTGCCTTAATTAACAAGTTGAATAAATTCAAACTGAGTTTGGAATGTCCTGGCCACATTCGCTACACTAGAAAAATAAGTTAAAGGTGTTGCACTTAAGCAAATGTAGAAAGGTCCCAACAGAATTCTAAATGCCAACATTAATTATAATAAGGTGTTTAAAAAAAAAAAAAACAAAGCAACCTTCACTCTGTTTCAAAAAATGATGCATAAAGCAGAAAACTCCAATTAAATCAGTCTAAAACTGTATGGCAATTCATTATAACCTATCAATATCAAAGTGACAGATAAACCATCAAGCATCACTGACCTAGAAACCTGAAGTCTCCAGCTCTGCAGTGGATACAGGCAGCCCTGCTGAGGGCCAGGGATCTGGAAGGACCGTGGCAGGGTTCTGATTGAAACATTCAGCTGGAACAGCATAAAAACTGAGCCACCAAGGCTCAAATCACCCCTGGGAAGTTCCACACTGCAGTTCTGTTTTTATATTTGCATAAGCAAATATTGCTTCTGGCTTATGGGAAATGGTATGCTACTTCAGTTCAGTAGTGTGCATCACAAACCACAAGTGGCAATCTGTAAGAGGAGTCCAACAGGTTTTTAAATTAATCTGGCCTTCCCTCAGGATAATTATTTGCAGAGATACTCAGCTGTAAACAGTACTCCAGTCGGATGTATGCAGGCAGCGTTAACTTTGCAAAGATGTTTCCAAGTTTCTTGTCCATTTTTGGCAGCTTTGCATCAGTTATTGACAAACTTGCCAGACATGGGGGAACCTCAGGGAAAACTCATTTTGATCAGGTACACACTTGACTCTGAATTCATTCTTCTCCAGCATACAGGGGTCTGCCATCTGCAAATCTGACAAAGTGCATTTTTACCTTCTGTTTTATGTTTTTTTCCTCTTTTTCCTCTAGAAAGTTCTCTTCAAAGAACGTGGAGCCATGAAAGACTTGTAATATTTAGACATTTAGACTCTCTTCTTTAAAAACAACTCTTTTTTTTTTTTTTTTTTTTTTTTTTTTTTTTTTTTTTTTTAAGCCCAGGAGGTTCTAAGGCTCTGGCATATGCTTCTATTAGCAATCACCACACTATGCAATTCTCTCTTCCTGGGATGTTTATGTCTAAGCATTTATCCTCCTTCAACTTTTCCAGGTCTCTTGGGGAATGGCATGAAAACCCGTACCCAGATTCCATTAGAATGTGTTCTTCTTAAGAGTTCAAAAAATGATGCTTTGGTACAAAATACATTTT
Organism: Tragopan temminckii; assembly: GCA_028571105.1. NCBI lineage: Eukaryota > Metazoa > Chordata > Aves > Galliformes > Phasianidae > Tragopan > Tragopan temminckii. The sequence goes on from JAOWBP010002392.1 coordinate 41,133,266, forward strand.
CAGTAAGAGCAGAACTCTAGGCACTTCGCAGCAAGACAGTCTTAAATACTGCCGCCATTAAAGCTTGGGCACCATTCTGTTTTCCTACCTGTCTTCAATCAAAACTAGCTACTGTTTATCTCCTTTGAAGACTCAAAACAACAGTCACACTGTAGCAAGGAAGATGGGCTGCTAGACTCTCCCTGGTAGGTAAAAGAAAGCTTTGTCACTGGCAACAATAGCTCAGGAATTCTACATCGGATTACTTCTTCACTTATTTTACGTACAGTAATAATTCATACGGGTCACTGAGTGAGCGAATGCTCATTCAAATCCCATTAACTCAACAACAAATGAAACAAAGTTTCCTAGTCTCTGGTAAACTATGCCTAAACTCAAAGAAGAAAGAAACACACCACAAAGTCGTATTCCCTATCAGCTCCTGGAGGTAAGGCCCTTCACCAAGGGTAATTCAGCAGTGAAATTACATTGTCTTTTCTCGGAAATCTCTGTGATCTTCATCATCTGTTTCATGTGATAAACTTGTTGATTTGATGCTGTATCTTCTGTATCAGAATAAAGGCCAGTTCCAATTTGCATTAAAGAGTAAAAAAAAAAAAAAAAAAAAAAAAAAAAAAAAGTAATTACAAATTACAGTGAAAACAAGCACATGCTTTTCTGCATTTTAATGAAGCAAAGGTAGCTGCACTGGTTTACAGATCCAATCAAATTCAGATCACGGTAGTTGAATATTTCAGTTTCAGAAGAGTAAAACTGTAGTAAACAGGTACAGTACAAACACAAATGAGTTTCCTCACCACATAAAAATTATCCAGCAAGCTGTACAAAGATCACTCACATGAAAACAGATACTCAATAAAGCAGATAATTGACTCCGATCTTATTTAATAAGATCTCCCTAAACTGCCCTGCAAAAATGCCAAAGCAACTAAATATAAATGTTTATCTTTGTTAGTAAAGGAAGAAAAACTTCTATACTGTTTGGATAACTTCTGAGCAGTTTTATGGGAGTCTGAAGTACTTTAAAAAATAATTAACTATTTTATGTTTTAGTTTCCGGTTTGAAGTTTTATTTCAGCTTTGGATGCAATGGTTTATGATCTCAAATCCTTGTTATCCACTGACTTTGTCAGCATCAGCTTTTATTTTCAGAGTTGAAAAAGGACACCAAAAATAGGAGACTCTAAGAATAAATATTATTTAAAAGACCTAGCTACTGTTAGCTGAGGATAGCCTAAGCTCGAGTCACACACACATATATACACAATCACAATCTAATGATACTGCAGTAAGTTATTATTTTTTTCATTGTTTTTTTTTTTTATCTCTTCCAGACCTTGAGATCAACATTTATGGAAATAATCCTTCGAACAAGAATCCCAGAATCTCTGCGTAGACTAAATAATAACATTTAAAATGTATGTATATATGCCTACTTAATAGTTCCTTCTACAAGGCTGTTTCACTGTCATTCATCACGGAAAAGTGTGAAATACCACACAGACAAGAGAAACCCCCTGTCCAGAAAGGTACCATGCATCCTGGTCTGAATAAAGCCGATTCTGTATTTCTCTCCTTCACATAATTTGTGAGATAAAGTCCTTTGTTACAAATGGTCAGCTATTTGAACCCAGCTATCTCTGACAGCAGAGAAGTGGGAGTATCCAGTGTGCTCAACCTTGGTTGTAGGAATGGCTTGCAAGAGAAAAAGTACTTAGTATGTCTCCCACATTATCTGCATCTACCCTCTTTCTGATGAGTCTACTAACACACGTGATAAATTAATGACAACAATTTATCAATTGTTTGAAATAATAACTGTAACGATTTTTTGGAATAATAACTGTATTCAAAGTATGCCAGCTCCATTCACAAATCCACTTACATTTAGTTTATAAAAGATAGTTTTATAAATGACATTAAGCAAAACACTGTTATATAGAATGAAGTAACAAATTTCCATTATCTCCTTTGTAAATTTTAATTACATAAAGATCTCCCTTTCTGTAACTGCTGATTCCACATACTCCCTTTAATTTAGGGAGAATGCTATTTTATAGCATTATATTAAAATAACACTGCTATTTTAAAAAATCCTTCTAATATCGTGTTACTGTAAGTGGGGTACTAATAATGTAGCAGGTTTCTTCTGGGAGTCTCAAAGCTACTGAGGGATGTGAAACACCCTGTTTCCATTGACACTCCAACAGAGACCCCAAATAGTTTCCCACAGCTCCTTCCCTGAGCGAATATTCTTTTTTTATGAATACCCATAGGTTTAAGCATTACCATGTCTGTTAACATAACTATTATCTATACCAGTGACAGCTTCTAGAAAGAGATTTAGTCAGATACTGACAGATAAACTGTCGATGAACTCTCAGCAGATTCAGAGGTTTGGAAAAGTATATTAAGTTTGATCCTTATCTAGATCTTGTTTTTCTTTTTTCCTTACAGCATCAATAAATCTTCAGTCTTCCTTTCTTCCAAGTTACTCTGCTGTTACCTTATCAGATGCTGACCTGTCCATCCTCTCGCCTAATCCCCTTCTGAAGGGATGAAGGCTGACAAGTAAGCAGACATGGGACACCCAAACTTCCCCACTTTAGCAGATTTTCTTTTCCTAAGGAAAGTGTTTAAGTGGGTTATTCTACCATTTCACCCATTCTCCATCTAATTTTGATGGAGCAGCATAAATCCACTGCTACACCTCTCATCTCTAGATTTTGGAACTGAACTCCTAGCAACTGGAGCACTGAACGATCATTAAAATTGAAAAAGCAAAGACTTGCCAGATCTTCCAATGAGAACAGAAACAAAGAAGAAAGAAATAAGAAACAAACCATCAAGGCTCTCCAACAAAATTCTATTCCAAGAGCTTCCTCTGCAGTCACTTATTTATACACTGAGTCTACAGAACCACAAGCCACAGTATTTTGCATCACATTTTAACCCATTTCTCTCACAAACTTAAGTTCCATGGATTCATCCAGGTAATGATGCTTAATACTTATAACATTATATATAGTATGCTTGGCACTGTTAGATGTCAAAAAAAAAAAAAAAAAAAAAAAAAAAAAAAAAAAAAAAAAGGCCCCTTCCTGAAATACACTTTTTCATACATTTGGAGCAGAAGATAATCTATAAGACTAATACTAGAGGAAAATACTTGAGTGTAACTTTCTCTTCAGTGGGAACAACTCACAGCAGGACCCTCGTGCATCCCCTGGCTTTTGCTGAAGAAGTAATACAGAGGAAATAGATGTGACGCAACATACATACAGTCTCCCAAATTGACACTCACATCAGAAAACTTCAATGTCTCCATAATAAAGTAAAAAGAATTTTCTTGTACCATCTCAAAATGCACATTCCAGTTCGTTTCTTCTTTCTCTTGCTATTAAACACAAAGTTATTTTGAAGCATCAAAAAATTACAAGATTTCTTTTTCATTCTGTGGCATTCAATTTTTATCATTGATTTATTCTGTCATATTGAAGAAACAAGTTAAATGCTCTCTGCCTCAGTTCCTCCTTCTGCAAAACAGAGATACTACTTCTTAATCTCAGGTTAGGACTTTCACCAGCTAAAAACTATTATGTAGATACCCAATATTACTACTATTTTATTTTATGTCTTATTTTATGTCAAGTGTCTTTTTACAATTTTAGATGGATTTTGGCAACTATGCACATGAAAGTTTTGTTCTCTTGACTTAGATCAAAATCACTTATTTCTGCCTCACTCTTACCCCCTGAGTTCATTTCAGCATATTTCTAATACAATTTCATTTCTTTCATTAGCCCAGGACATCAGAAAATAAATGGAAGAAAATGTTCATTTTAGTTATTAGGCTACCAGGCCCCTAGCAAGCTTTCCTGTGATCACAAATATAAAAGTGGACAAATATTAGCAACTGTGAAGCCCTTCCCAAACCTAAACTCCATGCCAAATCACAGTTGGGGCAAATAGTAGAGCCAAGGATCTCTATGGACTGCCCAGCTGTCCCTTCTCTTGGGGTGGAATGGGAACCCAGTGAAAAATAAGAAGAAACCTTCCCAAACTTCTCCAGGTATTTCTGCTAACATGTAGTCTTCATTTGCATCATTTGTAATATTTCAGCCAGGACACAGATGGGATCTATTGGCATCTATAAAAGTGCACCCGTTGAGAATAGAATTAAAATAGCAAGAGGTCCAGAAGACATGCTGCTGGCCTATCCTGCAAATCAGCAAAGGAAAGAAAAATGAAAAACCTTCCTTTCTAGGGGAATTAAAGGAACACGATATGAAGGCATTAAACAAAAGCAAAAGCATGTTATATTCCAAAGGAAGTAACATGAAATTATATCTCCAATGAAATTACATCTCCAGCTGTGATAATATTGGTACAGTGACCCATGACTACATACTGGAAGTTGCAGTCCTAATGATTATGTAGAAGAAGGTGCTGAACCTGGGGGGGGGGGAAGGAGGAGAAGGGCAGATGAAGTACTTTAAAGAAAAGCTAAATGCAATATCAACCCACTTGCTATTTGTTTCTGTCAGACCTGTCAGTCAGTGATTTTAGATGAGAGATTGGAAGCAATAGCATATTTGTCTGCTGGTAGAAGTCACAAAATTATCATTCCAGAAAGCAGTACCCTTGTGGATATGACAGAATCAAGGGAATGGTGCTGCTGAGATTTGAAAATGGAAACAAATTGGACAACTTTCAGTTATTCTGCATGCAGTCTTCCATGAAAACTGTTTTTAAGCAGTTGAATGCTTAAAATGGGATACATTAAATGGAGCAAGATTGGCCAAGAATTGGCCGACATTTCACAAGTCATTTGGCAATCAGAATTTACATGTATGTTTCTCACTTCAATCAGTTACTGGAGGCAGGTAGGGGACAAGGTCCAGTGCAAGACAAAACCGAATCAAATATCAGCATGCTCCATATATACCACCTCCCCTGTCCCTAGTGCAATTTATGAAATGCATCTTCAAGAACAATCTAATTTCATAATTGCAGATGACATCAAGTTGAGAGGATGTGTCTATCTGCCATAGGGTAAGAAGGCCCTTCAGAGGGGTCTGGACAAGCTGGATAGACGGACTGAGGCCAGTGGGAAAAAGTTCAACAAGAACAAGTGCCGTGTTCTGCCCTTTGGCCTCAAAAACATCAGGCAACACTACAGCTTTGGGGCAGAGTGCCTAGAAGACTGTGTTGAGGAAATGGACCTGGGGGTGTTGGTTGGCATTTGGCTGAACATGACAGCAGTGTGCCCTGGTAGCTAACAAGGCCAATGTCATCCTAGCTTGTATAAGAAACAGTGTAGCCAGTAGGAGCAGAGACCCCCCAGTAGTCAGCACTGGTGAAGCCACATCTTGAGTATTAAGTCCTGTTTTGGGCCACTCACTAAAAGAAAGATATTGTGGCCCTGGAGCATGCCCAGAGAAGAACAATGAAGCTGGTAGAAGTATTTAGCACAAAAACAGCAGAGGGAACTGGGATTGTTTAGTCTGGAGAAAAGGGGGCTCGGGGGAGTAAAGTGGGGGTCAGCCTCTTCTCATATGTAACTAGTAATAGGACACGAGGGAATGGCCTCAAGTTGCACCAGGTGAGGCTCAGATTGGATCTTAGGAAAAACTTTCTCCAAAAGAGGGATCAGGCACTGGAACAGGCTGCCCAGGGAGGTGATTGAGTGATCACCCCTGGAGATGTTCAAGAAACATTTAGGCATTGTACTAAGAGACATGGTTTAGTGAGGAAATATTGGTGACAGGTAAATGGTTAGACTAGATGATCTTGGAGGACTTTTCCAATCTTGATGATTCGATGATTCTATGATTCTACGTTTCTAATTCTTGCCTTCTTTAATTCCCTATCAAGCAGAGAATTTCCATGCCATGACATATTCTAACAGGCACCAGTTACACCAGAGCTTGGAAACGAAACTATTATAGCTTTCTCATTGCCATATTACATTAGAAAATTTCTCAGGGACTTAATATATCTCATCAGATAACCAGTGAAAGCATGTTATTTAAATATTTAAGTCCAGTGTGCCACAAGAAAAGCATTCTAGTCAACTTCTCACTTTAGAAGGGCATAGGGTAGAGGCAGGGGAGGGCCAAGGAGGCGCCAACAGCCACGGACCCAATGAAGAGAGCCCTAATGGACACCTTGCAGAAAGAGAAGAGCAAGAAGCTCTTCTTAGTCACTGATATCAAAGAAAAAATGCTTCTGGAGGAGTTCCAGCTGCTCACAAGGTAGCAATGGGGTAGTTTCTGCCAAATGCAGAAGCAGAGCTCTGCACATGTAAAGAAACTGTCAAAGGTGCCTTGAAAGACTTGGAGGCAGGGAGAGCCTTATTTGTCATCTCACCAAGAAGTACTGACTTAACATGTAGACACATTGATTTCAGTAGGTTCATAGTATCATCCTCTATACCTAAGATATATAAGCTATACAGAGACACAGTTCAGAGGCTCAGAGAGACTTCTGTGAGCTCCTGTGATATACAGTCACATGGCTAACCTGAATTCCAGTGTGAAGAAAAGCACAACATTTCAGGATAAAAAAGCTTCAGTCTAAACTGCTACATTTGCATTAAGAGAAAATTTCGTTCAATGATAACTGCGGCACTATTGCAGCTGTACAAAACATTTCTCTGTAAACAAAACATATCCAATGTAGCCTTGAAAGTAAAGCCTATCAAACTTCATTGTTCCCAACTGCTTTGTAGATTAATTTCTGGGTCAAGTGTGTTCATTTTTAATGTATGAACACAAGATGAAAGTCATTTTAATGTATTTAAAATTACTCAGGTTCTTAAGAAAGGCTAAAGAGATCTTGTAGAGGTAATTAACATTATAAGAACAAAGTGGCAATGCTTAAGGGCACAACAGAAGACAATATAAAAGAACTACTGCAGTGTATAGCCAAAACAAAGCTACTCTGTGGAATATAGTTTCCTTGGGAGTCTACAAGAGCACTACTATTACATACAGTACATACCGAGGAATAATGAAGAGTAGAGAAAATGTAACTTCACCATCCTTAAAAAGCACATTTTCAACAAGCCTAACCTTGCTAACAAATACTTTTTCTATTTTACAATTATTTCCACCCAATTGCTTTAGGAATTACAACACTTTTTTCAGTGTGATGAACTATTTTTCTGGAGGGGTAATTTTGAACTCCTTTTGGTACTGCACTCCTTTTACTCAACCTCTTCATTTGTTCAAGTGAAGGGGAAACTGTAAAAAAAACTATCAGAGTACATTTTCTAAATGAATGCATAACCCCTTCTTCTATACACCCCTGCAGTGAGCTTATTTGACTGCAGTGGTCCTTAAAGATGAAATTTTGCTTATCATCATTTTTTGTAGTCACACATAGGCAAACAAGTACAGAATCAGAAATGCTGGAGAAAACAGTATTCATGCAACAGATTGTATGTTAATACATCTAACTGAAATGTAAAATATTACTTTCAGCAAAAATAAATAAATGCCAGTTTAAGATTCTTGAGAGACCTTTGTTGTTTTGTTGTTGTTGTTGTTGTTGTTGTTGCCACCATTAAAAAAAGTAGGTCCTTGTTTGAAAGCTGAATCCCAAAGTAGGATGGATGGTTTGTACTGATTTAAGTAAACAAACAAACAAAAAAAAAAAAAAAAAAAAAAAACAAAAAAAAAAAAAAAAAAAGGAAACCAGGCCAATGCTTCAATTTTCTTCATAAGACTTAGCAGAACCAGTGACCAAAAAAGACATAGCCCTGCATGCTCCCTCCCGGCCCAAGCCATGTTTCTCACCTTCTCAGTCTACTATTACAGACTTTTGATTTTCTGCATAGCAGCTTAAGTTGCACAATGTCATTTCAACATTTTTAAAGCAGAAAGCAATGCCATACAGATTGCAGATACATAGTAACATTCATGTTCTACAAACTCCTGCTGTCCACAAGATGACAGTAATTCATTTGCTTCTGCAAATCCCGTAGTCAGACTAAATGCATATGTAAGAAGCAAGGCATTGTTGAATCAGTGCTCTGCCTGAATTAATTTTTCAATGCACTGATTATCTAGCTGAGAGATAGTCAATAGTATGATGATGAGTATATTGTAAAATTTAATGAAGAAAAGAATTCCCTATCTTACTTTCTTTGTCATGGATATTGGGAAAAATATATTTTACACGAAGCTACTTGGTAAAGCTACTCTCCGAATAATATATGCATACAAAACTGAAGTCATTTTCCTACTTTCGTGTCGTTTTGTCATGGCATTTTATTGGACAACCAGCAGAAGAATTACGCATTTCCAAAAACAAAACAAAACTACAGACTTGTAAGAGTACTTCTGCAGCCAAACAGTAAATTAATGCTACCAGGAGATATAGTCATTCTGTTTCAGCAAGATATGTACTGTTCCATTTAAAACTGTCTTAAGGTCACTCTGTGACTCAGTATTCTGCCTAACAGAGAAGCAAATCAACCAATGAGCAAACAGGGTTCTGCCACTCTGGGCACTTTTTTACCAACACGTGGGGCCAATATTGTTCTGTGGGCTACTCTCCTGAAGAAAATAATCCTCTTTGATTCCTTGTTTAGTTCCTTACAAAACAGTGCATACATCTTTGAAAATATACAGCTAGGAAAATCTCTTAACTTTACACCTCATTCAGCAGTTATTGATTGCCAATTTCTTATCATTACAATGCTGTGAAAGTCTAAAGGAAGACAAATACTACAAATACTTTCAAGTATACAACTGTAGATGAGTCCTTTAAAAAAGGAGTAAAAAGACAGTTTTTAAGTAGTTGAAATAGTAAGTAGGAGATTTCTTGTTGAGAACAGAAATCCATCAAATGCAGCCTGCTACCAGGAAACTCAATGAATGGAAGGGTTGGTTGTTGGGAGGGTTTTTTATTGTTTTCTCATGAATAACCAAAATTAAAGAACAGCAGCTCCTGATGTATTACCACGTACCATTTTATGTGAACACATCAAAAAGTCTTTAAGGTTGTGAAAGGAAGGTAGCCAGGTGTCTTTTGCATGCAGCTATCTCCCCTAGGTAAAGAATATGGAAAGGCTGGCTAACAGGGGACCTTAGTAACAACCTTTCAAATCTACGTTAAAGAATGGAACTAATCCTTCTCAATTTTCCCTTGCTATGTAAAACGATGCAGTGGCGAGCAGATTCCAAATTTTATACTACCCAAGACGTTAGTTAGCATTATATTCTTGGTACATAATACTCCAGAGTTGGGAGAAAAAAAAAAAAAAAAAGGCATTTATATATATAGTGTACAGTGTGCATATATAATCTATATATAATCTATTTTCCAAGAACTGTATAGTTAAATAGTACCAGCTTCACAAAATCTTTACTGCTTCCTCTTTTTTTGTTGCAAGATTATTCCTAAAGGTAAGTGTTTGGATTTTAATGCATTTATTTTTTCATTATGATAACCTAAGATTCAGTAATGTAAAAATGATAGAGATCTTTCTCTGTATTGGGCAGTTAGTGGAATTTTTTACTACTTGCATGTCATTTCCTGTCGTAAGTTTTTGAACTGAATCACTGGACTATGAAGAAAGGAGTTTAACCCACCATTCTGGTATCTACTAGATATGCAGGGTCATAGAAGCAGGAAAGATCTCCACACCAGTCAATTAATAAATGACGGGGATAAACAGCCTTTCACAAGCACACAGAGGGTTTTCTGCCTGACTATGGAGAAAGGAGAGAAAGGGAAAAGACCAAATAATTCACTATTCCTCTGAATTTCAGCATTCTTGAGTGTCACAGGCATTTCTGCTCTCTTGGTCCCTTTACTTCTGAAGTTTAACAACTGCAGCAAAGATTGGGAAGAAGTGGGCTTCATGGACTGATTTGTTACGGTTGTATTCACTATCCCTTGAAGCCTCTTGCACACTCAGGAGGCCTGAAGTGCTTCTGAAAGTTTTAAGAGACCTCCAAGATTTCCCCATTCCCTTTTTGCCTGAAACTGAGTCCACCTGCATTTTCATTAGACATCTGTCTTAATGTCACAGAGACTTAACATAGGTATCTTTCACACAAACACAGAGAACAAGGTTTATTGCTGATCTAGCCCAGACCAGATGAGGACTCAAACTTGCTTTTCTTTCGTACTACATGAGTATCCTATCCACTAGAATAGTGGACAAACCACAGTTAGAACTGTTTTCTTTTTAACAGAAAATCTGCCACAGACCAGGGAATTGCTTCCAAGACAAGTTTATTCAAAAATAGCACGATCTTGCAAAATAACAAAAAAAATTTAACCCAAATCCCTTTTCATCACTCAGAACAGAATTCTCACCTAATGTGCCAGCAAAGGTTTTTTTTGAAACTTGGTTTCAGTAGTAATGTTGCATGGAAACAACAGCTCAACCAGACACATCAAACTCTGGAAAGATATTACATATCTATGTTTACTAAAAGAAGCCACTGTCTTCATGCAAAAATGCCTAATGATTCTACATCTGTTCCCTTTCCCTATGAGGTACTTAACAAAGGATGTTGGGAAACGAGATGGAGGGAAGAAAATAACAGGAAAACAATAAACGTTATATGAGTTGAAACACTCAAGCAAAATGTGGGGAAAACAGTTTTCATTAATGAATTCAAAGACTGTTTAAATTTACTCTTAATAAAGGTGCATCAAATTCTGCCAGCCCGTTTGGTCATATCATACTCATGATAAGACTTTGCCATTGGTAATAATATCAGCTTTGTCTTTGACCAGCTCTACTGACAAGAATGAAAGTAACTACTGGCTTAAAAATCTGGTTAGAATTGGGTTCTCTCTCACAAAACTGCAGGTAAACATTACAAAATAAGTTAGAAAGATTGCAATTTTTATACTTCCATCAGAATTTCCTATGAATATTTATCACTGCAATTATTCCAGATCTGACTTTATTGATCTACTGTTCTATTACTCACATCATGGTAATTACCTGATATAATCAACACTCAGAATATAGTATACTTGAAAAATATTCTTCTAGTTCTACCATGAACACATACTTGAACATATCTTTGGTAATATATCTTTGTTGCTTGTGTTTGCCAGTAGTGGTAATTAGCACTTGGAAATATCTTTGAAAAGAAAAACTGAAATTCTTCAGTAAAAATAGAACAGCTGTGAAGGAAAAGATAGCTATCTCCTACCTTAAATTCCATACAAATTAACTTCAAAATATAACACCTGTACAACTGGACTTTGTCCACTCCAATGCAGCTTTCAAAGACAACAATGTAATCAACAACCTTTAATGTCCTTTTTTTTTTAAAGTGAAAGTTGGCAATAGAGGAGAATCGTTGATTATAATATATATTTTAAAGGGAACAGATTCACTTAAGCAGTTATGTTTACTGATATCAGAAAGGAATTAAGCAAAAAACCAGTAATAAAAACATGCATATCTATGATTTACACTTGCAGGTAAAACAAACTTGTATCTGAATTCAAGAGATTTCATATCGTGGATGTCTGTCTATCAAGTTTTAACTAATTTAAATCTGCTCTCTGTATTTCAGCTGTTTAGCTAATGACCAATTCAGTCACTTCACTGAAGATGTTAAGTGTAGCATTTGGATTTTAATCACTCATGCTTTAATCTATTAAAAATTACTAATAACCTCTGCAAATGTAGAAAGACATATATAACTTAAACAAAGTTACAATCAAAATAGTCTTGCTGTTTTGAACACTTGATATAAAAATTAAATAAAACAGCATTTGGATTTTAGATACTCATACTTTGCTGAGTATCATGGTTAGCATTGTTTCTGTTGCAGTGACATCTTTTAGCCATAAAGTATCATACCCATTGAGACATTGCCCTGTAATCCAACATAGAAACAAATCTTTATGGCATGCTGTAAAAAAACATAGGACACTTTTGTACATGTACTTTCATAAGGCCTTGATGTTTGCAAACAGCGGACAATATTGAGAGAATATTTAACTTTTAAAACATACTGACCCCATGAACAAGAAAGTCTAGCAACTTCTCATATTACTTTATCATGAAGAGACTTCTCTGCTCTTCTGAAAATTGTAATCTCTCTCACGGTTTTCCCTCTAAAAAGATGATGATTCTTGCTTGTAACAAAGGGCTACTGAGAGCATAATGCTCTACTTCAAAAGCCCTTCTTCAAATAACTGAGTGGTAAAATAGAGGTCTTGAGAGCATACACCTAAATCAAAGACACATTCTTGACAACTACTCCTGTACTGTAACAGAAAATACACAGGTATGTGTTTGGGAATGCAGCTTGTATTGTTACAAATATGCGAGGGCTGTTCTGAAATTAATGCCTCATGTTGGCCTGCAACATCAGAGATGGATGTTGGTGGTATGGTAGGAGAGGTGGAACCTTCCCACCAATATTCTGTTATACTTTGTTGTTATGTGACAGATGGCAGCAGGGGAGCAGTCTGACAAAATGGCATCTGACATGGAAATGCATATGAAGAAAAGGCGTGCCACTGAACCCCTCCAAAAAGAAAAAAATGGCACCCACTGACATTCATCGATGCTTGCTGAACATATAGGGAGACCAAACAGTGGATGTGAGCACAGAGAGGCAGTGGTTGTAAGAGGTTATTCTTTTACATCATTGTCTCAAAACTTGCTGGGGACACGGATGAACAAGTCTGAGCAAGTCCTGGGCAAGGGTTGAGAAATCCTTTGTCTGAGGGACACAGATGGACAAGGCCAGGGGCAATGAGAGAGAGAGATAAGTTGCAGCTGCAGTGAAGCAGTCTTTTGTGTGGACTTATCTCAAGGAAGATGGCCATCTCAGGGGGTACTCACATGACTCTTGCTCAAGCACCAGGGATGTCACATAGGCAGGAAAAAAAGTAGGATAAAAGAGGGATCAATAACCACGAGGTTTGGGTTTTCTGGCAACAGATTCCTCATGAAGAAGAGTTTTCTGAGGTGAGAAGCCTCACAACTTTTATTTCCAGAGAAATAAATAGGAGGCATTACTTTCCCCAGTTAAACAGACTTTTCTAAAGATGGCTTCTAAGCATATACTATTACAGGAGATGTTCTTTTCAGCTTTCTAACTTGACAACTCATAGCATTTAATAAATTGAGGTGTGAAGGACACCTAATTCCAGCCAGAAGTCACTGTTACAAGATTATTTCCACACTAAAATGTTTTGGTGCATATATGTTTGCATTAGTAATTTTGCATTAATAAGTAAGAACAACTAACAAATGTTAAGCAAAAGAATTAAGGAGCCTGAATGAGATTGATTTCCAAATGAAATCAATTTAGGAAACTATTCTGCTGGATGAAGCTCCTGGTGTTGAAATAGAAAGTAAACCTCTTCAGACTGTAGGAGCTCTGTAAGGCTGGCACTACGCAGTAACTTGTATTAAAGTAGACATCTAACCTTCTGTTCCTAAAAATAACTATGAGATTCATGCAGAGCAGAGCTGTCAAGTGAACACTGACCACTTTAAACACTTATTTTCAAAAGAACATTGCTGTTATGAGCAGATAAAAGAAATAGAAAGCCTGCAACAGCATCATCCAGCAACTCTCAGCAACAGTAAATTTCAGGTGCAACATCAGGGCAATGTGTTTTCCATATGGCCTCGGTTACTGAGTTGTCTCTCGTGTGTATTCGCTTCAGTGAACCACAAAAATAAATAGGCTACAAGTTATAGGACAGTAAAATGCGACAGTCTTGCTTTCATTTAAATCAGTGAGAACAGATGTCCCAGTGGCTTGTTAATACGAAGCCTCAATTCCAGCTTCTTAATTTCAGAGGGTTTTTTTTTGTGGTAAAAGACAAAAAAACGATAATGTAAATGAAAATTCCAAGTTTAACAAAACGAACTATGGCTGTTTTGTTGTGACTGGTTGGATTTTCCCTATGTATGCCTAGTAAGGTCCTAGATCAGAACAGTTCCTGATTTCCTTTAATGTTTAATGAAGCTATGGCAGCCTTCTACTAGCTCACGTACAAATAGCATCTCTTTCTCCTGCCCAAAGTCACATTTTCACAAAACTTGTAAGAACTTGGTATCTCCACTATTGTCAGATTAAACTGAAACTGAGTGATGAGTTCATAATTTTTTTTAAGTAAGGAAGACAAATGAACAATATGACCAACACAGACATTTCCATGTGAGAGCTCTGTACTGAACATATCTTACCCTTCTTGTTTTTGTTGTCTCCCTAGCATATCCCCATAGCCAGATGAACTCATTTCATTTTTTTATCAGTAACAACAGATGCTCACATGCCTTAATGAGGATTCAAATTTGGCAACATCTCAGATTTTTCATTTAAATGGGAACATATACATTTACAACACAACACATTTTGCTAGTACCTGTAATAAGATAAATGCTCTCCATTAACTGAGAGAACCTGAAACTATCACAGAAACTATTTTCTAAGAATACTGAATAAAATTTCATAATCTATAAATCAAATAGCTATCTGCTTTATCTGCCATTTTTATTCAGTTATTTTGATCCTGAGGCTTGCTCAGTTGAGCCACAATTCAAACCAAGGTGATGTTGAGTGTACCAAAAAAAAATGTGTTCCAGTAGCAGAAGTGTGCTTTCTGTGTATATCACCATCTCACCCCACATATCATATTTCGTTCTGTGGTCTCAGCAAGCACCTGGATTCCTTTCAGGTGAGGTAACTGAGGAGACAGAAGTCTTGGAACACACCTAGCACACCCACAACTCTCGTGGGAGGCAGGTCTATGTGACAGGTTTGATTTAGTTCAAACTAGTGCTCCTGAAATGCTTACAGCATAAGCTTCTGATCCTCAGTACCAATTATTTTGCTGTATCTTTTCTACTGCACTGCTCTACTTGTTGCTGTAGATAGAGTCCAAGTCACACGGAGCAATACCCTGAACAGAACTATGGGCAAGCAACTTAATTTGTGTACAGAAAACATTCTGCCTAGGCAGGCAGCTAGTCTTTTCAGTGACTCTTTGTCATAGCCACCTCTGCCGGGAACAGAGTTTATCAGAAACACATTGAGCACTCTCTTTAACTGCTCTCATAAGGCTACAAGGGCTCTTTCATTGAATACAATGGATTTTGGATCAAGGCTTTAGAAGTTAAGAGTGCATAAGTATCTGCTTGTTCTGTGTGGGTCTGACAATTTAGCCATACAACCACACTGGAGCCTTCCCTGACAGATTTGATGCTTCTGCTGTACTGTTCTTGATTAGTGGGACTCAGCTATATATCTATCTATTATAATTAGGCAGAAGTAAATTATTAGCATTTCATATTCAAAAAGCAATCTTCCCACAGTGCTGTTTTCTCTCTCCGTACAATCTTTTCCACAAACAAGCATAATTAGAATTTCAATACCTAATAAATTGAAAGTGAAATATAGTGGTGTTTTGCAATGTGCAGGCTTTAGACAACATATGTATTTGGATTGGCTGTCAATTTCCATGTCTTTCCCACTAGCCCAGCAGATTGCACAGGAAAGGGATGCTAGCCAAACCGAACAACAGTTTCCAGGCTGACAACAAGGGGCTGAATGCCCAGAGTACCAGTTCAGACTTTGGCAGTCTGTCTAGCCCACCTAAAGTGACTGAAGCCAGAAGGTATCAGAAGGACAGAAGGCAACTCAGGCAGACTGTACTGTGTGACTTTCTACCAAAAGCAGGTATCATATGAATCCTCAGACAAGAAACCATGACCATTTCTGAATTTTCTGCATTTCTTGGACACTACTGCCAAAATGCAGAAGCAGATTACATCTAGAAGAGCCTCATAGATAGTCAGCGCAACAACCCAGGGTGCAACTATATTTAAGGTGTCTGAAGGTAGGCCCTATTTTCTTTCAAATAATTGATCTTCTGCTGCATTTTTACATCTACTTTTAATCCACACAGAAATCAAAATCATACTCTAAAGTCTTACAGAAGACTTGGAGAATGTTTTAAAATTCTCTACAACTTTGGCTTTAACGTCAGAATAAGATTGATAATGCATAACCTCCCAGCAAAAAAAGCAGCATCAGCCAAATATGCAAAAATGCTCCTAAAAAATACAGTAATTTTTAATGCAATTTCTAGCCATCACCAATTTCTTCTGCAGTCCACAGTAACACGGAACACAAAGCCTTTTCTTGTTATTACTGCTTTCCTCACATAAGCTCTTATCATCTGTTACTGGTGAAAGATGCACCAGCAGAAAAAGATAAAGCAAACACTAAAATGCTGTCAATTAAAATATTTGAGAGTGCTTACTTCAGGGTGACAAAAAAACTCCTTTTGTATTGAAATTTTAGTGGTAATTTTAGAGGTAATGTTCTAACTGGAACAAGAACAATATTTTTAATCCCTGCTTGAAAGATCAGATTAAGTCTGCTGCAGTCAACTTTGGTACAGCTGCATCTATGAGAGCAGGTTTTTAAATTATTTAATGAGAAAGCTGCGCTGCAGACCTACTTGATACTCATTTGTCTGGTTTGTTACATTTGGGGTTTTTCTGCAGGCTTTCAGGGTGCTAGGAAATCATTTCTATCTCGAAGCAATGTTCCAAAAATACCAGAAGAGTGAGGAAAACAATCTCTCCATATACATTCCATGACTTCTGTGAATAGTCATATTTCAGAAAAAAAAATTCAAATGCAATTAATTCACTAATTCAAAGTACTTTCACAATAATGTATCAGCAAAAATATCTTGCCATTTCAGCCCTACTCAGCAATATCACTGCAATATTTCTGGTGCTACAGTTTTTCCACAACAAATCCCCTACTTTCCAGGCATTAAAATTCAAATATTTGGAATCCCATAAGCTTGCAACCTATTTTCCAAGCAGCCAACTCAAATGCAACATATATTTTTCCTCCCCAAAAATTTAATTTAAATTCGTTCCACCATTTTTCTTTATAGGATCTAGAAAAAGGCATGAAATGAACACCTGACAGCTACTAAGAAACTGTTTTATTCTCAGAGAAGCTAAAGAAATCATTATTTATTTCACTGGCTGCTAGTTGTTTACTGCAATCTGCTTTTAAATACGCAATCAAAAATACATAATATATTGGGCTTTTTTTTGTTTTGTTTTGCTTTTTGCAGTTACTGAACATTAATACTAAACATTATTTGCATTTCCTGAAGTGATGAAAAAGAGGTGTTTGTATTTGAACACATATATGTGACTTCAGTATATGAAAAGTATGTGGTGAATACAAGTGCAAATAAGTGAATAATTCTACTGACTTAATAGTGTGATAAAATGTAGATCTATAGCATATATTGCAAATTCAGATATTCATAGCAGTCTGGTGTTCAAACCCCTTTATATTTTAATACCTAGATCCCATAAAATTCTCAGCAATCAGCACTGAGTTCGGTTCATGTGAAAAAGACCAAAGAGAAAGAAACAGAAAGACAAAGAGAGTACGTTGTATAAGGATTATTAGCAAGTAAGGCCAACTTCAGAAAGAGAGAGCGAGTCCCATAGGTGATACAGAGAACCCAGAAGCCACAGCTGTCAGTCTCTCAGTGAATGTGGAATCATATTAGTCTTTACATTATGAGATCAGTATTTTCAGCATTGGTTCAAAGCAACAAAGATTACTGATGCTGTGGAGAAACAATCAGGTTTTTTGTCTGATATTTAAAGAAATTGGAAAAAAGGTAAAATACCTGTTCCACTGATCAAAGGCTTCCACATGAGAATCAAAGTGGCTAGCTACTTTGAATGTACAAGTTGAATTTTGTTGTGTCTACACAGAGAACTGACTTTTTAGATCACAAATATCATATAGTCTCATATGAACCTTACCAGCCACAACAGGGAAATTCCCTACAGTCATATAATACCACTACTTCACCTCTTTTCATTCTTTCTGTTGCTCAGGTATATAAATTCAAATGTCCTCAGCATGCCCAGTACTTGATGAAAGAGATTAAAAAAAAAAAAAAAAAGTACTTATCAGAGGTACCTTGCTTCTTGATTTAGCCTTTGAAAAGAGATTCTATGACTAAAATAACCTTTGCAAAATTGTAACCTAGATACCTATCACTTAGGTCTTAATTCTCTGTGACACGTGTGGACTGTCATATAATGGAAGACACTGAATTTGCAAACAACATTAGTCATCCTTACCTCTGATTTTGCTTTTTCCAGCAAAAAGAATTATTTAACACAGAAGTTATCCCTTAATTCTCTTAGAAGATAATAAAATCATTAAAATTCTCTTTTGAAATTCCAGTCTTATTACATCTATGCACTATATTTGTCTCTTTGGACTACTTCTAAATCCAACTTCATTAACACCCAAAACAGATTACCGTAACATCTAAAAGCATATGGGGAGTTATTTTTGAAGCTTGAAGAATAGGGATAGATTTCAGAAAAACTTGCAAGCATTTCACTAAAATAGTATTTGGCATCATCAAAATGCAAATCTTAAGAGAATGTAGTACGTATGAAGAGCACAGCAAGAACACTGCACTGAAAAATTAATGAAAGAGAAATGAATTGTTTTATTTCTAATTAGAAACCATAGTTGACTATGGGAAGCTTTCACTGAAGGTTCACTACAGAGAATTCTGCAACATTGCTTTTATTGTAAATATTTTCACAATCATGGATGCAATATCCTGGACATTAACAGGAAAAGAGGAAAGAAAGGGGATTTTTCAGTGGCTCTTCACATAGAAGGCTGACATAAGTTCTAGAAAAAGAAATAGGTCTGCTTGGGTTTTTCAATCATTGCTTGGTGACAGAGCAGTATTATAAATGCTTTAAAGCACAGAGGATGTAGTTATTCAGTTCACATTTAACTAATTTTCTCTGCATTCTGTGGGAAACAATGCTTGATACAGGCTATTAATACATTTTATTGTAGGTTTTGCCTTGGGACTTTAGCTAAGGTAAATCCACCAAAGGAAGAGAAAATGGATTCTAACCCTTCTTGCCAATAGATAAAGCAGCTTTCCATAACTAAGCTATGCCATTCAGGACAGGAGCTGATCAGAGTAACCTAAATTTGATGGCATACAGCTTAGATGAAGATATCTGATTGAGTTATTCAAGTCTTCCTTTCTATGATACAAATATAAATAGGTACAATTCATCAGGTCTAATCTAGACATCCTAGGACAAAGATGAGACAAATTAGTGCCATACCAAGGCCTACAGTGGAGAGTTAAGATGCAAAACTACACATCAATATATGTGTATTAATACCCTCCCTAGTGTCCACAAAATAAGCAGTAAGATCACTCCATGTGCAGCAAAGAGACTTCCTGTTATATTTTTTACATGTAACTTTTTATGGTATGTTCACAGCTGTATCTTGTGTGTTTGGAGAAAAAAAAAAAGTCAATGAAAGTGGCTAAAAAACTCCTGTTAGAGTCTGAAGTAACAGAATTCAGTTCTTATCATCAGTTCTGGTACGTTATGAAGAAGAACCCGCACGCAGAGATGTGACAGATGTCAGCTATACAGCTTCAAGTTCAAGATATTCTTCAGTAGAGAAACCAATGTGTTTGTGTTTATCTATATCTTCTTAGGATATCAGTGCATTAGTTTGCTACAGACAAATAAACTGCAGAGGCAAGTTACGATACAGGATACCTAGCAAGTCAACAGCAGAGTCAAAAATCTAACTCAAAAGGAATAGTGTATTTCCTTTTCTAAGATTGCTAATTTACAACAGCGTAGGTAGTTGCAGAATAGTTTCCGAGACTACAAGAAAATATATGTTGTAAAGGATGACTGTCAAGCCGTTAGAATCTAGATACATGAATCAAAAAAATGTGCTTCTCTTCCTACTTCTTCTAACTATGGGCTACATCATTTCCCACTCCATATTTTATTTCTCCATCTGCAAGATGGTGACTTCCTTCCCCACCAGCTGTAACATTGCTTAATTTATGGCTGTAAAGTGCTTTGAGACTCTTGTATATAAGTATAGGGAAATGTAAAATACTCTTGTTTCTAAGCTTATCATTACTATGAAACAAAATAGCTATTAGAAGGAGAATGTATTGTTTTAATTTTGACTGCTTTGACATTGTGGACTATTTTCATTTTAGAGTATGGGATTTAGCATATTCTCTATTTATAAGGTTAAGCTTTCAGGATAGTAGCCATACGAGATAACAGACTTGTTACAATTATGGAGAAGGGATTAAATCTGGCTGCTCATTTTATATCTCAGCAAGGTTAGAGAAAGCAAAGAAAAATAAATTGCAAGGCTCTTCAGTTCTTTCTGTGAAGAGTTGCCTCTTATGTAAAATTTCTGGATGTTCATATCTACTCTAAATTGAAGCCATGTCACTGTAGACATCACTTTAATTTCTAAGAAGGACAAAATCAGAAAGAAGTTAATAAAATGAGAATTTAAACTTAGTCAAATATTTCCTTTGGTTTTTAAGCCAAGAATTTTCTGAAAGTTTATTTCTCTTTCTTTCACTGAAGAGAATTTAGCACTCAGACACACTGACTGGAATGGAAGAGTAATCAGTCAGAAAGAACAAATAAATTTTGCGTCTGCCTCTGTTAGTGGGGAAAATAATTGAAAGCATGACTGCTTATGTGGTTCCTCTACAACTTCAAAAGTGTACAAAATCACAGAAAAGGGAATGCCATCTGTTTGTTGTTAGGGTCATGTATTTTATTTTCCTACTTATACTCCCACTGAAAGCAGTGAGAAATTCTCAATCCTTTGTAATGAAAAAGACATAACTTTATTTTCTCTCCTATATTCAGGTTACAGGCTTTATTATGCATATTCCTCGCATCCTGAGTAAGTTCAAGTCTTTGTTAACTAATATCCTCAAACATTATCTATAAAATAGAACAAAAATGGCAAAAAAAATAGTCGCCACCTTGTAAGAGAAGGAATGTGACACAGGAGAAATAGTAGACCTCCCTCAGGTCTGAATGTTTGCATCAAGAAGATTATTGAAAGCAAAGCCACTTCAATAACGCAGAACGCACCCTTGGCATAATGAAAGCAAGGTGTAAAAATGTGTTGGTGAGAAGGGCAGCTTTGAAGCAGCTGCAGACCAAGCTCTGTAATATCTGAAGGAGGATATGCTGGTAATGGAAGTGTGCCTTGTCTAACTCTGACTATTTATCTCAAGGGGCAATTTACAAGGTGATAAAAGGTTCCAAGCTGCAAAAGGTACTTTAGGCAGTTAAAAAGCAGCATTTTATGATCATTTCTTCTGTACAGTACACATTGTTTCATTAATCAAATGTTTATTCTATTAAAACACTAACTCTTTTAGCTGGTGGGACAACAAGTTTTACTACCATGAAATGGCATTAAAAGCCACAGACTTCCCAGCTAAGCCTTTGTAATGATTCTAACACAGCCCAAGTGTGGCTGTATGCAGTGGGACACCTGAGTGGCATGTCAGTTCTGCTCTTTGGCAAGATTCTAGACTCGTGTCAGTCCTCAAGGCCACATCCCCCTCTCCTGGCAAACTGACACACAGGGCACGCACAGGCTCTCTAAACCAGCCACCAAAACAGGTGGCTCACATCAAATCTGACACTGTCAGCATTAAGTTGCTCATTAAATGAGTATTAAAAGCCAAGCACGGCTGTGGCAAATGGAAAGTTTCTACTCACAAGGAACACATTTGCAAACATTTAAAACCTACCAGCTTCTTCATCTCCTAGGGGCCTAAAAGCCAACACCCACAGTGACAGCTATAGATCAGGGGATGTGTTGTGACAGAACAAATATTTTGAAAAACTTTTGTCAACTCTCTTTTTACTCCTTGAAAGAGCCTTCCCAAAACAGAGGTACCATAAGCACCTGGCTAGGACACTCTTTTCCTAAACTATAGGGTTACTAGTGGAAAGCAATTCCTTATTTTGTAAATCTAGCCCCCAAACTGAATGTATTTAGATTCCTACACCCTCCTCCACCACACAAATCATAAAGTGTAATTCAAATGGATCCATCAAAACTGCAGTAGAGTCTCCCAATAATATGCATAAACTTTTCAGTTGATTCAGACAGGGAAACATCCTTTATGTTAAACAGGAAAAGAACAAAACTGTTAACATACACTCGGAGCCTGCACAGCTAAACATAGAGGGCAGGAGGGAGGGGATGCAGAAAAGACCTAGAAACTTATTTGCACAGCAACCACAGTGACCCACAGGAAATTTAGGCTTGCATTTTAATGAATTCATAATATTAAAATATAAATTATAAATCTATACATCCAGAATAAATAGAGTTACAAGCATTATAAGTTATAAATATTAAAATATAGTAAAAACTGTGCTAATAAAGGAGAACAATGAAATATGATAAAATAGAAATGACCAGGGGCTTATAAGTCTAAATCCTCACTGAATGACCTTAAAGCAAAATCATTATAGACACATTATAAAACACTCTCTGCTAAAGTAATTTAAATTCTCCAATTACCTACCGTGTGTTTCAGAGGTAGTATGAATTTCAAGTTGTTTTGCTAAAACGCATAACGAAAATCCTGTAAATCCTTGTACAGGCTAAAAATAATTCAAAAAAATGTATATTTTGGCATAATAATATTGATGAACTCCAAAGGAATGAACAACAATACTGAATTAACATACTAACACAAGATAAAGAGATTTTTATATTTATATGAACAAAAATAGTGAGAAATTTATTCTGTGTGTTACTCTGTGAAGTAGTAATTTCAATATGAGAATGGAATAATCACCTTTTACTGTAAGTTCTGCTGCTACTGGGATTATCAACAACATTTAATCCAAAAATATTTCGAAGGAACTATACTTAATACAACATTATCCAGCTTTGGAGAATGTTTTTAAAGTTCATAAATGACTATTTTGCACTGCTGTTTGACAATATAGCAGGATACTCTCATTAAAACATGCTATTCTTCACTCTGAATAACTTGCTCAATTTCTGTGTGAAAGCACTCTTTGTCACAGTAAGAGGCAAGGTGTTGTAACTGCTGCTCAGGATTCAAAAGGATTCACTATTGCACCATGGACAGGTGCTTACCATTGAAATCTTTCAAAAGCACAACTAGTGGCTAAAAAAAAGGCTTTGTTTAATGCAAACTGATACAGACTCTGACTTACTCGGCCACAGATACAGGATGAAGCCTGATTTGCATAATCCTTTTCCTAACTAGGCATCTTTTGCATTACAATACCCATGAAAATCAAAACGACCAGCTAGTAGGTCAACCTTTCTGCCCAAGCAAGGCACCAAACCTCCCCTTTTAGTCAATGGGGAATGGTCAAGCCATTATGGGAAG
This sequence comes from Tragopan temminckii, assembly GCA_028571105.1. NCBI lineage: Eukaryota > Metazoa > Chordata > Aves > Galliformes > Phasianidae > Tragopan > Tragopan temminckii. The sequence continues at coordinate 41,156,561 of JAOWBP010002392.1, forward strand.
CAATACTCTTTCCTTAGCCCAGTCAGCACATATTTAGGGCCACACTGTCTTACTGCCAGCTACACTTCCTCCCGAGTTCACTACAGCACAGTGCAGTGGAAACTCTCACAAGCTCTTCCAGTCTGTGCTCTACCTCAGACATCTGAAATACAGCATAGACATTTCCGCACATTCTCTTCGAGACTCCCAAAAATGACAGATGCAGTCAGTGGGACAATGAAGACGTTTTCCATTTCTGGCCATGATTCAAACAGGTCACCCTAAATTTTCTGGAAGACAGTATAGAAAACACCAGCAGACCATCTTTGCTTCACCAAACAATAGCTGCTATCTTAGGCAGATTTACATTAGGCAAGTTCTTCTCTTACTACTCTACTACTACTACTATTTTAGTGTGAAATATACGTGATCAACCAAATAAAATGTTTAGCAGGATTAAAATAGTCATTTACGTTTTGCCGATCTGTTACCAATTGTACTAAATACACTTCTAAAAAGCTTTTTTCTTCTGCAGAGTCAGCTCTCTTTACTTTCTCAGTAATACCTTAGAGCCACAAATTGTGTCTTGGTTTTACTTGTGTACACAACAGGTAAAAGGCTACAGCTTATCTAATTAAAGTTTCATCACTGCTTTCAATTTCTTTTCTACTCCGGTACTGCCAGCAATTCAGGCAGCAAAGTTGACACAAGCCTATCTTATAGCCTCAGACATGCTGATAACTTCAAATTAAATATGCAAAACTAAATTAATTCAACTAAATCACTCTACTACTTAAACAAAAAGGGGAGGAAAATATGAATTAAGATTAACCATGGCTCCAATTTGTTTCATGTGAGACAAATGAGCAAAAAGCAGAAGTATCCCCTTTTTGTAACAAATTTAAAAATTAACATAGATGGAACTGCTTATTAGATCCCTTATATCCAGATACAACAGAAGCTGAGAAGAATAATATTTGAGACACAATTCACAATCCTTTCACAGTTTAATATATTCATGACCTTTTGCTCAAACTGCAAAGTTCAGTGAACCACAAGCAGAAGAGTCGCACAGCTGGCAATCCAGCAGGGTTGGGTTTTGTTTTCTCATTAATCAGCAGGCAGGCTCCCTTCTGATTCACCCCCAATAACCCCTTGAAACTTTTTATTTGTAAAAAGATAATTCTTAAAATATTTCTCAATGGGGGTAATTATCTCCACTTGCTATATGTAATTAAAGTAAGCAACAGAAGAGCTAAGTGATAACCAGAGAAAATATGATGGCTTTCCTCTGAAGGAGCTATTTAAATGTTAAAAACAGAAGAGATGAAAGACAGAACAATTTTATTTATTTATTTATTTTTAAAAGATAGTAATGAATTGTCATTTGACAGTAGTTGACTGTAGTCAGTCCATGACAGAAAACTTGTCTCTTCTATGCTAATGGTACCTGGGAGATAAAATAGAAAAAAAACTAGAAAAGCCCTGAATATGAAATTATCCAGCAGATGACAAATCTGTTATAAGAAAAATAAGAAAATAAAAATGAACAAAAAGATAAACTTTTTTTTTTTTTTACATTTCCTACCCCTGAACTTCTACGATTTTTGGTCAGAATTTCTGAATGTGACATTAGTATGCAATTAAGCTTTGCTATTCATTACATGACATTCTTAGAAGCACATGTTTCTCTGAGAACTGAAAGTCATTTGTTTAAGTCTTGCAGTAAGATTGCATTTCTTCTGAAAAATGTCTTGAGTAAACTTTCAGATGGAATACGATTTTGGATTAGAGGCCCTTGAATTTATCAGATATTATAACAGCTATAGACTAGCTGATATGGATACTTACATTATCTGTAAAGTATCAGCACAGATATTTTATTATATACATTCCCAAGAAGTAAACAGCTAACAAGATGTTATGCATAAAGAAAGGTGGTCTTATTTTGAGGAGACAATTCATAACTAGCCCTAACCTCATCTCATGCCAGAAAACACCACTGTCTAAAACAAGGCAATCATGAATAGTTATATTTCTACTGCTAAATTAAAAAGTTCATGAAATTCACTAAAATGACAAGGTAATAGACAACTATGGAATTAGGGAACTAGGGAATGTGAGCATTCCCTACCCACAACTTTGGAAGTCAAAGGTGAACAGGTTTACTCATAAAGAGGGTCTTAAGGTATCACAGGATAAAATCACAAGAAATTAATATAGAACAAAGTACTATCTCTATAATTAAAACCTACCATTGAAGGAAAATAGCAGTTTGAAGTAACATCTACTTTTTGCAGAAATAAAAATGACCTTCCTGCAGGAAGACTGCTTTTAATCTGATGCTTCCTCCAAGTTGTGGGGCAAGCACGCGTTGCAGCTAACTCTAGAGCTGTGGCGTCCTCTCCAACTATGAGTGGGAGTTTTACACTGTAAGCTCCTCTCAGCTGAGACATTTGGTGAAGGGACTAGAAAACAAAGCTTAAGAGGAACAAAGTTGAATAAAATGGGTTGTTAAATGTGAAGAAAGTGAAGCTCTCTACAACTACTTTAAAGCAGTGAGGATGGTGTTGGTCTCTTTTCTCATGTGACAAGTGACAAGACATGAGGAAGTGTTCACAAGCTGTGCAAGGGGAAGTTTAGAGTGGATATTAGGAATAACTTCTACAGAGAGAGGGTAATTCTAAAGTAGCAAAATTCTCCACAAAATGGAAAAACCTTTTTACTCCCTTACTGCACCAACGATACAAGAACAGGCTCTCTTTAGAGAAGAGCAAGAAAAAGTTGATCAGTCCCTCTACACTCCACAGCCACACTCTGTAGAGACAAAACTCAGGCTGGCACCAAATTTTTCAGAAGCTCCAGAAACGAAGACATATGAGTGCCCTGGATGTTCAGGGACAAACATCCCACAGTTCAGGCCACGTGAGTACTCCTGCATTCTAGGAGAGCACTATAAAAGGTTAAAATTGTATCCTGCCTCCCCAAACAAAAGTTTAACACAAAGACAGCATTGTTAAGCATCTTCAAAATTTCTTGTTGTCAGAGACAGCAAGAAGAATCAGAGCAGCAGATAACAAGAATCTGGGGAGGTGAAGTCAGACAAAAACTTCCTTTTATTGGGAAATATTATGGTTTAACAAGCCTAACAGGCAAACTGTAGGAATACTGTTGTCACTTTCACACATCCATACATCTTCCCAATGGTCAGCAATATTGTACCCAGTTGGAACAGAATTTCTTCTTACCATCACTACTTGCACCACTGTGACATACTCAGAAGGAAAATGTATGGTAATTGTGTTAAATAACTGCAAAGAACTTAGCCAGTTGTAGCCAATGATTTTTTTTTTTATTTGTATCTCGGGAAGAATTAAATGAGGCTTTTGAATTTAAGAAAGCTAAAACACCAAGCAAAGAACATTACTGATGCATTTATGGCTATCATATTAACATCACTTTCCCTGCTAATTATACTCTTATCCTTATCACGCACACCATGGCTACCTACTAAGTCTGACAATAATGGATGCTTTCATTTTCCCTATACAGGTATTGATTAGATTTTTGAAGAAAAGAAAGCTCAATAACCAAGTATATCTCCTCCTGCCCGGAGTGAGAAACATTCTGAGGTTTCATAACAAGCATGTTGCTTAACTGATTAGACTGTCACTTCTCCCGAAAGATTTCAGGCACTTTTATTGAATTTATTTCCCTAAGTTTCAAAAAGTATTGTAAAATGACTTTCTGGCTCATCAAGTTCTTTTGATAATGGCTTAGGTATTGACTTGACTGAAAGAAAATAGCTTGTGTCTAAGCAATGACAGAGAGAATGGGAGAAGGCAGGAGCACAGGTATTGTCAGAACGGATATAACTCCAGCCTCAGGTCCCACCTCTGACAGAAGTTACATCCTTTACTTTGCTCTGAAGCTCCACTGGAGACAGAGACACATGGTAAGCTGTCACACACACCGTTCTCATCCTAATGATTGAGACTTAAAAGTTTGAACTGGATTCATTTCCATAGACTGCTTTTCTAAAGCTTTCTTCTCTTTTGGGGTATTCTTATTACCATAGACTTTCATCCTCCAGCAAATTTATGAATGCTTTCTTTTGCTTAGGAGTTATTTAATATATTATTTTTCATAGAGACAATCAATTTCTCCTACTTGCCTTTCCCCATGAAAAGTGAAACTTTTCACCTGACGCATTTTTTATTCCTTTATGGGGAAGAAACTTTATTACTTCATTGTGTGAGCTGACACGAAAGTGAAACTATCACAAATTCATTTACACATTTCTTATATTATTCCACTTCTATGTAAGTTACACAGATTGCCTACTGAATTTCACAAGAAATTTGCCTTTTAATGAGTTCACAACTGTAACAGGCTTTCTCAGCTTTCAAAGGAAATTGCAGCAACACACGTGTGTATGCGACCTGGGACTTTGTGTGAAAACAACTTATGAACACATCTCTCAAATGCAGCATATGGTGTTATGTGAAAAGAAAAATCAACACAAATCAGCAATTACAGCAACACTTCAGAAAGCCTGTGAAAAGAGAGCGCACCTACAGAGGGAAACCAAACAACTCATAATTTGATGAGGTTCAAGTTACTTCCCAGAGTCAAACTGAAGGGTAATCACATAGCACTGGCTCATTTCACAGTCAGAATGAGCAACAGACTTATTTCCCTCCAGCATGACGAGAGTGTAGCATAGAACTTGCAGAAAGCTTTAAGATTCAATTTCAGGGGTGGATCAGTTGATAGTGAATCATGCTTTCATGGAGGAAACCTGAAACAGGAGCTGTCAAACATTGGGGCATTCACAGCCTGTGGCAAGTGTTCAGTCAAGTCTGATTTAGCAGAAAGGTGTCTTCTGCGTCATGCAAGCAGAGCTCAAGCTAAACATACGGGTATTTTTTCCTTCCTAATTCTATCTATCAAGCTCTTTTCATGTCATCCTCCTGTAAAGCTTATTTTGCTGGTAGTGTACAAGGAAAAATAAGAGCTAAATTTGGTTCCAAACACTGCAGGAAGGAAACAGCAAGAGCAATGTCCTACAATGCTTTTTCATATCTATTAAAGACTGAGACTGGTTTCAATAAATCCAGAAAATGATAAGCAGCAGGAAAAAGAAACTCCAGCTGAGGCTAGTGGCATACACTAAAACATCACCAACTTGAAGATCTAGACATACTCCTGGTATGTCAAAAATGAACAGATATAGATACTATATTTCATGGTTCTGCGAGTGTTTGTGTAGAGAGGTACAAAAGTTGAAGAGTTATAGGAAAAGCTTTCTAAAACAATTCTTACCATTTTTTTTGTGTCTTAGATTTCTATGGACATACTCTGCAAACAACAATGGATGATGCAGAACCGTTGGAGCAGGTCCAGAGGATGCTATAAAGATGGTCAGCCTGGAGCACCTTTCCTATGAAGAAAGTTTGAGGGAGCTGAGCTAGATCAGCTTGGGGAAGAGAAGGGTCTGGGGAGTTCTCACTGTGGCCTTCCAGTACTTAACACAAGCTTATAAACAGGAGGTAGACAGACTTTTTGCATGAGTAGATAGTGATAGGACAAGGGGAAATGGTTTAAAACTGAAAGAAGAGAGATTTAGATTAGATACTGGAACAACTTTTAATCAAAGGGTGGTGAAGTGCTGGAACAGGCTGCCCAGAGAAGCTGTGGATGCCTCACCCTTGGAGGTATCCAAGTTCAGGTTGGATGGGGCTCTGGGTAGCCTGATCTAGTGGTTTGGAACTAGGTGGTCTTTATGGTACCCTTTGAACCCAAGTCATTCTATGATTCTATGAAATCTGCATTGAGAAACAAAGATCACAAGGGCACAGTTTTCTGACCAAAGTGAAACTGAAAAATCAAACAATTAAAATTCAGATTAAAAAGATGCCAAAGGTCACTGCTGAAGTCTTAAAGACATCTTATTATGACATGAATATATTTAGCATATGCACAAGCTTATCAAACATATTATCCTGATAACATGCCTCTGAAACCAGAAATCAGCCCCCTTTTATTACTGCTACTTCTATATTCAGAAATTGATCCAAAAGAATCTAAGACCCATATCTACCCCACCTACTTGAGTTACCTCAGTGCTACACCAGGTCTAAGTCTAGATGTAGGCATAGGGAAGTGATTCAGGTTGAAGCCCAACTTGTTTCCTTTGTTACTTAAGCATTCGTAGCACGTCACAGCATTGAGAGATGCCTGCTTTGGTTGATGCAGTCCTTTCAGGCTCAATATTCAGATGATCTGAGGAGTTAACAGTGTTTCACAGTAGGAATTCTGAACCCTCCCTTCACAGTTGCGTGACACTTCCATATTACAAAATGAAAATTCCTAAAAGATTGCCTTAAGTCAGTGAGCCCCCCAGCTTGCCTTCCTCCTCTTTGACACACATTGTTCGACATGTGTTTCTCCACCAACCCACAAATGAACCAGCCATTCCAAAGGTAAACATAGAGAATTAGTAATTACACTATGTAAATTGTCTCTGATAGAGACAGAGACAGACAATAATCCTTTCCCTTTTGCAAGGAAGCACTTTCAAAAAAAAATTATTACATTGCAAGCGTATCAGAAATTATTGTCTGATTGGACGTGAGCAAGGAGTCATTTAATACATTCTTTCCAAACAATGATACACCGTAACATGTAATTCTGCTTCAGCCATTTGGCAGTTCTGCTTTCTTGTGTTCAAACTGAATTAACAGGCAGTAAAAATGCCAGTTTATCTGCACTGTTAAATGAACAAAGTTGTACAAATCACATTTTTACAGAGAGAAAACTCAAATTTTCTATTAAAAAAAAAAAATACTATTAATATTCAGACAATGCCATTCCATCCAGAAAGCTAATGTTTATGGTAAGATCCTCATAGAATAAATAAATAATAAAAATAATAAAGGAAGTAAAAACTTTCTAAGACTTTTTCAAGTACCATGGCATGATAGTGCGTAACTCCCAGCCATGGAAAGTGCTTGGGAATTTACCTTTCATGAGCAGCAAATCCACTTGCAAGATGTAATAAGACATTTGCAGTTCTTTGCAATATTTTATAACAATCACACTCAAGAGAAAATATCAAAATAAATAGTTGAATAGCAACTAAAATCTGATGTGGCTAGTCACTGGGTGGGTGAATACAAAACAAATCCCTCCAAATTTCTAAATTCAAATTACACATCCAAAACTTCCAGTGCTACCAGAGTTTTGTATTTCCTCACAAATACCATGCCACACCAAGAGCAGACAACAAAGTCCTCCCTAGACTCATGATGGAGAAGACTATTAGGAACTCTCTGAATTATCCACTCCACTTCTCATGTTCCTACAAGATCCATGCGTGGGCAATGCATAAACTTTGGAAGGATATTAAAGTGAAGTATACGAGAGAACTTCAAGATCACTCCTGAACTGAAAAGTCTTGTAGGTACGAAGTATAGTAAACCATATTTCAAGAAGCTTGCTTAAAAGCAAAAATAATGTCCCTCAGCATCTTCACCAAAACTGAACTCACATCATCTATTGCTATTTTAGTCTTTCAGTCACCAAGCTGATCAGTCCTTTGAACAATTCCATAAGCAAGGAAATCTAGTAACATCATCTCATCCTTACTACAGTAGCAATGAATCAGTGGCCAAGGAGCTTGCAGAATTCTATCTAGAAAATATCAGAAGGTTTCAATACTTTTACTATTTAGAGTTTTAATTAAAACGGAGTATTTAAAATGAGTTATTTGTTCTTTCTATATTCTTTTTTTTAGGATTACAAACAAGTATCCACTAACATAACGAAGTACTTACACATAGCTGGAAGGTTCTGGGACTCTGTCTAAAATAACTTTGTACAAAAAAATTAATCAGTTGTTTAAGTTCTCCTAATCAAGAAAGTCATAATAAATTAATATATCTAATTAGAAGCAATCTCAAGGAGATTATATTAAAACTTCATTTTGTTCTATTAAAAAAATTCAATAAAACTGCCAATTAAATTAGGCAATCAGTAAGAACAAGGAGATTTTCTTGATGTTTCGTCTACTTTGCTCAGTGATTAGCAATCATTTTTTACAGCTTGTTGACAACGCTCATCTCTTGACACTGCCGCAGGTTGTATCAGATGCCAGCTTTCAAATCTGCTTGGACAAATCATCCTTGTACTGCCATTTAGCACATCTGCCTCTGCAGGTAATTGAGTTCTCTCAGGAAACCTAGTATTTCAAAAGCATGGGAGATAAAGTTTTCAGGGGAGAAAGTGAACACAAAGGGAATACTTTATCAAGCTAAACTGATACAAAGTAGGGAACTATAAAAACGTAATTAGAAAGACACTTAAAATCTGCTCTGGAAACCACACAATCTCAGGTTATAGATGAGCTCAGTGGCTCATATCAGTATGCATTATTTTATCATCTGCAAGTCTAAAGAGTGGTTCACACTTCACATCTGTTACACTTTAATGCCTGCTGGCATTGCTTTCCCATATCCATCTTGAGCAAAAATGGATTTGGCCATACTGAGCAAGAAAAACCTGTTCACTAATTTCCAGCATCCCTTCCTCATCACAAAGTGCCACTGAATATTGCCTGTGAGAAACTAGCATAAAACACTATCACTTTCCATGTTTTTTAATGTGCAAATGAGAAACTGCTATAACTGCAGTTACAGTGCCTCTGTTCTACACTTCTACCTTCTGTAGATCATGTCTTTTATCTATGACATCAAGAATATATTTTCTTGAACATCATTCTTAAACACAGACTCAAGAACTTTATCATCAGATTGATACTGAATAACAGAACTGATCAAGCTGCTACAGTAGCACAGACCTCTGACACTTTGAAATAGTACCAGTTATAATCGTAGCAGAAATAAAAATAGAACTTTCACTTCTGCATGCAGAGAAAAAATTGCTTTTGTCTCAAAATACACAATGTTCTAGTGTATTTCTTTACCCTTTCCAGGAAAGAAAAATTATTTTTCTGATGTATCCATCTTTCTACAAAATAAACAAGCAAATGGCTCATCTGGCTCAGCCACTTGTAGTGTATGACTTCAGGAAGAATAACCCACCAGCTCTAGAGAATTTACAGAATTATATAGAAAGTATATAGAAATTCTAACAGAGGATTTGGGTTTCTTTGTTTTTTGTTGTTGTTGTTGTCTGTTTGTTTACATCTTCAAGTCCCGTTACATCGTGTCAAAAATCTTCTGTGTTTTCAGGTTCCCAGCTACACAATAGTTTGGCTGAGAGACTGAGGTCCCCATGACATTAAAACAGCTCCATTTCTCCAAAAGAATAGGCTGTGAAAGCCTACAATTTTGGTAGCTTATTAATCATAAAATCACCAAAGTTGAAAAAGCCCTCCAGGATCATCCAGTTCAACTGCCCCCCTAACCACCAATACTTTCACTAAATCATGTTCCTCAGTACAACATAGAATCATATAATCATAGAATGGCCTGGGTTGAAAAAGACCACAATGATCATCTAGTTTCAACCCCCCTGCCGTGTGCAGGGTTGACTGGGATGGTCACTCAACCACCTTCCTGGGCAGCCCATTCCAGAGTGTAACTCTTTCGGAGAAGTTTTTCCTGACATCCAACCTGAATCTCCCACAGCACAACTTGAGGCCATTCCCTCTAGTCCTATCAACTGGTTACATGAGAGAAGAGGCTGACACCCACCTCACCATAACCTCCTTTCATGTACATGTAAGAGAATGATAAAGTCTTCCCCAAGCCTCCTCTTCTTCAGATTAAATAATCCCAGTCCCCTCAGTTGCCCCTCATAAGACTTGTGCTCCAGATCCCTCACTTTGTTGCTCTTCTCTGAACACACACCAGGGCCTCAACGTCTTTCATGTACTGAGTGGCTCAAAACTGAATGTAGTACTCAAGATGCAGCCTCACCAGTGATGAGTACAGGGGGATGATCACCTCCCTGCTCCTGCTGGTTGCATTACTTCTGATACAAGCCAGGACACCACCAGCCCTCTTGGCCACCTGGGCAACTGCTGGCTCATGTCCAGTCAAGCATCAACCAACACCCTGTGAAAGACAACTGTTCTTTTGGTTTTTATTTTTGGCCCAAAGTTTGCTTTGTGGGGCCTTTTCGGTGATAAGACTGTAACTGACTACTGTGAATTATCTGGTGGGTTAAGTGGTGGGTGTCACCATGCCACAGTACTTCTGCTTATGATTGTAAAGATAAGCAGAAGCAGGACAAGCAGTGTTTTTCAGGGCTATGCTTGAAGAAGCAGACCACCACAAAAGGCAATAATGCTTGTGTATGGCAACGAAGGCACCACTCCCTGCTGGCATATCTGTTGGACCAGATGCAGAAAGCTAACAGAGAGAAAAAAACCTGAAAAGTAGGGGATAAAGGGTCCCCACAAAACTAAGTACTTTGGAGAACACCCAAAGAAACCTTTGGAGGAGAGAAATTCTCAAAGAAAATAAACCTTTAGCAGAGGAATTCCCTAAGACCAAAAAAAATTTCTTAGGAAAGTACGCGCTGGGGCCTGCTTGCTGCTAGGTGGGAAGCTTCCTGAAGTTCCTGTCTTCCTTCCATCCCCCACAGTGACAAGTTCTTGGGATCAACTGACTTACTATAAGATATTATTTTTTTACATCATTGTCTCAAAGCTTGCTGGGGACACAGATGAACAAGTCCAAGCAAGTTCTGGGCAAGGATTGAGAAATCTTTTGTCTGGGGGGACACTGATGGACAAGGCCAGGTCCAACTATGGACCACTCTGGACCCACGGTGATGACTGTCTCTCTTGCTTTCCACAAAGACTTTGTGCTTTTATTTCCTATCTCTTTTCTATCGCCCATCTTCCCTTCCCCATCCCCTAAGCAATTAGGATTTGTAACAAACTGGTTCGGCTAACATTTGACCTGTTGTGTCTTAATCTCACTGTCGGGTATATGTATTTTAAAAGAACATCCTCACCCTCCTATAAATTGGAGCAAGAAGCACCTCCAGGTCTGTTTCTTCTACACAGCCTTCCAGACACTGCAATAAGCCTGTAGCATGGCCTGGGATTTTTGTGGCCAAAGTGCAGGACAAAGCACTTGGTTTTGTTGAACTTCACCCCCCTGGCCTCAGCCCAGCTATCCAACCTGTCCAGACCCCTCTGAACACCCCTTCCTATGCCTGGGCAGACTGACACTTCCTCCCACTTTGGTACCATCTGCAAACTTACTGAGGGTGTACTCAATGCCCTCATCCAGGTCATCAATAAAGATACTAAACAGGACAGGCCCCAGTTCTGATCCCTGGGAAACATTAGTTGCGACTGGTCACCAGTTGGATTTAACTCCATTCACTACCACTCTCTGGGCCTGGCCATGCAGTCAGTTCTTTACCCAGCAAAAAGTATACCTGTCTAAGCCATGGGCTGCCAGCTTTTCCAGAAGAATACTGTGGAAGACAGTAGATGGCTTTGCTGAAGTCTAGGTAAGCAATGTTAGCAGCCTTTGCCACATCCACCAGGCAGGTTACTTGGTCACAAAAGGAGATCACATTGGTTAAGCAAGATCTGTCTTTCATGAACCCACGCTGCCTGGGCCTTTTCCCCCAGATATTCTGCACATGCTGTGTAATCTCACTTAAGATGATCTGCTCTATAACCTTGTATGGCACTAAGGTCAGGCTGACAGGCTTGTTGTTCCTTGCATCCTCCTGAGCATCCTTCTTGTAGATGGATAATAATGCAACTTCAATTCAAACACTTGTCCATCCTGCTGAACCATTCATGACACACAGGAAGGTTTTGAACCAGCACATTTGGAATTTCTAGTCAAATTAAGTGAGAGCCAGTATACTAATTTAGGAGTGACCTTCAAAGGTATTGAATACCCAGGCAATTTAGCCTGTCACAATTTTAGGGTAAACACATTCTTCAGTTGCCTGGTTCCACAAGTGATCTGTATCTGCTCTCCTTATTGCAGAATTTTATGAGGTACAAGTGGCATTTAATAATAAATATGTAGTGCTAATAGTTTCAAAACATCTCACTTTTGACATTTTATGATGTCAACTGTCTTATTTGAAACTACCTTTCCATTCAAAGTTACCTCATGGAATCTGAAATGATTTATTCCGTACTCATTTCACCATTCAAAGTTCTACAAGTTTTTATCCTACCTGCAATGAAGAGGGATTTCAAAGATTTTATGTCCTTCTCAAAACTTTTTTTCACCATTTACAGAACTCCGTTTTTGAGCTGAATATGGAGTGAAAAAGGAACTGCTCCTGTATGGTCTGTGTAATCTTTACTTTTAAGTGTAGAAGAGACTTTGTGACAAGGCAGCTGTCACTACACTTTCAGCTACAGAATATTACAGAGTGACTCAGTGTGATCTCTCTCTCCCACTCACACTCCTTTTTATTCTACTTTTTTTATTCTTTTTTTTTTCTTCCTTAATTCTAATTCAGTTATTTGGACTGAGAACTGCAGGGTATAAGAAAACATTATGCCTCTGACCTGCATTTTAAAATTTAAAGATGCCTTACTGCTTCCCATCAAAGTGTGCTGTGCTTTACAGGGTTTTTAAATCCAAAGATCAGAAGTTGTCACCATTCTTTTCTGCCCAGGAGATTAGCAACAGCAAAAAAAAACAAGAGAACTAGGACCTGCCTGACAAACATATCTGCACAACTTTTACAATACAGTATTTAACAGAGACATAAACCATTACTGTTCTATCATTCTCATGCACGTGCTATACATTCATTCAGGCCTCTGGGACAGTCCTATAGATCTGCATGGAGTCAGGTGTCTGGAGTAGAGAGGTATGTTTCATTTGGGGGGGGGAAATAAAGAAAGCATGGGGTTTGCTGCTTTTTTCTTATTTTAAACCCTCTGTGGTCCAACACACCATTATGGCTCCTTTGGATCTTAATATACATAATACCATTTTAACATACTGCAACAACCTGCAGGAATAAAGCCACTGCTGCAGCAGCTGTGATTTAGAACATTAATACAGCAGCTGGTTTAAATTTAAAAATAAATAAATAAAAAGGCTTTGTCTGCATTAAGGACCAGAGGGAAAAAAACTTCCATTTTTTTTCCCAGTAAAAGGACTAGCAGAAATACAGAAATAGATTTGAATTAAAAAGAGATGAGTTGTGGAATTCTTGAAACATACATCAGAAGAGCTTCTCAATTTGGGACATCTCTGAGAAAACAAAAAAAAAAAATAGTCCTATTTGTAACAATAAGATGAACAGACCTGTGAGCTTGTTTTGTTTTATCTCTACATGAAAGGCACCAAGAGGTAAGACTCACTTGCTCATCTCTCAATATATTTCTACAGTTTTTACTCCATCTTTGGCTAGCCCTTTAACTATCAGCAAAAGCTACTTGCAGACTATCCCTGAGAATGTTTCCAGGAGTAAATCAGGGTAAAGGATGTATGGTTTCCTTCTAACCTCCCCTTCTCAGACTTCTTTCTCTACATACTCTTCTAATTTGTCTCTGTTCAATCATGCATCATTTTCAGAGAGACCTAAAAAAATAAACAAAAAACTGCTGGCTAATTCGCAGCTCTTCTATTAGAGGCGCCATTAGAAAGTTGTTAGATAGATAGATAGTTGTTAGATAGATAGATAGATTAGAAAGTTGGAACAGATTTTGGTTACTGTAGAAATGTTTTTGTTTTCAGTACATTATGTATGTTCCTCACAAAGCCAGCAGAAGTAACGATGCTACATCTCTGGTGGATTTAGCTTAATTGTTCCATGATGTTCCAATTGATTTATACTAAATATGCAGAACAATCTCATCCTTCTATAGAATCAGAAAAATCAAATCAAAGGCACTATTCTGAATCCATAAATACAAGGGAATTTTACTATTTCTTGACAGAAAATCTGTAAGGCAGACAACACTTGACCTAGGAAGGTATTTCAGGTGCCTGCTGAGGGATGAACTTTAATAGTAATTTTTCTAATAACACACACCATTTTTTTGCCTCAATGGGGATACTAATCAGATCTCTTTCATCCTTTTATTTCTCTGTTTTGATGAAACTTTGAAGTTGTTAATTAATTATTCTGCAGCCAGAGGGGAAACTGATGACCAGACAGCCAGGAACATGAAAAATATTTTTCCTTTTCATTCCTCAGTTGTTTCAGTTTTACCGTTCTTTGTTAAACTGAAATGCCTTTCAAGCAGTCCAGGTATTACACTCCTCTGAGACGTATAGAAACACTGGGGATTTTTATTATTATTTTTTTTTCCTTTTTGAGTATCATTAACAAATTCCCTTGAAAATTTTTAAACCAGTTTTAATTATCTGAAGTATTATGAGGATTCACTAGTGATAAAGAACAAGTTATCCCATGTTTTTCGTGTTATTTCATGTTTTCTCATACACAGCAGTCTATCAGACAAATTCATCTGGCCACGTCCAATTTTAAAACAGCATACATGGACATCAACTACATTGCAGTGTTAGTCCATTACTTAGATAATTTCAACTCAGTTAGCTTTTGATACTGGATGATTAACAAGTTAGATTCCTGACATTTCCTGAAATTTCAGTTTCCCAGAGAAAATTTATGTTTACATTCATATAAAATGAATATTTATTACATTCTGAAGATTTTGAATGCTACCTCGAAACATTTCACAAAGTAGCTATAGGACACGTGAAAAGATTTAAAGAATATTGAATTAATACACAATCTGATTAACATAACACCAGACTCAAAACCTTAGAAGCAACTGGGCAACTCCAAGGTTCTCTTAATAAAGTCGTATTTTTTCATAGAGATGGGTCTGATGGTAGAATTGAGCCTTGTGCTGTCATAAACAGGAAAAGGAGTAAAAAAAAATCCATTAATGCATTTAAGCAATTTTAGGTAACAAGTTTCACAACATAGGTAGAGTGATTGCTCAGATAGCTAAGCCTTTCCATTTAAAAACTTTTCACCTAAGCTATTCTTTCACCTGGACAGACTCTAAAGAAAGGCCATTTAAATATATTAATTTATTCACTCTCAGTTTCTGCTTTTGACTTTGCTTTTTCTTTCTTCCTAGAAAATACCTCCCCCAAAGATATTCTAGCATAAAAAACTCCAAATTGAAGATTTTAAATCAAGAACGAACTTGTGCTATCATTCAGTTTGACCTGCACAGGGGACATCAAAACCTTCCTTAAATTATTATTCGTTTTAAATTCCAGCAATGGTGTTTGAATTATATCTCATTAAAAATATCAAAGACCTAAAAAACCACTGTGTCTCAGAATTTTCAGTGTAGAAGATGCGCAATGGTTCATAATACTTCTAATAAAACTCTGTATTTAGATTATTCTCAGTTTTCCCATCTCGCATTCTAGACATTTTATTTAACATACTTTTCATTGCTAAATGAAGAACCATCTGATATATAGTATCTTCTGCAAAATAAAAATGAAGAGGCTGAGGGGAGACCTTATTGCTCTCTTTCAATATCTGAAAAGTACTTACAGCAAGAACGGGGTTGGTCTCTTCTCACTGGTGCCAGGACAAGGGGAAATGGCCTTAAGTTGTGCCAAGGTGAGTTTAGGTTGGATACCAGGAAACATTTCTTTACATAAAGGGTTGTTAAGCACTGGAATAGGCTCCCCAGGGAGGTGGTTGAGTCACCATCCCCAAAGTTTTTAAAAACGGTTTGGATGTGGTGCTGATGGACATGATTTAGTAGAGGGTTGTTAGTTAGGGTAGCATGGTTAGGTTGTGGTTGGACTCAATGATCTTTAAGGTCTTTTCCAACCTGAGCAATTCTATGATTTTATGATTCTAAGAAAATACTCATATAGTTAGATATCAAATCTAGACTGCTTCAGCTCGGACCTTATAATCAAAAGAATCTCCTCTTTTGTTTCAAATATGCAGAATGTATTTCTTGTGGACTTGCCAAATTCAGGAGTCATTCCTCAACTCTTCAGATGCCGAAGACTCTTTTAAGAACCTATTTTCTTCCTCCCTTCTCTCATTTGTCCTATCCTTTTCTTCAAGCACTTTTTAAAAGAGGTTGTCAAATCTGCTTTGTAGCTTAGACAAGGGGAACAAAGGGCAAAAAACATCATTAAGTATCAATTTTAAAGTTTTAACAGCCTGGGTGCAGAGATCTTAAGAGTCCAGAACTCAAAAAATATGATCTAATCTAACAGTTATGACTTCCCCTTTTAATTTTTTTAATGGGATCTAAAATATATACGTTTGAAGGAGGAGGGGTGAAAGTTAATCCTAGTTGCCATGTCACTCTACAAATCAAAAGAAAGCAATCCATTACAGTTATTTTTGAGGGCAACAGTACTACAGTGGTATTCCTGATGGATTTAGAAATTATGGTCTGTGGAACTTCACAGGCATTAAGCATGAAAATAAAACTATTAGATCTTCTCAACAAATGGAGTCACTATTGAAGGATATATTTTTTCCTGCTCACAGTCGGGTTTTTATTTTTCCAAATTGGAAACACACCAAGCAGAGGAAGTAATAACATTGCAGTAAAGTATTCAAAGCCCAATTTTTATTCACACTGATTATCTTTTACATTTTGAAGTATTGCCTTTGTACAGTCATCTGTAAGTGGTTATCAGTTAGGAATTCAAAACCTTTTGTTCATTAAACCATTTCGTGAAAACACTATTTTTGTTATATCTTTAGGCAAAGTGGAAAAGAAATACAATGCACGTGGTTTCTCATTCACCTTCCAAGTTTAAAATCTGCATTTCTTTGAGTCAGAAAAATATATACATATTAGTCTCAGCTTTACTGCTACAATATGAAATGCACATTAAAAAAATGCTTATTCCAAACAGATTTTGAATGGCTTCATGACTCCATTTTTCCCCTTTTAAGCCATACTAAAATTACTTGCATGTCCTCAGAATTCAGAAATCCCCTTTTTACAATGGTGAGTAGACTATAAACTGCAATAAAGAATGTGAGATCTTCCCAATTGCAGACTTGATTTGTTTATGGAAGACACCAAGACAAATTTATATGCCAAAAGTATAAAACTGGTGAAGTGAGAAGGATGATCCACCTGATTAACTATTTCCTAAATGAGAAATATCTTCTCTTTATGCGTTCATTCCAGATCATTCCATGATTCTTTCACCATTAATACCTTTTAAAGTTATTTGGAATGTGATTGAGGTGAACTTCAATTAACTTTTGTCCTTAGTGAAGCAAAACTTAAGTATCATACCATCACTACAAAATATATTTCTGGGTACACCTTAGTTTTTATAAGTTTAATCTTTTTGAACACCAAGGTGAAAGAAATCTATTTACATGTCCTGGAGTACAGAAAGAGATATTATCTAACTTCTTTCATCACATAATGTAAATTCCAGAAAAAAAAACTTCTGAAATATACAGGCAGCTATTCCTTTTATTGCTGTGTAGTTTGTTCTGAGTTTACACTTGCAGAGAATCCGTATAGACATTTCTGCAAAAGATCATTAAGTAAAATGTGAAATGAAAAAAAAAAAAGAAGTGTATTTTACTATAATAGTTGGAAAGCAGGAAGTAATACTTCAAACAGCCAAACTATTTCTCAGACAGTTCCGGCAGAAGTTTGTGTGTTTCTTTACTAGTTTCCAGGATACCAAAACAAACCTGCTCGAATGCAAATATTGGTCAGCTATCTTTTCAACTGTTGCCTGCTATGTTTTCGAAATTTCATTTGTCAGTGTGCAAAGTGCTTCAGATTTCACAGTTACTGCGAACAGCTCAATAGATTTTATCTAGCTGGTGGAGGTATCTCACAAAACTGCATTCCTTTTATATAGAAATACGCATTATAAAAAATAAGGAAAAAAAAACACTAAAGGGGGGTGGGGGGTGGGGAAGAGGAAGTGGAAATCCTCACCAAAAAAAAAAAAAAGATTTTTAACAGAGCAGAGATAAGAGGATGGCAGAAAAAGAAAAGTAGTGTTGCTTAACAAATTATTGGAAGGTACTAATGGGAGAATGTGGGCAAATAAATAAGAGTATATAAAATAAAATAAAGCAAAGTAGCTGATGAATTACACAACAAACGAGTAATGATCTCTGTAGTCTCCTAGGGACAAATTCATGCAATTTAGTGGAGTTATACATATATGACTTGATACACTAATTATCTTATGTGTGACAACTGCAGAATTAGAGGTTATATCTTTGGGTTTGTTTCATTCATTTAGTTGTTACATAGTGAATCATTTCTAAACAAGAAAAGAAAGCACCTACTTCCACCTCCGAATCTAACTGCTGTTGCAGAAGAACACTGTACTTTGACAACTATTTATTTATAAAAGTAGTATCAAGCTACAGAATCCGTTGATAATACAAAAACAATTGTTGATAATATTGTTTTAAAAGAAAAAGAAGGGCAAAGCAACAAAGCAAAAGGGAAATTACTGAAATACAGTTTCCTCGGTAGAGCAATCATTGCAATTTAAATGTAAGATAATCTCTACACAGCACTTATTCTGGAAAAATCAGCCAACAATTAGCACAGCCAGTGCAACAACTCATAGAATCTGACAATGAACACTTGAGAAATCAAGGACAAAATTTCTAAAGCCCTGAAATTAGTTACATATATATTTTATCATACATCATAAAACTCATATCACCATACTGAAACATGGACTGTTTCTTCTTGAAGTACTATTTCAGTCCCTTTTTTTTCTGCAATTTTCTTACGTACCTTAAATTATAACATTTGTTTCCCAGTAAGCCATAAATTATTATTAAAAGTGTGACTTCAAATATACACATGAAACTGTCCTCCCAATTATGAATAAGGTTAACATACACTAAAAATAGACATAAAAATGAACATTCAAAATTGAATTAACTTCCTTATAAAAAATATGCAACATTGAAATGCCTCTAAGAAATCACCAAAGCACTTTGATTGCTTTTTAGATACGTGAATCAGCATGTAACAAATGAAATTGAAGCTCTATAAAGGTACATGTTGTGTTAGTTGGTTTGTTTCCAGTGTGATCCATAAAGTACTTGCTTTGATTTTTACAACATGCAGCAGCACTATCAAGTTTTCAAAACACTGATGATCATTGAAGAAACTAAAAGAGCCTTGTGTTTGTGTTTTAAGTAAGCACCACTTCTTGTTCTACATTTATTTTTGGCCATTTCTTATTATGTGCACTTAATGGTAAAATGCTTATTCTGCAAGCATCCAAGAAAGATCAGAATCTGTTCTTCTATGCAACGATGCTAACTATAAAGCTTTGCCAAAGTATTTCAATAAATTGATAAGATTATATGTTGTCTGAATAGCATGATTTATGCAGGGATTTTCTTTGGACAATCCAAGGGACATTAAGACAGGTATTTCCTCAAGTATGAGATGGGCATTTCTCGAAGTATCTGAACAAAACTACCCATCAACAATAATCATGTGAAAATAAAAGTAAACTCACCAAATCTTTTCTAAGTATCTGCTATTAGCTCAATGTCATTTAGCAATAGAAGACTTCACATTGAAAAAAGCATAAAGGAGAGCTACAGATTTGCAATAAACTGCAATTACCATGCAGAACTAACTGCACTGAAGGTACCAAGCTGTGATTTTAGCAGACAAACCCCAAGGATTGGTGGCTGCTAACTCAGGCAGAGGGTCACAGCACTCATATCACTAAAAACATTGTCAATATGAGCTTTCAATTAAAATAGATTTTCTTGTTCTAAAGTGCTCAGATTTGAATGCCAAAACTGTAATCATGTACAGTATCACTAAACTGAAGAAAAATCCCATTTCCTTTCTTTTTTTTTTTCCAAATGAAACTCAAAGCTTTTAGAAATGATCTCTGAAATCAAAAGTATGTTCTTGTTAAAACAAAAATACTTACTACTACATACATAGATATGCACATACATATATGTTATCTTAAAGGCAAACGTTAGACAGTTGAGATACAATTCATCTAATTAAAACACATTACAGTGTTGTGAAAGCTGACGTGAAAGTATACAGCAGAATTCAGTGGGAAAGTATTAAGTTTATAGCAATTCTCTTCATCACAGGAACTGGTATAGAGCCATATGAGGCCAGGAAAACATTCTAACATCTAATCACTGTTTCCTGTACCCACTTCATCAAGCCACCCACAGGAAGTTATGCTTCCCTTGGATCATAAAATAAAAAACTGGGTATTTTTCTTTATTTTTTTTCCTACAAAAATTTACCTTGCAGACAATTTAAATCTACTCCTAATCAATTTTAAGATTAAGCTACTCAATGACTGTTGCTATTTCTCTCATACACATCAGTCATGATAATTTTTCGTCCACTCACTGTGAAAATTGGCTTGGATACACAGGCACATGTATCTAAATTGTCACAGTGGAAAAATGCATAGCATTCTGCTAATTGGTATTTCTGTATTAGTATTACGTTGAAAGCTTTATTTCATAAATTTGCGCTGAAGCAAGTTAATTTACCAACAAACAACACTACACAGTAGCTATTTATATGTGCTTTATGTGGCTAACAGGTTGCATTTGTAGCATTCAGTAGCCACTCTTAAAACACAATAGACTTGTTTGTGGTAGTATTACTTCTGTAATTTGTGTGGCTGTAAAAGGGATGCAGAAGTAACTGAAACACAAAGAGGACATGAGGAGAAAAAAAAAAATCTATTTCAGTTACACATGTATAATTGCATTTAATGGACTGAATTCTGCCAAGTCAATGGAACATCATGTGGCATAAACCAGTTTAAAATTAGGTCATGAGAATCCATCCAAGTTACAATCTCACCAAAATGTGAACACACACAGGTGTTGCTCATAACAGAGTATATTAGCTGTATGACACTGGAAGACGCAAATAGCAAAAGCATTTTCTTTGGTCCTGTTTCATGAACAAAAAAAGCTTTAAAATTCAGCCAGGTAGCAACACTAAAACAGGAACAGCAACTAGAGACCACCAGCTGAACGGCTTAAATATATTTTCTAATATTTCCAAAGCTGCACACTGAAAAAGAAATTCTAGAAATAAAACTGCAAAAGTGCACATTTTAAGTGCCTGGTGACTTTTCAAGGGCTCATACTGTGGTGGTGAATAGAGCCTTAATAACTCTGGTAATTCTGTCATGTTACAGCACCAATGAGATATGCAACACTTGGAGAAGTTGAATTAAAAAAAACCATCAGTTGTTTAGAAATTTTCTGAATAAAATGAGTTCTCTGAACACGAGCCTATAGACTAAGCATCTTGGTTTTGTTTCCCCTTTCTCATATCAGTTCATTTAGTTATTGTAAACTACCAGCAATGAGATATTCAGCTGACTGCATGTGCGATAGTTTGGTCTCTCTCCATGTCTGACTGGACAGACACGCATATCCTAAAAGTATATTACTATGAGAGATGACTATTGTTAACATACATTGAAGGTAGATTCATAGAGTGGTTTGGATTGGAAAGGATCATCTAGTTCCAACCACCTAGCCATGAGCAGGGACACCTTCCACTACATTATATTGTTCATTGCCCCATTCAACCTGGCCTTGAACAACTCCAGGGATGGGACATCCACAGGACCCCTAAGCAGACTGCTCCAGTGCCTCACCACCTCCACAGTAAAGAATTTCCTCCGAATATCCAATCTAAATCTACTTTTTCTTTAAACTGTTACTCCCTGTCCTATCACTTCACTCCCTATAAAGAATTCCTCTCTAGTGTTCTTGAGCTGAAAAGGCTTCCCTAGGGTGACACTACCAAGAAAGCATCTTTGGTGTCACAAAGTAATGGTATGTGATGTCACTGGGCAATTGACTGTGATCTCATAGACCTCTACTACTTATACTGGGACGCAGTGGAGCCCAGCCCAGCCAAGCTTGCACCCATTCTCTGGCTGAGCATGTTAACAAAGCTTGGAGATCAAGGCTATCTTGCATTGTGCTGTGGGGCTCTGGGCACCTCAGGGAGAGTACAAAGTAGTTATTAGAATATGCAGGGAGAAAAGTAGAAAGGCAAAAACTAAGCTTTTTCCCACCATACTAAAAGAGAACAAAAAATTTACAAATATATACGTGAGAGGAGGGCTAATGAGAATCGCCATGATTTAGTGGATGCAGTGGGGAACAAGACTACAGAAGATAAGAAAAGGGTTCTCAATGAATTCTTTATATTTGTCTTTGAAAGTCAGAGAAATTATTTGGGGATCTTAGTGCCCATCCCACCACACTCACCTCCACAGAAACAGAGAAGCCCCACAGGGGGCAGAAATATGACCTTCTAGCCACGGCTGCAATTGCAACCCCACCACTACTGACCAGGGCAGGGACCACTCATCCAGAGGGCCCAAGTACCTCAAGAAGAGGAGTGTCAGCACTGCCCAGGACACTTCACAGCCCTGTGAAAGGCTGCCCCTGAAGTGCCATTAGCAAGACTTACACAGACGTTTAATAATAAATATATATTAAAAAAAACACAACAATTGCACTGTCAATGTCTCAGACTTCCTCAGAGATCATGGGCAGACCTTCTGGATGATGTTAGCAATAGGGTGTGGTGTTCCTGGATACAGGTCATAAGGGTTGGGGTTCAGCATTCTCCAACATGGTTCCCTTAAGCCCTGCCACCACCATTAGAGAGCAGAGCTCAGCATTATTTGCCCCATCTAGAGTACTGCATCCAGGCCTGGGGCCCCCAGTGCAAGACAGACATGGAGCTCTTGGAACAGGTCCAGAGGAGGTCCACTAAGATGATCAGAGGGCTGGAGCACTTCTCTTATGAAGAAAGGTTGAGGGAACTGGGCTTGTTTAGCATGGAGAAGAGAAGGCTCCAGAGAGATCTCATTGTGGCTTTCCAATACTTGAAGGAAGCATATAAACAGGAGGGGGAACGGCTGTTTTTGAGGGTGGATTGTGATAGGACAAGGGGGAATGGTCTTAAACTGAGAGAGGGGAGGTTTAGGTTAGATATTAGGAAGAAGTTCTTTCCACTCAGAGGGTGGTGACACATTGGAACAGGTTGCCCAAAAAAGCTGTGGATGCCCCATCCCTGAAGGCATTCAAGGCCAGGCTGGATGTGGCTCTGGGCAGCCTGGTCTAGTGGCTGGCAACCCTGCACGTAGCAGGGGGTTGAAACTAGATCATCATTGTGGTCCTTTTCAACCCAGGCCATTCTGTGATTCCACAATTTTATGATCTGCCCCTCCACTCCTCTGTGAGGAAGCTGTAAGCATGGTGTCAGAAGGATGTCTGAGAAACCAAATCAGGGAACTTCTGTAGCGAAGTCGGGATGGATGTGGAAAAAACACAAACAGGGACAAGTTATTTTGGTAGGAGATTGGACAGGGAAAAGGGAGGAACAAAGGCACTTAGCAGTGCTTAGGGAAGATCAGGCCCAAGATGTATTATGTATTGTGGCCAGAAGCTGAAAGGTATTAAAGCAACACAATGCGGACTGTTACAGAAAAGTAGCAACAGGCTTGTACATAGTAGAATGTCATACAATGTACACCAAAACATTAGACAGACATATAGGCTACAATGCAAACAACTGCTTACCAGCATTTCTGAATGTATACATAGGGCCCATAAGCCAACAGGTTAGCGCATAGACTACAAAGCTTTTTCTACATAAGGCCTCAATTCTTACTATTCAAATTACTATTCAAATTACTTGCAAGATAACATCTATCAGAACATGTCTGCACTGAAACACAGAATCCATTTTCCACAGTCTGCCTGAAATGGGGTAGCTTAGGCAGTGGGAGCATCTAGTCAAAGCAAAACATATTTTATCAAGAGCTAATGAATAGCTAAAATGGGAGTATCTAGAATGGGTTATTGTAAAATATGACACAAAGCTAATAGATAAGAAAGAGTGAGAAAAAAAAAAAAAGAGAAACCAAAAATGTATGCAACAAATTTATGCACATCAAGGCATTCCTTCTTTACTACATCAGTGGTGCCTGGCATGCGATGTGAGCAGCATAATAATTTTTTAATATGTGGTAAATATCTACCATCTGTGTTCTAGGCACGAACCATAAAATGCAGCATAAAACAATTAAAATCAACAGAGACAAAGTTCAGCATACAGAAAGCTTTTGATCCACAAAAATGGCAGATGTTATATTTGAGTGACTGTAGAGCAAAAATCTGAGTGAGACCAAGTACAAGTACAGCTCAGCCCACATCCCATATGCCAAAGGGTTATTTGGTACTTTTTTTTTTTCATATTCCCAGTGAGACAGAGAAACAAAGAGAAAAGTTTATTTCAGAAGGTTTAATTAGGTCACTAACAAAAAAAAAAAAAAATCAATGACTCTTTCTAAGAATTTCAGTAGGTTCCTCCAAGTTCACATTTGGAAAAATCATAAAAATTGACACTGTATTTTTACTAAAGCTTTTGCCAGAGTTTTAGGCAAAATCATTACTTTTTCAGGGAACCAACCCTGAAATACACCTGCTGTGCAAGAGTCTCAGGTCTATCATTCTTTAGGTACCACAAGTAATATCCACGTATGGAAAAAAAACAACAACACAGTTCTACACTATTTTCAAAGTTGACTGCTTTTCCCTGTTTAAGGCACTCTTCCTCCAGAGCACCGCATCCCCTCTAACACATATGCCAGCCATAGACTTCCGCACTGAAACATGAGGCCTTCTACTCTTCCAATAAGCTTATTTCAACTACAGCTAGTTCTGATTGCCTCCTATCTTCAAAAGCCTCCTGTTGTTGCTTCTGCTGTGGCTACTTCTTTTACTTTCTTGAATCCCTGACTGTTACCCTTGCTTTACACCACATTCAACCTCCAACAAATCAGATAAAACAGCTTTTCCTTAGCTCAGACCTATTTCTTAGCATAACCTTTACCAGAAATTAAAATTAATTTTGGTCAGTATTTCTTTATCTTCTTCCAGAGTACTGGTCTGACATAGCAATATTTTGGTAGCTGGGGTGCCTCTGTGGGGCAGCAGCTGGGCTCTGCTCATGTCAGATCAGAGCTGGCTCCCAAAATGAACTCAGTGTTGGCCAGAGCTGAGCCATGAACACTGGTTATGCCTCTGGGAGATCAGATTTTAAAAAGGGTAAGGAAAAAAAAAAACCAAAACAAAAAACCACCACAAAACAGCTATGAAAGTGGAGTGAGGAAAAAAAAATTGCAACACTCCTGCAGACACAAAAGCCAATCAACTCTCAGCTAAGCTGCATATCAAACTATCTATAACTATGTATGAGAAAACTAAGACCAGAATCTGGCTGACAATGAAACTCCATATATCAAACTCAGTGATTAATGAAACCACTGTTTCACTACTTCTGGAGTGAATATATAAGACTAAAGAGAAAATTCCAAGTAATCAAACAATTCCTAGTTTTTCATACACACTGTAGTCCAATGCTATATACAACACAACCATCCATTACCTAGAAATCTCTAGTTAAATTTGGTCCAGGAAGATGGGATGAAAGTGAGATTCAGACACAGAGCACAGTTTTGGAGGGGAGATGGTAATATAAATTTACATATGAAAATTATTTTAAGTGGCAACTTCCACAGACAAAGCAGCTTGGAGGGAAAGCACAGATGCACACTGTATACGTGGCATATCCAACCCACAGCCCATCCTGTGGCCACCCCCTTCCCCATACTGCCACAGTGAGCAGCCCAGCCTGGCCCTGGGTGTGCACACATCACTCAGCAATAGCCAAACATTAGCACAAAATCAGCATTGTCAGGGCTGAAGACAGGCCACAGGATGGACACAGTGCGGCGCTAACTCAAATTACAGCAAATAATTTTATGCATTCTGATTCATTAACTAAACAGAACTGTGTAAACAGTGAAAAACGCAGCCACATTTTCCCTTTTGATAAAGAAATTTGAAAACAGGTTCCAAGAATGCTGAAAAAATTTTTTGTATATTTGCAACTCCATTTTCAGTTGACATAAATACATTACCTGTGAATTTTCAAATAGAATGCATAGATTGCAACCAGATAAATTTCATCAAAAATCTGATGAACATCTTGATAACTCACTAAGAATTGCAACCACTTCCACCAAAACAGACTCATGCATTAGTTTCACCAAAAAAAAGTTCAAATATCCTACTCTTTTTTTGTTTCTGTTTTCAATGCTGTTCTTTTTAATGTTTAAGAAAAATAGAAAAAAAATTCTATGACACTCAAGAAAATTCCTCTTCACTCAGTGAGGACCAGGAAAACCAAAAGACTGTATACAATGCTGTATACAATGGATAAGGATGTACTAGTCTCCACATTTACATTAATGTAACATATAAATGGATACAGCTTTATACACACCCGTTTGAAAACTTGTGTATCTGAAGCATTACATATTCTCTCAGTAAGTGTAAATGACAGTATGAATTTCAAGATAAAGTAATGCTAGCTTTTTTCTTGGGGTATGGCAGACACAGGGTACAGTCATGCTTATCTCTCAAACTAGATAAGGATGACATAAAATCCAGGAGATAGTAGCCCTGATCCATATCAGGACTAGCAATTTTTGTTACCAGGAAGGAAAAACTCACAGAAAACCTAGTATAATTAAAGGCATTTGAGAAAATCTTCAAAAAAAATAGCCTACTTAGTCTACAATTTTTTTTTCCCCTAAATGAACACAAGTACATTCAAGAATGTATGAATCTCTACAGAATGATCCACTTCTAATCAGGCATTTGTTTCTCTGTCAGATACATTTCCTGACTGTACAAAAGTGTGTTTATACAATTTATGGAGAAAAGAATTCAGATACTAAAATTGCAACCTGCAACAAGAGGTAAAATCAAAAGTTGCATTGAGTTCATTTTCAAAACTATTCATTATTCCGATGAGTACTGAGGCACAGAGAAATGAAAGCATCACCTTAGACTACGCTATAAAGCTGTGAAGAACTAGGAGTTAAATAGGTTCTTTTCAGCAATTCCATGGTCAGCATGCTACATGGACATTCCTCCCTGAATCACGAAGCTCCTTGATGTAGGAATTTAAGTCAACCACAAATATGCTTTAGCCTCTAAAAAAGTTAGTTTTGAATGATCCCTTTGTCATACAAACACAGAGAAAGTCTGTGCATCTCCAGCTCCAAAAAAAAAAAAAAAAAAGAAACCTCAGCAGCTACCAAAGGAAGGGCATTTAGTTAAGCTGCCTAAAAATCACGCACTTGCTTTTATTGCAATTCATATTATTCAACTGTTTGACAACTTCTCAGAAAAAAATGCTGTCATTAAGGATTGTAGCAGTGTTTTATGAAGATTCAGAAGTTTTCACTTGAATAAAATTTCTACCATAACAAGACCTAATACTTCTGACTTTCATACAAGATAATAAAAACAAGGCCTGACATTTTAAAGAGAGGGAGGAAGTAAAGCCTATAAGATCTGCAGAAAACAGAAAGACACAATATAACAGGACTATGATAAATAAAACAATACTGATTCTTTACAAAAGTATAGACATAATACATCACATGGACACTGAAGTGGAGAACTGTGCTAAGCACAAAACTTTTTTAATGAAATCAAGGAAGGACACAGATAGCTGAATCTACGCATACCCCAGTATAGCCTCAAGGCTGCCAAAATATCCAAGCTAAAAATACCCTGCTTGAGGAGGATCCAATATCTTCATTCAAGGAAAAGAGTATATGTTCAAGTGCCAAAGAGAAGGTGCTTTGCTCAGTGGTTTTGTTATTTCCGGAAGGCCAGAGAACTAGGGAGGAAGCTCATTGTTTTAATTCGGTCTTGAAAAAATTCAGCAAGACTTTTCCTTGAAATTTATGCTTCCTTCTCGTTTCAGCTATAGTAGAAATGATATTAAGAAATCGTAGTGCTCGTGGCTTGAGTCTTCTCTGAAAGTAGGGATCTCAGGGATAAGTAAAATTGAAATAAAACAGAATCTTATTTTCTCTGAGGATGCAAGAACATAATGGCAGGTCCATGTAACGCAGCACCTTGCCTCTGACAGAGTCCAGTAGCAGATGGGTAGGTGAGTTAAGAAAAGAGCAAGCATAGAAATATAGCTCTTTGAAATACCTTTGTCTCATTCATATGATTTGTGGCTTACAGATTTTCTGAGTCACAAGCAGCAACCCTCCCAGATTTTCTTTCCATTAACATATCTAATCAATTTTTGAACTCCTCAGTATTCCTAAAATCCTGGGACAATAACCTTTTACAGCTCTGTAATGTACTGTGTGAAGTATCATTTTTCTGTATGCTTTGAATCTGACACTTGGAGTCACAATTTCATCCTTTCCAGCTCCTGTATATAAAAGCAAATGAACCATGATTCCTGTTCAAATATCTATGCCACTTGTGACTTTATAGACTTCCATCGCCTTCTCCAGAAGCTTAGACAATGGGAGTTTTGTAGGATACTCAGTTAAAAATTGACAAGCAAACAAGGAGGGGTAAGAGAAAGGCAGAACAGGACAGCTTATGACTGTATCTGAATTTCATCCACAGAGCCTCCATAAGCTTGCAGTTTATCATTCTGAAAGAAAAGCTGCACTCGTTCCTCATGCCACGCACCACTAATCTTCCATAACTATGTACAAACTTTAAACTACATTTGTATAATCAAGTTTTCTACTACAGCTGGCATGCTTGCACTTTTCTCTGGCAGCAGCTCTTTCACAGGAGAGAAAGGAAATAAAATCGGAAAAAAAGTGGGATTATACAAAGAAACTACTCTTCATGTAAGTGATCAAATGGAAAAGACCTACAGCAGGGTTAATCACATCACCATTCTTTGCCAGAAAAAAAAAAAAAACTATTATCTCTCTATAAAAAAAAAAAAAGATGGCTTCAAGCATGCATCTCATTAGGAAGTACTATGAATGGAAGCTAATTGTGACTCAGGTTCCAATTAGCACTCTTTTTAAACTTTGAGTAATTTTTAAACTTGGTAATCTCTTAATCAGTTGCTGTACTTTATTTATGAAGGTATGTTATTGAAGATTATAAGGAGATATTTTTGTCCCTTTTTTGTCCTTTAGTCTTAAACAGCATGCACTCCTTATCAAATCCACTATGCCTACAGAAGAGGGGGGAGGACTTAGCAATAGGGACAATAAGGAGGCATGACGTTTTCTTTCAGCAACAATGCCAGTTCATTGCTAGCTGTGAAAGACATTAAACAAAGACATTAAACAAAGGTTGTTGACTGTCGGTGGACTAAGAAAACTGACCAATACTTACCTTACATCTAGAATACATGATCTTTGCAATAGAGAGGTTCTGTTGGTTTTATATTTAGAGAACATCAGCACGGCCAGTTTCAGATTCACAAACTACAGATTTAATAGAGCTGCTAATAAAAATAAGAGAGAAAATGAAACTAAAATTTGTAGAGGAATGCACGGGCACAGTGCATAAATAATGCCAACAGCATTCTTTTTGCATAATATAAGTAATCAGAGAACAAAGAGGAGTCCAAGCAACTTTGCGCTTCTGGGTATGACTGGCAACTTTCATGATAATTAAATCTGGTATTACATTTCAGTCTTGCAGTTTTCTAAGTCACTAACTTCCTGAACACCACTAGAGGGCCCTCATCTGTGTAGAGCTTTATTCTCAATTTTACGCTGCACGAACACTGAACACAACTTCAAAGAACGTGGGGCAGGTTTCCTGAAGATGTCATTAAATTACGTGCATGAAAGTCAAACTTTAAGAAACATAGTCCTAAGACTAACATAAAACCTGATCAGAAAATGTTATTTTGCTTAGCCCAAAACATTCAGCTGAAATTATTCAGATTTAGCATTCTTCTATGTCATTTCCCAGGGGAGTCATGTCACTACAGATAGACCATTACAGATGGCAAGATAAAATAAACTACAGTCTCATTCTTTGGAACATCAAAAGCCACAGGCAATAACCCAGTTGGACTGGCACAGCCAAGGAATGTGGAATATTGCGAGTCCACAGTTACCCATGCCCTGAGTGAGCTTTCAGGCTGTTTGCAACAAAATCTAGAAAGTGCAGGAGTGAAGTGTTTTTTTCTGGACACTCTTGGGAGCTGCAGAGTTTAACATAAGTTTTGTCCTTATTTATTATTTGGAGAAATTTTTGATTTACGTATAAAGTCAAATATATGCACATCCCCCACTCAAATCTGGGATAATAAAAATACTTTAAAAAAAAAATTAGGAACTATTTGGAAGCCAGAAAGTCTGACTTTAAACTAGCTCTACTTTAGCAGTTAGTTATGCTAACATAAATTTGAACAAGAAGTTAGAACCAGTCAAAAAACACTTTTGTAGAGACATAAGCCCCTTATACCTGTGTAATTTCTCAGATATGTTTAGATATTCCCTCACTCATGAAAAAAAATGAGCATCAAAAACCCATTAGTGACCAGACGGAAAAAGTGACAAGAAAGAGATTGTCCATAATTTAACATCTGAACATGAGGAAAACGTTTTTCTTCAAAGCTGTCACCATGCTGTACACAGAAGCATAGCCTCCTCTTCTCAAAGCTTAGGATTTGTCACCATCATTACCATCACTATTATTACAGGAGACAGCAAGATTCACAAAAGCTAGTAACAAGAAGAAATAATCTGTCTTTTCCTCTTGTTCCCTATGAGAATCACACTATTTCTCTGAAATAGCTCATAGATGGTGTTGCATGAAAAAAATTGGAATTGATATGGATTGCCTTTCTTTCATCAGAATTAGGCAGTCTTGTACACTATTAACTGCTCCCTATGGGGTTTAGTTGCAGCATAATATGAGTTTTGCTACACCATCCTTGATTCTCAGCTTTCCTTTCATGAGCAAGAACAAATTATCTGAGCCACAGCTGTGAAGCCATTGCTGATGTGTACAGTGAATTGTTGTGAAGTAGTAAGGTGTGCTGCCACAGCTTAGCACCTGGAGTGAACACTATAAGCATTATGAACATAAAGGATTTCTCTAGGGAAATCACAGAGGTTTGTCTGAGCCAGTCTGAAGAAAACAAAAGTGAATCCCTAGTTACAGGCTGATTTCTTCAGTAGCTGAACAGCCAGCTATTTACAACAGTAGCTTTAGAAAGTGATTGAACACAGCCAGGCTAGTTCTGATGCTGCCTTTTCAAACTGCAACACAAATCAGTTTCAGCTGGCTAAGCATCTCTCCCACCAGGCCTACAACAACCTCAGATTCACACTCCTGTACAACATCATCCAGTAATTAAAAGAACATCAGTAAGCTCCAGCTTTTCAGAGCTTTGAAAGGCATACAATGTATATAAATGCTTTCTCTTTATTCCAGTATCCAGCTCTGCATTCCCTAAAGTCAGGAGGAACAATAAGCCTCGTACAGTGTTGAGACAAAGTCAGCACAAGATCCTGCTTCCACTTCAACACAAATGGGATTTCCTGTTTTATGTTCAGAATTTGAAGTCTGCTGCCTTGTGCTGGGCAGGAAGGAGAGACAGTCAGGACTCTCTTAACAACTGTTCTGACATAATTCCAACACGTAACACAGGAGGATAAGGGAAGTTTCTGACAGCAGAAGGCCAGAAAGAGCCAGGGTCTTCTTGCAAACTGAAGGCATGAGCTCACATTCTCCAGCACATGCTGAAACCAATCTTTGACTGCCCACATTGCTGCTTTCAGTTTACTTCCATGTTGTTCTCTGTTAATGCAAAGTTGTCTCCAAGTAAGCTTTTTTGAAAAGGTTCTGTGTATGCCTGCCCAAGGACAACACCTATGCCCTAGCAAGCAAATGCAAAGAGTGAGTGAACTAGCCAGCAAAAAAGTCTCACAGACTGAACAGAAATTGATAAGGTCTAATCAGAACAATAACTCAACAAACACAAGGAATCAAGTGAAGAAAAAAAAATTATGGTAGGAATGAAGACAGAGAGAGAAAGTAGCTACAAGGGTACAAGGAAAATGTGCTTTTTATGGGAAAAGGGGAGAGAAAAAATGGCAGAGAATTAGTATGAAAAGGCAAAAATTGCATGTTTCATTTTAATCAAAAAAAGCTGAAAGCTTCTCAGTGACTTTCATAGGTCAAGAATGGCTGATTACTGTAACATTCCTACTGATATATTTTTAGCAGGTGCTCCTGATGATGCAAGGGTAGAAAGAATCCTTCCACTTCTGCTGTTCCTCTGCAGATAACCAGCCTGTCTAAACTATTCCTGTAAATGAAGAAATAAAGCTTCTAATAAAGTTTGTAAGAATCACAATGAAACGAGGCTGCCACTCTTATATTTAAAAACTCCCAGAAAAAAAAAAACTGCATAGCATCAGCAAGTGACACTATAAATACAGTTTGAAAGAGATTTTAAAGGCTCATGAAATGAAAAAAATAGCCTGCCAACCCCAAAAATCAAACTCATGCAATTATTGCCAATTAAGAAGAGTTGATGCACTGATGTATTGGGTGAGTCAGAAAGCAAGAAGGTTAGAGAAAGTTTTGCAGCCAGAATACTCAACATTCTGGAAAGAAAAAAAAGAATTCCAATAATCCAATCTGAAATATAAAAATCAGGAGTTAAAAGTGCTTCTGTCTTAATAATAGACATATATACCTACAACCTAGTTAGCTTTCTATGATAAAAGATAGTTTCTTATACATGCAAAACCATGAGAAACAACTCTCGAAGATAACTGCTCAATACCTGAAATAGAACTGGAGATCATCAGAGGTTAGAAAAACAGGACCGATGTTTCTCTGCAAATTTAAGAAACAAGACAACTAGGAGCTCCATTTTGCCAGTGTTTAGAGGCATTTGATTTTGAAATATTAATGATTTAATGCCTGCCAGACAAGAAAGGACCTAGAGATATCACATCTCAAAGACAATCATAACTGTATTATCATCATAAAAATGAGAGTTGACACCATGATGATGAAAAATAGTTCTTGAGGCATAATAATGGGCACATCAGAGGAAAATAGCACAACTCACCCATCACAAAGACACACATCTCCAATGATTCCAACAGAAACAGGAAATACATGCAAGCACTACTCTTTACAAGAGACTCCAAACCCTGTTTGGGCTGAGCCCTGTGTGAGCTTCAACTTGGTATACTGTTTTGTCAAATCTCATGGACTCAAACTATCAAGGAAAGCTCTGAATTCCCCCGCAAAATAAGTTCAGAGGAGACCCACACAAGCAGTCCTGCTGAGCAAGCTGAAAAGGAAGATAATTTCTATAGAAAAAAAAAAAAACATTTCAAATTAACTGTAGAGTGAATGTGAAGTGACAGCATGATAACGCTCCTCATTCAAGTTGACTTAATTTGATCTGTATTCAGCTAGTGGCAGTCCATCTACACACATCCTACAGACTCTCTTCCCTTAAGCTGAGGCACATGCCACCACTGGAGTAGTACTGGAGGATAAGATTCAATCAAAAACTGGCTGCCTGCAGGAATGGTATTGAGAACTTCCTGATCTGCAGTTTTGATAAACAAGCACCGTGGAAAGTGATCCAAAAACTCCTCCTCATGCTGTCAGACCTCACCACAGCTCAAAACACTAAGAGACGAAAAATCTCAACTCTCATGACAGATGGGTGAACATACATCAAGGTGAGAAGGTACTAACCTCAGTTTAACAAAAATCATATGTCAATGCTGTAAGCAATGCAAAGCATAGTTCATACATCAGCAAATTCTCCAGGAAGTAATTTCATAGTAACAATCAAGTTTTAACAAGAATAAGTTAGGAAGAGAACGTGGAAAAGAAGCATAAGTTTTTTTTGTTTGTTTGTTTGTTTTTTTTTTTTTTTGGGGGGGGGGGGTCAAGAAAGTTGTTTGGTTTCTTTTAACCATTCATTCTGCATGCACTGTAATGGAAACATTTACTTTAAGTGGCATTTTCTCCCGTTTCTCTTTTTAGTTCACTTCAACAGACTTTTTTTGTTTTCTCTAGAGAAGGCAATCTGCCATTACTTTTCCGTTAAAGAGTCCACAGTATGGAGAAGCATCAGGAACAATTAGCAAAAACACCGATGTGAACTCAGCACAAAGTCTACACTGACTCTCTAAGGAAGCGTTAGAAAAGATGAGGAAAAAAAGCCAAAAATCCTGTAATTACATGTACTTAGGAAGACTCAGGAAATATGCAATAATTTATAGCAAATCTGCATGTATTGCAGAGTCTGTTAAGACTCTGTCAATGCAAGTGCTCTGTTTTTGGTTGTTTTCCCCCCCTTCCCCCCCACTTGGCATTTCCATTATTTGCATAAGCTTCTGCTATCTTGCAACAAAATCTCCTGTGATGGGCTACATCTGCTGCATTATGCCGCATGCTGTCTCCCTCCTTCCCCAGCCTACTCAAAATCCATGAGCTGATACTCCCTGTTCCATCCACAGCCTTCTGCTTACATGACAGCTCTGAACAGAACTGCCCCTCTGCAAACCATCTAGTTGTAGCACTTGCACACAGGTACACCAAGGATGATGATACAGTATTACAGATGATGCTAAAGCAACAAAAACTTCTTTAAAAAGTCTTTGTTCAGCAGAATGTGTTTCCAGCGAGAAGATTGCGGTAACATCAATTCCAGCAGGTCTTCCTGCTTTATATCTTTCATTTAACACAGAAGGTAACCAGATATATTTACATTTAGACAACCATTTCACAGTCCGCCAAGATTAATAAATAAGTGTTTCTTCATTAAGACGGGTCACAACACAGCTAAAAATAGTTAAAAAAAACACCCCAATTTCCAAGAACCTGAATACATTTTATGCCAGAGTCACTTGCACTGACTTGAAGAGTATGCCTATTCCACCTATTGAACTAATTCTGAATAAGGCAATCCAAAAGTATTGGATTATGATCACTTGTGGTTAGGGCA
>JAOWBP010002392.1:41191497-41256581 GCA_028571105.1 Tragopan temminckii
GGTTAGGGCACCAAATTTTCCCCTTTTTATTGTAGGAGTTCCGTACAGTCAGATTCCTTATCTCGTGTTTATTTCCTTTGAGCTGGATTTTCTAAGAAATTTTATTTAACATTAGAATTACCTATCCAGTCAGTAAGTTGCTCAGCAGTGTGAATAAAAGAATCAACGTCTATCTGGTTCTGAGAAAGCCCTTAAATGAACAGCTTGCATCTGCTAGATTACCTGTTCTCCTTCAGAAGGCCTACTGTTGCTTCCACTTGGAAAAAAAGGAAGAAGGAGAAACCTTCTTCCTTAAAGATGAAATGCCACTAACAAGCATGTCTCATCCAAACTCGTTATATCTGTGCATTAATCAGGCAGGAGTTACGGTAACCATGAACTTTGAGGATGCTGTTAGCATTTTTCGCTTTGAAAACTCATTTTGCTATGGGAACTAGAGAGACACTGCTAAAAACCACACAAAACACAGTCTGTATTCAGCCACATGGTAAACTTGTCAATAGAACAGATGAACAGCTGCGGATTCAACAATCATGGTTAAACTACACTGTGGCTGCAGCACAACTACTGCGCAATCTATTAACTATTCCACAAAGTGCAACTGGTTTCAAAGTTTTAAGTTTAATCAAGACAAGTAAGCAGAAAAATCAGCCCATTTCCAAAAGCCAAAGGAAGGAATATTTCAAAATATGGGTGCAAAAAGCATTCTGATCCTCTTAAAAGAAAGCAATCTTTTTTTCTGTGAAAATGGTCATCAGATACTCTGTAAATTCACTTCTCTGGCTGGTTCCAGGCCTTCAGCACTTGCTTGCCATCTCAGATGAATACAGCACCAGTTAAAAGTTCCCCACTTGTGTGCTAAGATCAAAAAACAGAGAAGCACATAAAATCAGGGAAGAATATTTTATTAACACCAACCATAATTATTTACTAATGTGCCCTCTCCACTTCTGCCAGGACACACACCAGATGTGAAGGAGCCTGTGGTCAAATTTATCAAAGAACAAGGCACCTAAAATAGTTAAAATTCCTCAATTTTCCTCTCTCAAGTTGATACACAGTGCTCGTCTGGTTGTCACTCAGCACCACCCAGCCCCGTGCTGCTGTAGTCAGAACAAGCAAAACTGCATCCTTCAGTTAAAACAGTGCTTTCACACAGCTGGCAGTTGAGCTCTGCAGCAGAGGCCTAACACATAGGCACAAAGATCTCCAAGTATTTTAGATTCGCAATCAATGGTCTATGGCACTACTCCTCTCACCAAGACACACACATGGGTTTATTATGGTTATTGCTGACTTCAATTCGTTCTTCAGTGACTGAAACTGTAACAGAACAGACACTTCCTGAACAACGTCCTTGCCTCCCTCTCACATCCTCTCTGAACACACGGCAGTGTGTGTAAATAGTGCTGTCAAAGTACAGCAAGATCCTATCACACTGGAGGCAATCAGAAATCACAGCAATAATATCATTCCAAACTTTGCCAGTTTTTCTTCTGAGTATTTTTTAACTTCTGAAAGAACTACTTGCCTGTATTTTATACTAGTAATATTAAGAAACTCACTTAAAAGACAGAAGACTGTGAAGATATTAATATTTTAGTAGCTATCCAGGATACAGAAGTAATTTCAAAATGGTAATTAAGTCTTTGAAGAGTACACCATTAGTGTGAAAAAGTACTTGGAACAGACATGGAACTCTGTCTAAATTCAACTGATGTAACAACTCTGAATTGAAGATCTCAATTATTTAACTTCACCACTTGTGTGAACGCCAGTCTCTCCCTAACCAGTTTGTGTGCTCAGCAGCAGTTTTTCCAAGTACTGAGAGCTGCTCTGCAACTGCCTGTGGAGCAGGAAGAAGCATCTCCCGAGTTGACTGAAAGGGATTTATCACTAACTCATGGCACACCACACACAGCAAGTAGGAATAACTTCTTACTATTGAATACAGTCCAAATAAGGCAGACTTTAGAAATAAACATTAGATGGTTTGTTCCAACATCCTTAGGTTCTTTCCACAACTATAAAAATCACTTTTTAGCCAAGGAACGGTTTTTGACTTTCACAGAACAGTTGTTTTGCTATTATCTTGCAACTCACGTTTGGGCATTACAAGGTATTTCACACAGGAGCAGTTTCATCCATCCTTCGTTCATTCAGAATTGGATAGAAGTTCACAATAATCTATAACTGCACTCTCTGCTTTATATACAGTATTAGAGAAAAATCCAATGATTCCCTTTTTGGGTAACAGATCATCTGTGAACAAATATAAAAATGACATACATAGCTCTGCATTGCTGAATTTATATTAACAGAAATTATAGCAGACCACAACTAGCTGCAACTGCAACACAAACAGTAAAAGTTTCAAACTAATGATCACTAGCATAGTTCATGACTTTCATCAAAACTTGAATGACCCATAATTTTGCCTCTGGACACTAACAATCTAATCAGTTGTTAAGTGCTGCCAATGACCAAGCTGTTATTAACATGGTAAACCTCACAACATTTTTTTTTTTTTTTTTTTTTAACTGTGATGTTAACACTAAAATATTTAAGAAAAAAAAAATCAGCAGAAAGGTATTAGTAAAATGCTTTCTGATTAGTGTCCACAGCCTCAGCTATTTTAAACACTTCACACCATTTCCAGTCCTTCTTAGCCTTTCCCGATAGATATCACAGTTTATTCCTCTCTGAGGTTTCATTACAAACATACACACAGCCTACCTTCAAGCACACCTCTTCAGAGAGCTGTAACATTGCTCCTTAGTATAACATTCTTTGAAAACAGCTTAACTCTCCTACTCATTAATACTGCCTCCTGCTCTATGACTTCCATGGCTACCATCATTCTGAAAAAGTATGCCTCTACGTGGGATTACCATTTCAAGATAAGGTTCTGGCAGTTATTCAGTTCTGCAACCACCCAATGCATTCCTTCTCATTTGTCCAGTTTCTTATAATTAAAACTCACATTTTTGAGTTGCATTTAATAGGACTGGAGAAAAGAAGGTAACAATGAGGTAAGTTCTCACCTCTGTTGATGCAGCTTTCCAATAACGTATCTTGGGACTACAGGATGAACAGAAACAGAATGAAAACTGTTTCAGCAAATTCTGGGGAGCAAACCAGCCCTCACTGATCCAAGGTCAGAACAACATAATCATGGCATGAAAGTCAGCTCTCCAACCCTTACGCATGTCTCTAGCAGAGTGCTATTTGGTTGGTTAAGCTGAGCTGAACAAAATAAATCCTAGAACTGTAACTTCCATATACAGCAGTGCTTCATTAGAACTCCATCAGAAGAGGGGTGGCCAGCACGGAGAGGGAGGTGATTGTCCCTCTCTGCTCTGCTCTCATGAGGCCCCTTCTGGAAGTACTGTGTCCAGTTCTGGCACCTCCAATACAGGAAAGATGTGGAGCTGTTGGAGAGAGTCCAGAGGAGGGCCACAGAGATGATCAGAGGGCTGGAGCACCTTCCCTGCAAAGACAGGCTGAGGGAGCTGGGCTTGTTCAGCCTGGAGAAAAGAAAGCTACAAGGCAACCTCATTGCAGCCTTCCAGTATTTAAAAGGGGATTACAAACAGGAAAAGAATCATCTTTTTACAAGGGTAGACAGTGACAGGACAAGGGGGAATGGTTTTAAGCTCAGGGAGGGAAGGTTTAGAAGGGATGTCAGGACGAAGTTCTTCACAAAGAGAGTGGTGAAGTGCTGGAAGAGGCTGCCCAGAGAGGATGTGGATGTGCCATCCCCAGAGGTGTTCAAGACCAGGTTGGATGGTGCCCTGGGCAACCTGTCTAGTGCCAGAGCTGGAGGTTGGTGGCCCTGTCTGTGACAGGGGGATTGGAACTTGATCATCCTTGAGGTCCCTTCCAATCCAAGCCATTGCATGATTCATAACATTGAAAGCAACCCTGTAAACCATCATCAAAAAGAAGTCAAAGTTTATGCATAGAGTTAGATCTACTGGAATGAGACACTTTACTAAAAAAAGAAGTATGACAGCTGCACAGTACCAAAAAAAGGAAGACAGGACAGACATAGTAGGAACAGTCATTCAAATGAATTAAAAAGAAAATGGAGAAAGTTGTAATATCTCATAAAAGGAGAGGTAAAGTGGTAGATGTGTTCCTGCCCTCACACTACTGTCATATTTGGCCTACATAAAAGAAATAGCACACATTTTAGGAAAGGTACAGATAGTTTGGAACCATACTCTCTCCTATTGAGATCTTCTTGAGGTTTAGTATATGAAAACAGCAAAATCCCCTCTGACAGGGAGAAAGAGTTGCACATGCTTACACTACTTTTATACCTATAGGGAACAGAAATCCATTTCCTTCAGAAGAACTGAGTGTGTACCCTCCACTTGTGCCTTTGAAAAATCTCTTCTATTTTCATTTAGACAGGAGCTAAAGGATTTGAAAGTCATAATAACCATGAATAATCACAACAGTCACAGCAGGGAATGAGAAAAGACAAGAGATATCAATAGAGAGAATATTTTTCTTTAGAGGTCATTGCTTGTCAAGAGGGTATATCATATCATTTGTTTTGTGTCATTTTTTTTTTTAATGGACTCTGATTTTTCCTTCATGTTTTAATTGCCAGGAGCAAGAAGAGATGCCTGGATTATAGATTAATTGTAATAAATAGTGTTGACAAAGACAAGTTTTAATAAGAATGGGAGCTAGCTAGGCATAAAAGAAAAGAGAATGTTCTAGAATATGGAGAAGTGTATAAAAGAATAAGGGATCAGGTATACACAGCAGCTAAAGAGACAAATACATCAGCAACACAGTTAAAATGACTGGTCTTACAGCAACAAGAATCTTGAACAAGTTAAAAAAAAAAACACACCACCACAGCACTGGAACTACACCCTTGGGAACAAAATACATCCATCAATAAGAATTTCACATCTTCTGCAGTAAAAAGGACAAAGCAGCAATATGCCTTCCTGATCGTGAACACCACAGATTTTCTGCATCCAGCCCAATTTAAAAGCTTAAATACAATTCCCAAGGAAGTTAACAGGAATCTGTAGCATTTAACACCCTGTTAGAGACCACTACTGCCAGTCAGGATTAGCCCTTAAAGAAAAGAATTTCTTTAGTATAATGTGTTCAGCCACTGTAAGTACTGCAGTTATTCTCACAAGATGAAAAGTAGCTGCCGTTCTCCCCTATTAGCTTTCCTTACATAAACCCTAAGAAAAAGTTAACCAGAACAGGAAATGATGAAAAAATTTAAGATGTAAAAAGTAAACATCAGCTTTGGAAAAAAAATAAATATATATATATAAAAAATATATATCAGAAATTCTGAGGCA
Organism: Tragopan temminckii; assembly: GCA_028571105.1. Taxonomy (NCBI): domain Eukaryota; kingdom Metazoa; phylum Chordata; class Aves; order Galliformes; family Phasianidae; genus Tragopan; species Tragopan temminckii. The sequence continues at coordinate 41,196,840 of JAOWBP010002392.1, forward strand.
GATAACATAGCCCATCACACAGCCCACAATAACTCAGTGTGGTGCAGATGAATGACATTCAGTGTTAAGACACACACAGTAACTCGCCCGATAGAAAAACAGTATTTTCATGCCATAAGTGGCTAAGGCTTACAAACATCACATGCAGCATCTACTAATATTTCTGCTTCATGTTTGTTCCAGTATTACTCAGAGCCCAACAATCTTACAGGCCACACTCTGCTGATTTTGCTTTTTCCTCACACTGTCAGGTTGGTGCTTCTCTATTCTCACACAGCAAGTTGATGATCCAGTGTTTTCTCTCATGTTCTAGTAGATACATAAGTGATGTATTCTAAAGCATTCACATTAGCCAATAGCACTGCAACAACAACTAACCCCCCTGGGTCTTTCACTGTAAAACAAGTCACACTGTGACATGAATAACAACCAAATACCTCTGTGGAAAGTTAGATGCTATAAATATTGTTCTGCAAGGTAAAGTGACAAGAACTCATCTTTCTGTTGACAGTTGGAAAAAAAAACACCAACCTTGATATTATTTTTAAAAATTAAATATGCAAATGAGAGATCCAGGTAAATATTGCCACAGAGCACTACAAGAATAAAGTCCCCAACGTCTTTCAGTCCAAAGCCATATACACCAGATACGCTGGTATTATGGTATATTTGTTCATAGTTTCGCAGATCATAGCTGTGATTGTCTAAAAAAGCATTAACGCCCACGACAGATGAAACACAGCAATTAGTAAATTGTGTAGATGTTCAGAAAGATCTTGGTTACCTGACCATCATTTGTGGGTAGAATTCATAAAATTACCTAATTTTTTTTTTTTAAACCATTATCCTGGATGATAAAATACTAAAATTAAGGATTAAAATTACAAATGAGCTGTATTTAGAGGCAGATAAGAAAGTGTCCATTAAACAAATAGGTATCTTTCTAAAGACAAACAAGTAACATACTATTTTATGTTTCTTTTACAGAGGTCAGTAGCATGTCCCCACTTAGAAAACTGTGCAATTCTCTCCTATGTAACATATACTTTTACTAAGAACATCGGTGGATACAGAATTGAAGGTCTTACAATTTTCAAAGACCCTGTACCATTACTATTATTTTTGCCTTACAAATTAATAAAGGAAAGCAATATGAAACAAGTTAGAAAGTGACACTAACAAATGCTAATCCACATCATTTTGTCTTTAGTATAAGTAGTTGAAAAATCCACCTCTATCAACTCAGTAGCTTTTAGGAGATAATTTCTTAAATGCTGTGGCATTGCTTAGTAGGGCTGAACACCCATTGCACGTCAAACTGTTTCCTTAACTACAAGCCCTGCCCATAAATCCTGCAATGTCTGACGGAAATGGCACCTCGCTTTTACAGGAGGAGCTCCATCCTGTTCTCTGCTTGTCAAAGAATCCATCAGGTTAGGGATGTATGTGAGACCTAAATTTTGTTTCCATCTTAACATAATACAAACCAATTATTAACCATTGACATGGTTGCATCAGTGAAATGTTTACAGCATATTTTTTTGTTTATAAACTTTTCCAACAAAAATCAGCAGCCATCATTCTTCAAAGAATAAAGGAGGAAACTGAAAAATTTACTCAAAGTCAAGTATCAAAGAACAACAAGGAAATTATGAATAGGTAAAAGGAAAAAAAAAAAAGAAGAAAGACTGCAGAAATCCTAACAGGATGTTAATGCACCAACAAACAGAACCTAATGCTCCAACTTAAACAATTCTGATAGAAAACAAAAAATATCTTTTGTGGAAACAGGGTATAAAGAAGAGATGCATAATGTATGAGATAAAAGTAAATTATCTCCATTCCCTAAGGGAATAGCTTTCGTCTCAGATGTAGGTCATGCTAGCATTCGTATTTTCTCTATTCATTATAAAGCCATTTAAGCATTATAGATTACTATGTCAAACTGGTACACCAGGATTTTTTTATTGCAATAAATATCCCTTGTAAGGAGCTTTGTAGAATGAACTCAAATATCACCAGAAGCAATTAAAATTTATCAGAGATATGAAATGGAAACTTAAGTTAGCTAAGGGGAAAAGTCGTGGAACATATTTTTCCAGGATATGAGAAGCAGGGCAGAAAATTAACTGAAAATCCTATCAGCAAGACAGGAAACTTGAAAAAGCATGAAAACAATAGATAGGATAATAAAAATTGTTCACTGCAAGAACAAATACATATGAAGCAACAAGAGAAAAACTCCATCCCTATTTTAGTTATGCTTATTTTAGAATTATTATTGACATGCAATGAAAGGGAAGAAAAAAAAAACAACACAATTAAGATTCCAGTAAGAATTCAAATTTCCAGTTGTTCAGTTGAGACATCATGGAGTTCCCCTCAATGCACAAAACTGACTTTCCTAATGTATACCTGATTAACATTCTTGACTGTTAAAGAAATCATGTAATAAGCAAAGATCCTATTAGTTCCAATCAATCACACAACTTCATGCTAGCTTATGTTTTACATTCAGAAAAATTACTTTATCTAAGTTGCTTGACAGCAATGAAATAAGCAGAGATTTTAAAATTCCAATTGCATAACAGATCTGCATGACAGATGGTCTTTTGGGAACTGCTTAAGTTGTAGTGCAAGCTGTAAATCACCCAGCTGATCATCCCAAGAAAATGCTAGTTTCACAGCATTTTTATATCATATCCTATCACCATATTTCTTCTGTTTCTTTCATCATAAAGTAACCTTCTAGAATTACATTCCAGAATTACACTCTAGTGAAATATATAGGTCTGGACTTCCTCAAGCTGCAATTAGCCAGAAGTCATTTTCTAAGCTTTGCTTCCATCTTCAAAAGCCACTTCATTATCTGAATTTAGGCAACTGTCCCCTTAAAACTAAGTGCCTATTCTGTATGAAATTTCCATTGGCATACTTCTTCCCAAACAAGGTGCTTCTGCACACTTTTGTTGCTTAACATAACAAACATAGGAGAACGTGTAGGCCAAACCTGATACACTTTGCATTATGTAGTGATAGAACAGCTTGATTGCCCTGTAAGTTCTAGTAGTATTGAAGAGTCTAAACCTCAGTGTATACTGACAATTTATCACAGCTTAATCTAGCTCTTAATATTTATGCTCACCAGAATGCGCATTGTGCAAGCAGGCAGCAAAATCTAAGAGAGCATGCATATAGATTCACCTGCAGTCTTTGTCATTTTCTTACTTCTCGAATGTGGAACAAATACAATTCCTTTAATGCAGCATTTTGTAACCCACCTAAGAAAAATAATATTTTTTTCCCCTATTTCCACAAAGTTTTGCTCTACAGTAGGCAGGAGGCTGAATCTCAGACTGAAAGTGCAAAATTCAGCTAACCTTAGATTAGCAAGTGCCACAGACAGACAGAACAAACAATACCACTGCTTTTTTTCTCTTCTCAATTCATGAAGACATTCTTAAAAAGTAACATTTGGCAATATCACTTACATGTCACTATCCCATTCAATTAAGACAGATTTCACAACAGCATTTGTTTGCCCCTCTTTCTTCTCTGCAAATCTCTATTTCCAAAAATTACTTTGATATCTCTTCTCATTTCGTTTTTTATGCCTATAGGATTACCAGTAAGTGAGTTATCTTACACAGAAGATGATAGAATTTTCCCATGAAAAAAGCCCCATACAGCCATTCTTGAACAAGTAGTGAAGGCATTCAATGGGAACCACAATACATTTAGTAAACTGAAGATTACCTGTAAATCTCTTATTTGTATCTTCCTAATATTTGTATTCTATGGCACTACTTAATTTAAACTGGCAAAACCCACACTGTGCACCCTTTCTTCAAAAAAATCAGTGGGACTTCTTGCAGAAGAAAAAATATATATATCAATATTACATGAAGAAGGCTGTCATAGACCAGGTGTACAAACAAGCAAATTACAGCAAAGTACAAAAGCATACAGCAGTCAACATTACAGAGTTGTACAATACCTTTCATTTTTAATTTATTCGGGTACAGTACTTCCACCTAAAATGTTTGGTTCTGACAAAAAAAAAAAAGATTGTCCTCTGGCTAAAAAATTTAATTAACTCAGGAAATGAAGATAGTTTTGTCCTTAGTTTTGTCAATTTGTATATGCCAAGACCATTCCGCAGTCTCCCATAATTTCCAAGTAAATCAGGTGTGTTCAGGAGCACTGAAAATTCAAGCATTTATTTAGGCCCTCAGGTAGAGCTTTAAAACAAGTGATGTGCCTCAAAAGCTGCTCTAAGGTTGCATTATCACAACTCTTTAGCACTGCAAAGCATTACCTGTATTACATGAGCTAGACTTTGAGATCATATGTAAATTCTGCATACAGAATGAAAAAAGAATATGCAACAGACAAACATCCATGTTGCAGGATTCTTGAATGTAAATCAATAATAAGAATTTTCCTGTAGATATGGATTAAATCCATACGAAGTCAAGAGTGGCTCATTTCACTGGCAGTGCTTCATTTAATGAATTGAGCCTATTTTGAGCTTCTTGTAAAAGCTGCATTTCTGACACTTACTGAAAACAAAACAAGGACTAGAAGACCAGTATAGCCACTTCTCAAAAGTTCTGCATCACATAATCATGCATCAGCCAACTGATTGGCATGTTTTAAACCAAAGATTAAAGTATGGATGAATGCACAAATGCATTGATAGCTTTCTGATGAGCCGTCTTCCCCCTAAATTTATGTTGGAATTGTCAATAAACTTTACAATCTGCAGCAGATTCTCAATCCCAGTTCAAAGTACTGAACAACCAACAAAGCATTACCGCCCACCTGGATGCCTACTTGTGCGACCTGATGTAGGGAACCTGCTTTGGCAGGGGGGTTGGACTCGATCTCTGAGGTCCCTTCCAACCCCTACAATTCTGTGATTAATTTATGTTTGACACAGAATAAAACCACTGTGGGGTTATTCCATGAGAAATATTTCTCTGGCAGTTCACTTTCTATTAAAAATAATGGCATGACCAGTTCTTGCACTGATTCACATTTCTGAGATTAAACATTTTCATTTGATACCTACTGATCATAACGATGCAGCTGAAACCCAAATCCATCCACTTGTCTACATGCAGAAAGAGCATAACACAATGGAAAGTACAGCAATGATAGCAAAGTAGCAAAGTCCTAGACTGCAGCAAGTGGGAGTTTGCTCAAATGCAATAGCCATAGGCACAAACAAACAAACACTGCTTACCTTCAGAAGGCCTCTAGCATGCAAGGATCTCCAGTGAGACATCCTTGCCCCCACTGCCAACCCCTAAATGAAGTCTGGGAAGGGGTGGATCTTGGCTTCACCCCTTCTGGTCGCTCAGGTACATGTAATGCACCTGAGCTCCCCTGCGTTGGCCCAGCCTTCCTACCAGGTGCTCAATCACTGCTTCAAGCCGTGACATAGCATTTCCACAACAAAGAGTCACAGGAGCAAGCAATCAGACAACAAGACTGTATTTTCCTGGAAAAAGGCCAGATGCTACTTTTCTTATTGCTAGTGTATCAGTTTAAGTTTCTGGAGCTAGGGTTTTATAGGACACAACGCCCATGCAATATGAAATTGATCAAGAAACAACACCCTAGTCGGTGTTTATTTGGGGAGAGAAAAAGATGGAAGATATACCAAAAGCAAGAAATGAAGGATAAAGAGCTGACAAGACAAAAGTTTGAGTACTGAAATTTTCATTTCCATGAAAGAAACAGATTTTCTACTATTTTGAATACTAACAAAGAATAGCAAAAGCTTTGACTAAAATATTTAATCAGAGCATGTACAAGTATAAGACAAAGCACTCTTTAATTGCGTACCCTTTAAAAATGGTTGCTTTTTTGTGATATCCCAATAAATCTTGGCAGTAATACTAGATACAAACACCAGAGACTTACTTACATGGAATACAGGATCAAGTGCAGTAAGGGGAAACCTTGTGCATCAAACTAGAAGAAACTCTAGTGTAACATATAATTTCTTCATGCATAGATATGTTTTAAAACCTGGATCAGGAAATGAGAAGACACTGAATTTAAAGGCTTTACAAAGAGCAGTGCAGCTTCTTCAGCAAGCCAGTCATTTCCATAAGTTATTCTTTCCTTATATTAACATTATAGCTTATTAACACTCGCTTTAATTTATAGAGGCAGTTGAGACGAAATAGTGTAGTCGAGAGAACCTGTTAGTTGAATGCTAGGCCTAGTAATAATGAAAAGCACACAATGAGTTTTAATGTTCTGTTACTTAAACTGTCATTAAAGTGAATCTCTAGGATTAGGTTACATTTGGACTATGCACTGACTGTCCACCATATCTGACACAGAATGAGAACAGAATGGGCTCATAAGCATATCCTGTCCCTGCTTAATCCCATCAGATGGCTACCAGTATAACACGTGCTAATTTAGAAGGGTCTGTACCTCAGGTACTTTCCAAAAGTTTGCCACAAAAGCACAGCACATTCAACACTGGTTAGTAATTTTGCTGTGATTCGCTGGAGGAGAACAATAGAGGTAACAATCAGAGGGGCCCTGCCCCAGCCAATGGGGAGAAAGGGACAATAGAGTGTATTGGACTGTGTGGATTTGATGGCCTGGTACATCAGAACTACAGAAATACAAGGCACTGGTGGACACTAGCACACAGTGTACTCTAATGCCCTCAAGTAAAAAAGGGACATAATCAATTTATATTTCTGGGGTGTCTGGAGGTCCTCAAGACTTCTGACACAAGTTGATATTCAGTCTCTTGACTCTGTAAAATTTATGTTCTAAACTGGAATCAAAACAAATTCAAATTCCTTTCTTCCTTGTTATCCCATTCACTGGTAAGTGAAAGACCAATCATGAAAATAGAAAATCTGCATTACACTGAAGATAAAAATCTTCACACCACATTGTGTTTTCACTTGTAATGTATGCAAGACTTACGTGTCTTCTGTACTATTAAATAGTATCTAGCGCATACTAGTATATCCCAAAATATCTCGGTGAGCATGCTATCACACCCATCAGAAAACAGCAATCTTTAATAACATCACAGAAAACACAATAGTAACAAATAACTGGTTGCTGAGGACTTCCAGATAATTACCTAGGCTTCATAGCATTCAGCACTCAAAAACCAATTGAGTGGGACAGATGGGAGAAAAACAAAGATATCATTTTCATTGTTTCTGAAATGAATATTCTGAAGTTTCAGAAAAGCAGAATGTTTTAAATAGAGCAATATAGTCTCTCTTCCAGAAGTTTACAACCTCATGAAAGTATGTTTAGGTTATATTGTTTGATGACTGACTCGGTTATGGCTAATGAATGATTATGTTACATGCAAAGGATAAAGTGTACCCAGAAGTCTATTTGTATGTGAGTAAACAGTTGTAGACAGGAAATTCAAAAGAACCTTCCCTTGCTCTGCTGAAGCATGATAACTTCACTAATTCATTTTTGGCATCTATTTCCTACTTTGAGACCAAAAAGTCATGCTGTCCAATACTTAATTGCCTGTTGTTTAGCAATAAACACCTGTTAGTATTTACCATCAAAACTTCTTTAAATTGCAATTAAATCCACCTTCCAGCAGGAGATGGGTAGCTAGTAAAGCTCAGGCTCCAAAAGATGGTGTTTTTTTTTCCCTTCTATAAGATATTCTAATTTAAGCTTTTCAAGTCATACAGTTGTACACATGGAAAGCTCAAATAGGGATAGTGACAAAGTTGCACTGCATTAGAAGGTCTGGAAATTCAAGAATTCAAGGTTAGCTGATATTTAAAATGCAGGAAAGAATTTCTTTATCGTAGTTTTCGCTAAAGGCCCGTTTTCCTCTGATTTTTTTTTTTAATGGCAGAAGGTAGTAGAAAGCTACACAAAATATATTGGAAATGTGAGAAAACAGTATTTTTTATTCTTAACAAGAATTACTCTCCTCTGTGGCCTATAAATCCAATATTAAAACTAAATGTTCCACTGTCTTATGATGTCTATTACATATCTGCATGGTATTCAAATTGTCACACTGTTGTTCAAAACAGAACATTCAAAATATTTTATTTTAAAAAAGCTTCTCACCTTCTTCCATTTTTCTCCTTTCTGACAGGTAGTATAAATTGAAAATTATCTTAGTAGCAAATAAAATTAGATTTCAGTAATTGTAAATGATACTTACACTCTATTCTTTTTTATAATTAACTTTTATGTATTTTGTACTGTTTTAACTAACGCTTCCATACTCCATTGAGCTATAAAACAGTGATAATTTTAACAACTGAAGAAATTTAGTTTCATTGGTATGGTAATTAATTCATGCTATTTTCATTCCTTTTAAACCTATAATGAATTGCTTGATAGAGAAAGCAAAGGTACACTAAAGAAAATCTTTGTTATCTTAGGGCTAGATTTTAGAAAGAAAATCATTTGCTGGCAACTGGATGCCTCTCAAATTATTATATCAACAAACCTATATCCTCTTCTTTTTTGAGACCTCCCATAATATCAGACATGCTCATGCCAGAACTTCAAAGACTGACTCAGTCATTCATCGATACAGGTTGCTAGGTCTGAGATACCACTGTCAGTGTATCCACTGGCTGTGCCTACAGAGAGTAGAGGGGGAGAAATGCAGAAACAGGAGGAGAGAAGCAGAAGGGGAATCTGTCTGAGTGAGGCATGGAGAGGACAAAAGCAGAAAGGATGAGATTTTAAAAACTGACAAAGGTTAATATAGTTGGGTCAACACATTTTTCCTGAGACCTGGAAGTTTCCTTCATCTCACCATTTGTTCCCAAAATATGGTTGTGAGGGTCCAGGAAAAGTGCATGCCATATTATTCTTACTTGAGAGAAGCAAAAAAATAAAATAAAAATAAAAAAATCAGTTGTACCGCTACCTCCTGAAGTTGCTCTCTCACTACTGATGTCCCATTTGGTTCCACCCACTTGAATTTCAAGGGATTCCCATCGTCTGAGTTTTCATCAGAAAGTACAAAATACACTGCAAGTTGAGGGATGCAATGATAAAGGTTGCCAAGAAAATCTAAACTCAGTCTCATGCCAGTATTTGTTACAAATGATCCTTAATTACATGAAAGCAAATACTTTTCGTTCTCTCTCTCTCTAAATTATGGATTTCTTCAATATAATAATTTACATCTGAAATGCCACGTCCTGCTGCCTTTAAAAATACAATATCAGGTGTTTTACATTTCTCTGAAATATATGGTGCAATGTTCTGTGATGAAGTTTTTATACAGAAGTTGATGCCCCAATGAAAAAAAAAAAAGTGGAAAAAAGCATTGGTGATCCTGATAGTACAATAACTCAGTGTCTTAATCTCCATTTCTTGTACAAGTGGTTTTTAAAAAACTAACTAGCCATTGTTTCCAGGCCTTACAGTGCTAGAGGGGCTAAAAGTATTTTAAATTCTCATCAGCATGTCGATGATTTTAAGATATTTATTATCGAATTACTGCACCTTTGGCATATTTCCTCCTGTGTGTTTCAAATTCTACAGAGCATTTCCAGTATAATATCATCACAATCAATGTAATCACGCTGGAAACTATTTTTGCCTTTTTATTCAAAACCACTACAGTGCTTATCCTTATAAAAGGATATTGGATTCTGTTTATTTTCAAATTGCAAACATGAAATGAATGTGAATGTCACACAATATCCTTATGAGCTGCTTCAAATTGGAACAATTACTGAAATGGCACATACCTGTTTTTACTTGAGTCTGTGCCAGTTGACATTTTTCTTGTTTCACACTGCAAATTACCTAATACAGACAATTAAGACCAAGTATAGTTTCACCATAATCTTTCCTCTAAAAGTCTTATCCCTGCAATTCACTCTAACCAAATTAATAGAAATATTTTGACAACAAGGAGAAATAAAAGCTTGAAATAGCTGTTATCAAATTTGAATAGTACAGAAAACTTCTAAAACATTGCCAAACAAGATCTAGTCAGTTAATCATGCAGTAGATCTGCAACAGCAGCCCTTATTTTTCTGTGCTGAATATGTTGCATAAGAAATTGCATTCAAATCCACATAGATGTAAGGACTGCTCAATATGGCCACAACATTTTTTTATAAACCTTTCTACATTTCAGGAGACAAATGTATTCACTTCTGAGCATTCTAGATAGCAAGTCACACATGTACTTGTCACAAGTGTTCTTATCTTGTAAAACATAGCTGTGACTTTAGGGTATTAATTGTAAATAAGATATGTACTATTGAGACACTATGAAGCCAGTGCATTAGAGGATTACTGCTGGATTAGTCTTTTTTTTTTTTTTTTTGTTTTTTTTTTTTTTTGAGTTGGTCTTTAGGCAACTAAGACTGTAAATCTGACAAGATAGTTACACTTACACTGACTGTTTATTCTCAGAGATTCAAATATCAGTTCAATATGTGATAACTAATGAAAGTAAAATTTTGTTTTTCTGCACTTCAGCCCCAAAAACCACAGTCAGATCATTAGCACATCTATAACCCTTCTTTATTCCATTCTTTATCAGCATTGATTCAACTCTGGAACTGTAGCAGCAAGCAGAACCATCAGTCAAATCACATAGGTTATATAAGAAAGTCATCTTGCCTATACTGAAGAGGTAGAATGCTCTTCTTCTAAGGAGAACACTCATTCATAAATTTTGCCAGCAAATGAACAGATTAACTAAAAATGCATATTTTTTGATAGGTTGTTGTTCAGATAAAAAGATGCAATAATGAATATACAGTGACAGTCTGAAACCATTTGCTCTCTCTGAGCATACAAGACAAAGTAGAAGCTACCAAACTATTCAGTACGTATATGGATAGCTTTTCAATATCAAGGGTGACAACATAATGATATGAAGGAAAAACAAATTCAATTTACAATAATACAAGATTAAAACAATAATGGTTGTAAGGAAGAAGTGCTGAGGAAAAGGCATTCTTCCCAAACTTCACAATGGAATAAATGTCAGCTGTGTAAAATTATTCCCAACTACTAACTGCTTCAAAACATCAAAAACAACCATTACATTGATTTGTATGTGCCAAAATTTCTTTACATGTCATTTAGGAAGGCTGCATGACCTTGAAACTAGGACAACAAAAGACTGTGAAATCTGTGGAGTGGCACTGAGCAGCCTGCCTTCAACAAATATCACTCACAGGACACCATGCTCTAAGATTCTTGTAAAGACTGATTAATTTCATCTGTTAAGCTCCTTTTAAAAATAGAGCCATCCTGGAACAGTGATTAAATACAGAAGTCTCTCCTTAGCTACTCTTGCTAGCACTGCAGAAAAATGTCTTGTAAAGCTATGTCTTATATTGTGGGTTTTTGTTTTGTTGTTGTTGTTGTTGTTGTTTTTTGTTTTGTTTTGTTTTGTTTTTTAATTGGTCTTAAAAATTAAACAAACAAAGGAAAAAAAGAAAAAAAGCATTGTATCACAAGGATGTTTCCTACCCAAAGATGTCAAAACAATTTGCAGACAACGATTAACCTAGCCTGGAATTGAAACATCTCAATGAAATGCCCAAATCTTGAAACCTCATGTCACAATCACAGTTACAAAGCCACTCCTTCTATCAGGTAGTTAACTGTCCCAATTCAGGGATGCAAAAGAAAATTAAAACTGATCTGCTAGTCAGAAAACATAGCATAAAACATTTCTAGAACCTGCTGAAATGCTCCTCTTCACTGCAAGACAGAATCTACCCTCTATCAAGCAGCCTAGCAAGTATTCTGCAGGCTTGCTATAGTTTTATCCCATGTTTATCGATAACTATAACTATCATACTCAATGAACAAAACTGTAAGGAGACATCTTTACCAGATAAAGATTACCCAGTGGGTTTCTTCCAGAGTGGCACCATGAACCTGCAGTCATTCTTACTGGGCAGGGTTGTCTTGAACTAATCTAAGTTCCTGCTATATAGAAATAATAATGTTTTTTGTTGTCCCTCCATTCAGGTCTTACTAAAAATGGAGAGGAATAATGCTCTGACAATCTAGTTGACAGGCTCAAAACGTTTGCCCCAGTGTTATTAAAGAACTGCAAATCTTAAGTCTGAACCCAACAACACTATTCTGTGGCATTCTAATATTCTACTCATATCCTTGAAGAGTTTTCTCAATCTGAATAACTCTATTAATGACAGAAAACTTTGTGCTTACATTATCAAGTGTTAAAACATAACATGTTCTTGCTTGTAAGAAGGTAGTAAAAAGTTGTGCACCTCAAAACATTTTTATTAAAAATTTCCCAATGTATTTCTTGCTAACTCACTAATCTTCTGGGATTGTGTCATGGTTTTCATGGTTTTTCAGCCTGATTCTGATGCCATTAATGGGAGTGTTTCCATTAATAATAATTTCCACTAATTCAGCAGGAGTACTGCTAAACCAGTAATGGCAAGATTCCCAAAGTCTTAAAAAAATGCTCTGAATAATAAGTACAGTTTAAATGTTGAATGATTTATAAAATAGTGGCTATACCATTAAAAGTAAAATATTATTCTGATTCTTGGTGAAAAGTGACCACAAACCACAGCTTTTAATTCAAAACTTGCAACTTCTCCAGAACTCTATTCACCAGATTCTTATGGAGTAGCTAGATATACTTCTAGAATTTAAAAACCAGAACACTCTCGAGCTCACATTCAACTGAGTCTTGCTCTTGTGAGAAAGAGATATGTTACATTCATAGTATTTCACATACCCCAGAAAGGAAGCTGAAGCAATAAGCTTTGTGTTTGCACTTTAAAAACTTCTGATGAAATTCCTATTTTAAAATTATACAGATCTGAGAAAATTTTATCTGTTGAGCCAGCCAGGACTTGCTACATTTCACATATTTGGAATATCTTAAAATAGAATAACCTAGAAATTGCTTGAGATTATTCTGGGAAAAGGTGGAAAGGAAGTTTTGTCACTAATACTAAAAGAATTAGTATGCACTTCCAAAGACATGTGCAAGCAGTTGCACTCACTTCACTTGGATGGTGGTTATCTTCATCTAGACTCTGAGATGATACAGACTGGAAGATATTTAGTGATGTTGGCAAGATTTTGGGCCTGAACTAACATATCCTGCACCCTGCAACACTTACTATCTCAGGCCTAGAGCCACTTGAAAATAAATTTTTGGCTCTCAGATTGAGCTGACTCAAATGAGTGGAATAAACTCACTCCCACCTGCTGTCTCCATGGAGATGCAGAGCTAAAATGATTAGGGCCCTTACAAGGTATACTATAAGATGAAATTTTGTGATAATAAATATATGAAAAGTCACAATTAAACTGCAACAAAAAGCTGTATTTATTCAACCTCCTTTCAGCAATTTGTTTTAAAAATGAAAAGCAAAAAGAGTTGGCAGATTGGGAATTATCTATACTATTATAATTAAAGGGAGAGATTCTACATCTTCATGCTAGAACAAAAGGATAGAAAAGCAAATAAAGAGGCAACTCAGAAGTGGGTTACTGACAAATTAAAGCTGCTGAAATATGCTTGCAGGAAAACAGGGAAGGGATTAAAAAACAAACTCCTGTGGAAAATCTGCTATCTTATTCCAGAAAAGCAGAACCAATTTTAAAGAAGGACTTTCAAATAAGAGGCAAATTGGCAACTTCCTAAGAAAGAAGCAGATAAGCTATAAGAAGCTTGGCTTATCAAATGGAAATTTGGTTTCAAAAGGGGTACACTGAAACAGAAAAAAAAAAAAAAAAAAAAAAAAGCAGGGAAGTTTTCCCAGGAGCGAGCCTCTGGCTTATTTGTAGGGTAAACACTGATCAAAGCTTCACAAAACTAGAAAGTATTTAAGGCCTTAACACAAGTGACAAAATCAAATTTTATTTTTAGCTATTAATAGCAGCACAAGAGATACAACAACCAAGGTTTGATCTGAAATACAAAGAAGATTTTCAATAAATTGATTCTGACTTGAGATAGCACCTTTCTTGATAAAATAAAGTATACTTCCATTGATTCTTAACACGATTACAAAATGACAGTGTACAGTAACAAAGACTTGCTCAAAAGGAGCTCAGGCTTCAAATGGGATCTTGTTTGAGCAGTTACACACTGCTGTGAGTGAAAAGGTAAAGAAAGAATCTCAGCTGGGGAAAGAAATACATATTACAGCAAGTAATATGCAATTTCATGCAAACACTACATAAGACACAAGCCAGTGAAACTTTGAGCAAGGGTGTTGTCAGAGAAATCACACTGGAAAATGTGGAAAATAAATGCACTACTTCTAATTTAGCAGGAATGGCCTGCACACACTATCGAGGGTCCAAGCAAATGCTTTACCAAGGGCAGAGCTTAGCACTGCTTGCAAAGGAAATTGCTACGTAGAATCATGTTCCTACAGTTCCCATCTTAAGTAGCACTGACCTCAAGGTATGTTGGAGTCAATGTTGCAGTAATAATGACCAAAGGACACTCTCTGAAACATTCAAAGAATTGAGATACACAGAATATTTATTTAAGCCACTGTAAGAACCCAGGTTATATACAAATTGTTTAAATCAAGCTTAGGTGATGACATTTGGTCTGTTCCTGTGGTTGCACACTTGCACAAAGTGAGAATACTTGACCAATGTCTGTGTTTTTCTACGTCCATGTGAATGCTTTTCCATCAGCCTTTACAGTAACTCTCCACAACTCCTGCTGGAGCTTTTCCACTTTGTACAATTTAATTCAATCCTCCTTAGGCCAGGATGAAGAAGACTGACTATACAGACATGAGAAATGATTAGCAAATTCAACACACACATATTTTATATAGAGTTGAGCAGTTCGACCCAGTTTGGAAGAACCTACTCAACAAAATAGTCCATGCACCAATTAAGTACTCACCTGGTTTTGAAATTAAAAAATAAAAAAATAATAAATAATAAAAATAAAAAAATTAATTTAATTTTAAAATCACAAATAACTAAACTATGAAACTAATTGTCACAGGGCACATGAAGAAAATTAAATATTAAAGTGTTTGAAAAACAACTAAATAAATTCACAGAAGAAAAATCTTCTTAGTGTCAGTAATGAAATTACAATGAGGGAAGTGGCAGTGAGGTGATAACCTCCAATTCAGGCTATTCATATATGATAAAATTAACAAAACTGTCTAGTAATTTGAATCACGCTTTACTTTTCACACTCAAACTGAGTTGCCTCGTGCCCACTTCTGCAACTTTGGGGATAACCATGGAAATTCCCACTAACTGCTAGTGCAGAGGCACAGAACATGTCATGCTCTGGTGTGTGTGCATGGTTCATACCACAGCTCTGTGAGGTAGACATGCTGAGAGCAATATGCACCGTACCCACTCAGTGCAAAAACAAATTATTTTTTAGTTTTTTAAGAAAGGTCATAAAATTTTGATGAGGAGGGACCCTTATCATTACCAAAGCAAGAACTGCCTGCAGGTCTTCACACAGCAAAAGCAGGCTTTTGAGGCAGTTAAGTTGAGTTCATCACACCATGCAAAATAACCTCCACCAGCTGATTTTCAAAGCCACAACCATACTCTGCTGGCTTAGAGATTTCAGACACCAGGGAAACAATTTTCAGTTTAAGAAAGGGTTTCTTGTCATTATGATCAGTCTGACTAGCCACAATACTGAACAGATAAAATTGCTCACCTGAAGATTCAATCTAGTATCACTGTTGGTTCATTTATTTTATTTTAATTGTGAATCTGATTAATCCTTAAGATGTTTACATTTCTTGTTAGTTTAATGAAAAACAAAGTGACTTTAGTTTAATTATGTGTTTGGTTTTAATTTTAACTTGCTGGTTACTAGCCACAGAAAAACCAAGAGGATTTCTTCTTTTCTGACAGCAACTTGTGCTTGAATTGTGAGGATGAATAAAAGTACAAGAAGTTATCTAGAAGCCATATTATTTTCAGTAAATGATTTTATCTTTTCTTCATTTACATTCCTGAAAATGTGAATGACACGTGCACATGAAAATAATGTTAACTTTCCATCTCAGTCAGTTTCCTACTGTGTGATGAAACATAGCCCAGGTTGGTTTGGTTCCCTGAATCTCTTATAATTACTGATTCATCAATTTTTCCCATGTTGAAAATATAACTAATAACAGAAAAGATAACAAAAACAAAATCTGTCAAAAGTTACTTAAAATGTGATTTATACAGTTACTGATACTGCTTGTTACGTCACATTGCCAGTCACATTAATAGTCCTTGTTTAAGACACTATAAAAGTCAAGATACCAATAATGACCAACAAAATATTATCAAATCCCAGAATAAACAGAGATAATAGAATTTTGAGAAATGTCAAGCGTGCCCTGAGCAATTAATTAGATAATGAAGATGTTATAAAATATCCCCTTATCAAGTTCTTTCTAGAACAGTTTAATTAAGCAGTGTAAGTCCCCACTGAATTTGGTGCCAGACATTATACTTTTAAAAATAAGTCGACCTCCCCCTGTTAATTTCTTATAGGTATTTACCTTCTCACAGTGAAATTTACTTTTGTGCATCTCCCCGTAATTATTTTGCATGAGAAAATATCTTTCCTCTTTCCCTGAAGCCAATAACTACACTCCATCTCATGCCATTAGTTTTTACTTAAAGAGGTGAGGATCAATTAAGTCAGTATATTTTTATTACATTAAATAAACTGGAGGTGTTGAATGATTTTTGTTTTTACTTTGTTTCTATTAACTGTCAATTAAACTAATTGCTACCTTTGAATCACAGTACTTAACTCTAATATTCAACTACTCTAACATATTTCTTTTCCTGATGTTTGTTGTTGTTGTTGTTTATGTTAGCCATAAATAAATTGCCATCAAAATTAACATCTCTTTCTGACAAGTTATGAATTACAACAAAGTGCACAGTTCCCTACAGGCTTCAGTAAGTTTCCATTCTCTGACTGAATGTTCTTATTTTAAACAGTAAGGCAAATACAATAGCAGTCACAGGTCAGCAGCTATTATACATCCTAACACATGCTATTAAAGTAAATTAATCTGGTATTTATTAAATGTCCAAAGTAAAAGATCAGTTCAAAGACCACCCAGAAAAGCACTTGCTAGTTTGATTATCTACCTATTGCAGGAATAATATTCAGCCCATTAAATTAATGCTGCAGACTGCATATGGATCCAGAAGCAAATCAAACAGGTTGAAAACAAGCTGGTTGTATCAGCAGTTCCACACAATGCACAGTATAAAAGCAAAAGGTACACCAAATAGGATTGATGTTCCTGCTACTTTCAGAAAATGGGAAGGACTGAGGCAACTGCTGCAGTCTAATGCAGAAGGACCGCACTGCCTGCCCAGCAGCACCCTCTCTTCCTGGGGCTCTATTCAACACTTCAGTGGAAGCATCAATAGCAGCACAGAGCTCTGCAGACTCTTGCACAGTCAGCAGATTTCTGTTCTCCTGTGATCTTTTTCCCACTAGACTGCAAGACACAAAACAGAACAAAAGCTAGCCACCTTCTTATAGCCATTATACCGCAAGAAAGCTGAGTCCACTGCTCACTGTTTGGTGCTGGTATCTCACTCATTTCAGCTGCACCTCTTTCAAACAGACTTCAAGAAATAAGTCTAACTTCAGTTTTCTAACAGAATTCAGCAGGGCTTCTCAGTGTTAAAAGAAATAACAATTTATTCCAATAACATGGATTTGTAGCTGAACCCAAACAAATCTGCCTCTACAGATTTCAATTGATTTGCACCTGGGATTAATAGGCTATTGATGTTTGCATTCAAGTATACAGATCAGACCGTGACTTGAAGACAAAGCTTCCCAGTTAGCAGATAAAGCAGAAACAAAGCAACCCAGTCTGTGGAGTTGAGAAGAGTGGGATAAAAGGACATCACATCCCATACACTGTCAGGGGAGGGGGATGACTGGGGAGAAGAGTCTCAGTGAGGTAACATATCCTAGCTTTGCTGCTGAGAGAATCCTGAATATAAGAAAAGATGGAAGGATGCAAAGGTGTTCTAAAGAAGGAAGGGTGATAAGTGGAATGAAAATATTTTAGACCATTTTAGAAATATCAGAGAAGTAGAAATCCAAATCTCTCACCAGTTTTGTGATGATAAACTGGTAAAGAGTCCTCAAAGTCCCTACTTGCCTTCAAACCAAAGTAAAGCAGAAGTTAGTGCTCTAAACTCGGTTAATGAAGCTATGATCTTCAACGTGTTTCCTGCCAGTGGACATCTTTCTAACAGCCGTAATTAGAAGCATTTTCCTTTCTCCAACTACTGCACTGTCTGAGACAAAAATTTATCTTGGCAAATAAGAGATTGGGATTTGAGTATCTTTGGAACAATGAAGTATGAACTGAGAATATATCCTAACCAAGAGAATATTATATACAATTTAATAGTTGCATTTGAGAAAGTCAGTAGCCCACAGCTATATTTTGTAACCATACAATCAGATCAAAGTATGTTAGATTTATCTGGAACAGTGAGGCACTCCAGCACTGCATACAAAATCCACAAAGAAGGCCCAGGTAATGCATATCTTTCCTTCATAACTCCAAGAAACTACACAAACTACTTCAAAAGGTAAGAGGAGCTTATTTTTTTCTAGTTCACAACAGAATTGGACTCTCCAGCTAAAATCTAGTTTGCCTGTCCCCTACAGAATGATGTTTAATATACGATCCATTCATAACAAACACCTGCAGCTCTTGATAGGATAGCTCTGAAGTGCTCTTCTGATAAAGTTGTTTTTATAATTAACCCTTCAACACATAAAAGCTTATAAATAATTTGAATATCGCGTAACACAATTTGTTTTTTTCCAAATCAGTATAAAATCACATACCCTCAGAAGCAGTCTTCAGCACTGTTAAAGGGTATTTGACATAGATGAACCTATTTCATATTCAGATTCTCTGCTGAATTCATACCTCCCTTTCTAAAACAAGAGAATATAAGTTATAAGACCCTTAGGCAAAGTACGAAGAGGATTAATCAGACTGTAGTCTAACTGGGTATTCAATGTCTCCATCGCTTCACACAAATAGTGTGCCACTGAAAGTGTAATCACAATACAGTAGACAAAGTAATACAGAAAATAAAAAATCTCATTATATTTGGCATTGCATTGTGAAATGTTCCCCATTAAGTGACAGGAATAAAATGTTTATGACCTACTTTATTCAAAACATGTTTGTAACTGTCCAGAGTAGCACTGTTTGATCCAAGAAAAGGTTAAAGCAATTTGAGTGGAAAAAGACCTGTAGTCAAATCATATAAGTTCATTGCTCCCTGGTAGCTAAAAGAAACTGCATGCTTTTCTGCTTCTCATATACATAGCATAGCCAACAAAGACACTCTTTTCTTCTTTTCCCCATAAAAAAAAGAGGAAAGGGGAAAATGAGGAGAAGAGAGAAGAAATGGAAAGAGAGGAGAATTGATATTTGTTTATGATCTCACTGATGTAAGCACAATATGGATGGGAAATAAAGAAAAGGTGTTAATAATAAAAAGCTGAAAGAAAAAAAAATCAATCTCAGCAATATCAAATAATAATATAATAATGATTTTAAAAATCTAAAATAGTATCCAAAATTTAAAGTCAGAAGGCAGGCTGCAGAATGGACGTCCGGATAATAATAGCATAATATAGAATTGAATATCTTCTAAAAAATACAACTGTTCCTTCTGAAAAATAAAATGGAAAGGCTAATAATCTAGTTTAAGTGATAGTCTATTACATTTGAAAAAGCAATCTTCAATCCCTCAAGGTAATTAAAATCTCCTTGATCTCTCAGCCTGAGCAGTTGCTGGTATGTATATCCAATTCAAAGAAGACAGAGCAAGCTTTAAACCATAAAGGGTATTGAAATAGAGCTACCCACCAGCATGAAAAAGAAATTCATTTGTCAGATTAGTAAGTTAATTATAAAGAGGATAATATAAGGACATTCATGCTCATTCCAGTCTCACTCTAAGTTAATACAGACACCAAACTTCAGAAAGTGAACTATGAAACAGTCGTACCCGTAATCCAAAAGTAGGGGATTTGGTCCTGAAAAGGGGACTGAAGAAAACAACATAAAATTAGAATTTAATCTCACCATTCATTCCAGTAGGGCACACTGTCTTCTTTCACATTCCTTTCACTGTAAATTCAGCTGAATAAGAATAGCAGATGATAAAGGCAGAAACACAATATTTAAGAAATCATTAAGAGAGAAGGCATATTATTAGTTAGAAACATATTCTTTCTCCTTTCACTCTGAAGTAATTCAGTGCCAGCCAAGGATATAACATCTAGTCTACCTATATTAGCATAGGAGGACAATACTTAAAGGTCATCTAAACCATCTAAAGTTCATCTAAGCCATCTAAACTCCAATTTTTTAAAGCATGACGCAAGAGTGAAATCACTTTATGTTAAAAACATAGATGTCTGAGAAGTTCTGACACTGATTTTTTTTGCATATGGTTCACTTTCACATGGCATTGACACATTCAGGAAAATATTCCTTTTTAATCGCAAACCAGATTGCTCTTTGCTAGAACAATTTTGTCACTGTTAAAACAATCCAAAATGCACTAAAAACTCAGAAAATCATAGGACTTATCCTCTCCTAATTTGATCTTTCTGTTTCTATTTCTTGCTCTAGCACCTGCAGTGGCAAACTTATAAGCCTGGTATGTGCTATTACATTCTACTCTGAACACCAATTCTCACTGAAATGAACTATCAGGTAGAAGACAGGATTTACTGATGGACAAACTCTAAAAAATAGAGCTAGATAAATACCAGAGATCATATCTACCTTCCAAGCAAAATTATATATTTTTTTAATAATTTTATGAGATTTTTCCTTGTGTTTATTTTCTTCATATTTGGGCCACTTACTTCTTTTATCAAAAAATAGCAGAGGAAAAAGAAAAATATTCTAATTTCTTCCTAAGGCAATTATTTCTGTTTTGATGGGGAAATATACACCATTTTTTTCTAGCATATAAATATACTTAGCTATTCATCTACGTATCTTCTGTGTAGCTCTTGATTATATAACTGGCAAAATTTTCTCTTCCTTCTTCCAAAGACTCCCATTTTATAATTTCCACTTTTGTTTTCTGTTTTTCTTTCAAAATAAATTCCAGTTTGCACTACATTCTCAGCTCCCTGAGATATTCACCATGAAGTCAAAGTGTCTGTAAGCCACTACATCTTCCTATCAACAAAAGGCAACCAAACGCCTAGAACAGTATAACAAGCTACAATTACTTTAGCCCAGTACCACAAAAACAGTAACGGGACACATCAGTTCAGTAATCGCTAAATGTGTGCTTAATGGGAACATGTGAGCTCAACTGACCACCACAGATGCAAATGAGGATAGGTTATATTTTTAAACCTGACTACAGAAGAATTACAATTATAAAAAAAATGATGCTCTGAAAGTTCAGTAAGGAGGGAGCTCATAAAACACAATCTGAAACTGTTAACTGCAGACTTCTTGATATGAGTCATGTAAGTTTTTTTCCTACCCCTATAATCGTAGAATACTCGCTTCTGCAGGGCAATCCTACTGCTCTCCCCAAGCCATCTTCTATGCTGTCTGAAGTGAGAACACTCAAACAAGGCAATGCAATGTGCAGCTGTTCTTGGGCTCTGCCTCCCAGCAGAGGCTTGCAATCAAAGGTAATCAAAGTATTCTGCTAAAAACAAAACAAAACAAAAAATTCCTGAACAGGAGTTACATATTAATATTTAATCACCGTAGTACAAAACATATTATGCCTACTGATATACCACTGTTAATTTTTGGTTTGGTTTGGTTTGGTTTTTGAGACTAAAGCAAGGGAAACACTAGAAAGTGTAGAAATGAAGAGGAGGTGGCTAAAATACTGCAAGACTGCAAATGATGGTGAATAGGGATGTAAAATGCAGGCAAGGCCAGTGTCAGCCTTGACAGAGAAATGCCAGGCAGTAAGATAAGCAAAGTGTCCGCAACTAGGCATTCAAATGATCCTGTCCCTAATCTGAAAAGCTTGAACTGAAATATAATAGCAAAAATTTAAAAATAATAAAAGGAGGATTGGCCGGTTATCAACTAAGCTAGGTGGTATCCTAAGTGAGTGACATATAGGTCTTTCCGTTACTTTAAGAATATTTCCTCTAAACACTGTTAAATAATCTTTGGAATATTAAAGATTTATTGTAGTTATAAACTCCTGATTACATCTCTATGCAGTGGGATATTGACTTTAAATTGCACCTACAACAAGTTGTGGTGAATAAAAGCCTATGCAACTATTTATCTGCTCTTCAAATTACGTACTAGAAAAATTGACTTCAAGTTCTTACCAGGATAAGCAAAGAACAATTTTGGATTGAAAGTTTATTCTGCAAGTCTCATTGAATATGGTGGAAGTTTAGCTCATACAGCTTGCAAGCAAAGCAGAGAAACAGCTTGAAAGTTATGCACAGTGTAAGGAAAATCTGAAGTTTTGTAAATTTGCAGAGCTTTTTTGTTAATTGGGATTTACGTATTCCACATACCACACCTGTACCTGCTTTTACTAATGTTTCTTTCAAAATAAAAAGACCTGTTGTTTTTGAGCAATTCCTTAAAAAAAAAAAAGAAAGAAAATCAGAATCTACCAACGTAAGTGAAATTATTTTTCAATGTTGAGCAGCCTACTCATACAGAGTAAAGAACTCACCCAAAATAAGCAGTAGAAAGCAAGCATTCATAAATATTCACTATCTCTTGCCCCTTTTTCTTTTATGCTTTTCACATATTTAATTCACCTAGTTACTGTAGTAAGCCTCTTTCACTCTGCTCTTCCCTTCAGCTTTAAAATGCAAAAATGAAGATGCTGCAAAATGAGTCATTTGCCACATCCCAAGCACAGTGACAAAGTGCCTATCAACATATAACGTGAAGAACCTCTGATACCTAGGTGCAGGGAAATCATATATGTGTCAATAAGTAAGTAAGTTGCTTGACTCATGTTATACAGACTGAGAAAAACATATGTTCTTGTATTACTGAAAGCTGGCAAAACCACGCGAGCATTTCTTCAGCAAACATTTTTGTACGTAGAAATTATACACAGAATGCAAAGAAGGGAAAAAGTTGCCCAAGTCTAATCAAAAATCAATTTGAAGTTTTTGATGGAAGAAAGTGGACAACAGTTGTATTCTATCACTTCATAACAGGCCTCATGACTTTAAGCTTTCAAATGTGACAAAAGAAATTATTTTTGTACGTCAAAATTTAAAGTAAAAGCTGTGTTTGCCCTTTCACAAGGACTCCATCCACTGTGCTACCAGATTAATGAAGATCTCTGTCAGAGACTACACTAAAAATATTATTTTCCAAGTAATTCAATAAGAAGAAAAAGTATCAAAACAATAATGATTACTTCAAGACCTTGAAGAACATGTAAAGTGAAACAGAACTAAAAAAAATAGTACGATTGTAAGGCACGGGGCTAAGATGCCAGTTGATTAACTTAGATATAGGGAAAGATTCCGTAAATATGCTAAAACACAAAATCAAAGGAAATTACTGGTCAACTGTTTCACAGGCAAAGCAAGTGACTGATGATAAAGAAGTTGACACATCAAATAGCTTTATTCTTTACACATAAGGCTCATTGTAACCTTATCTTACAAAGTAAACCAGAGTGTCAACCTTATTAGAGAAATGCTAGACTAATAAACATTTAAATAAATTACATACATGGTAATTTGCAAAGCTTGATTAAATTCAGTTTTAGGGACCCAGAGAACCAGCTGAAACAGTCTCAAACTTTAATGATTTTTTCTAAAATTCACAGTGGAATAGCAAATGTCCAAGGGGACTGGAGAAGGATAATCATGATACTACCTTTAAGAAGGAGGGAAGGAAAGGAGTGGGGAATTAGGGACAGCCTAAATTTGAATCCTGGAAAGATTCTGGAACACATTACTGAGCAATTTATAAGCACCTTAGGTATAATAAGATGATAAAAAACAGATGATGTGGATTTGTCAAGAAAAAATGTTGTATCAAACCAGCACAATTTATTTCTTTGACAGAGTTGCAAGCTAATGGATAGCAGGGAATCAATTGATGCGATAAACGTTAACATTACTATTTTTTCGAATACTCTCTGTGGTAATCTCATAAATACAGTATGCAAGTCTGGTCTGGATTATTTCCCCTTAACAGGGGAAATACTGGTTGAAAAAGTTCCCACAGCAAAGTTTTCAGTGGTTCTATTTCAAATTGATAGAGAATTTTGAACAGCAGAAAAAAAACTATTTCTAGTTTTCACTGATGATTGATTGATAAGTGATATTGAATGCGAAGGAGATGGAAAACAGAAAACAAAATTTGCAGATTACAAAGATGAAAACATTTTCAATTCACCTGTGTTTCCAGGATAATTTTTAACAATTACAGAAATTATTCATAATCAGAAGCTAACATCAATAAAGACAGAGGGCAGCATTCTACTTAGGATAAAGAAATCCAAAGACCCAGTTTCTCATATGAATTTAGAAATATCTGCTTAAACTCGATAGTGTAGTGAAGAAGAAAGTTAACCATAATTGATTAAGGAGTTAACAACGGGAAACACAAGATAAAATTGTGGAACTCATCTTCAAATACTTTAACTGGATTTTTTATGCAACACGCGGGCAATTATCCCACTTTATTTACTGCCAGGAGTCCTCTGATAGAAAGAACATGTCCTGTTTAAAATACTGACCTGAACAATACAGCAATTTAAAAGGAGACAAAAAATATAAACAAGGTTAGAAAAGGTGTGATCTGGGATTTAAAGCCCTAAAAAGATTGACCTCTTTTGACTTGTTCTAGAAAAAATAAGAAGAGGATAATTAGAATTTTTCAATATTTCGGCTTTTGTTAGTCAACCACTGGCTATGTTCAATCATAAAGAGAAAAAAATGTTACCACTATTTGAATAAAGATTCAGCTTAAATGTTAAGGACAATTTATGGGACAGGAGAGGTACCTGAATTGAAATCTCCTATAAACACATAGTCCCAGTTCTACATACATTTTATGTATGAGACTAAGGTGCTGTTTTTCAACATGAAAGTACATATGGATATACATCCATTTCCTATAGCCTCACCCATCTGTTGAGAGAATGAATAAAGTAGCATTAGTATTGACAAGAATGGAAGCCTTCAGCAAAGTATGAACAAATTTAGTAGAATATCTAAAAAAAACCTGATATATTTGGGAGAAAAAGAGTAAACTAAAGCTGTATCATGTGTGTGTTGACTCAAATTTATTGTCAGTTTAAAGCAGGTCAGGATCTATCAAAAAAGGCAAGTTTGGTAAAGACAGTCTCATGAAAAGGACAAACCTAGTGTTCAGTAAACCTAATGGCTTCTAAAGGTTGAGAGATTGTTAGGCTGTTTTGTTGTTGCTGCTGTTATTTTTAAATATGTTGGATTTTTTTTTTTATTTTTATTTTTTTTTTATTTTTTTTTTGCTTTCTGTTGTTTTGTTTTCTAAATATAAATGCAAGCTTTGCAGAGGCTGAAGGAAATTGCCATGGAAGAGAAAACATCTGCCTAAATAACACTGACACTATGGGTATTTTAACAATACCTATGTATGGAAGATATGGAATACTCTCTACTATGCTTTTTCCTCATTAACCTCATCACACTCCTTGACAATTATTTCCTGCTACAATATTTTAAAGAGATGTTTTACCTAGGGAAGAAAATAGGCTTCTGCCCTAACAGCTTTCCTTTCTTCCTATGATGGAATAAGAGTGGCAGTGTTCCCTGGCATGGAAGGTTAATCTGATAAGGTCTCACTGACTGATAATTAGCATTACCACATCTGTGCTTTAACTTAACTTGCTTGAAGTGACACAAGCAATGACAGCATTCATTGACAAACGCAGAAATCCTGGGGCTGTACTAACGCTATACTCTTGCCAGCGAATTCACAGAGCCTTATTATCATCACTCTTACCAGAGCAATGCAGCAGCATCAGGAGGAGAGGAAAGCAATGCAAAAGGAGAATTAGACATTTCAGACATCACTGTCTCGCTACCTGAAATCCACTGTGATTTCCTAAAACTATTTCTTGGAAGACAAGAGAGAACAACTCAAGAAGTTATAGGAATTCTAAGTGGTATCTGTAACTCATATTAATACAGATCTATAGCTGAAAATCTCTCTTTAATACTCAATATATCTTTGGGCAAATATTCATTCTGTCTTTCCTAAGCTGCTCACATCTCTGTTTCTCCCACTCAGTTGTTTCCTAACATCTGTTATTTAAAAGGTTCTATGAAGTGACAGCAAGTAGTCCGCCTAAACACAGCCTAATATGGAACAGGCTGGTGAGCAAGGGAATCTTTTTGATGCTTTTTCTACCACCAACACTTCCCTAGCAGAGGGAAATATTCCTTCCATTCTTAGGGAAAATTTTCCCGGCTATAATTTTTAATGTTAAAATGTGTATATGTATGTTTATATATATATATGTATATATATATATCAGCATGTAAGTACAAAACAGTTAACAAAACTACTGTGACTGTCTCCATCTCTGGAGAATCAGATATCACATTCTACGCACTTTCATGATTTAGTAGCAACTCCTTGTATTTTATTTTCACCGCACACTCTACAAACTTAGTCACTTACAATTCTAGTAGCCAAAGAGATCTCTCAAAACTGAGAGAAAATAGCTTCCATTTCAAAGCGTGATTTTCCAAACACAGCTACCTACAGTTAAATACCAAAGTAACTGCTCTAATTTTAGAAACAGTTCCTTTATCTTCAGTGAATTGTAATGTGACTACTGCCTCTTATAGCACTTCTGAAATACCATCACATTCACCATGACAGATGTAGGTCATTAGAACCAGGAATTAACTATATGCAGAAGGGATTGGGAACAGGCTGGTTTTGATGGAAAATCTACAAACAACCAGAACGTGGGGGTCAGGTAATGTTGTACAAAAATTACTTTCTGCCAGTAAAAACAGAACTGCAGGAGGCAATTATCTGACGATAAAAAACTCTATGCTTCTTGATTGGACTAACATATGGACTCCGTGAGTTTCCTGGACCCAGAAAACAGTAAAACTGTGACCCTGATAGAGTCTGACATCAGTCATCATAGGTGGCGTGGAAAACATTCACCACATGGAAGAACAAATTCAAAGTTTTAATCCCAAAGGATAACAGAAAATCTTTGCTTCCTGCAGACATGATTGCCAAAGTGCATTCGTGTGCTTTCTTCTGGGAGAAAAAAAAAAAAAAGTCTACACAAGAGTTCCACAAATATCTTTCATGTATTGAACAGTTGTAGATCTCAAAAGCAAAATGATACGCCCCTAAACACAAGCAGAATTTGTGTTAAAGAATAGCTTTAAAATATTAAGTTGAAGGGTTGTTTGCAGAAATCAAAGGTTTTGGTTAAGCACAGAATATGTGGGCTGCTCTATCCAGAACATGCTGCTTGCCATGGCAGTGCCTGCATTCTACTAGTGACTACTGTGCACATGCACCATTTTGCATTTCAGCAGCAGCAAGTTTTTCCAGTCACCATGGATTCACACAGAAAAACAGGACTGAGAATTGTTATTTCATTGCAGTATTTGAATTAAGACAAAATTATTCTGCAAAAACAGGACAAAGCAGACTAATAAACTGTGATAAAAAATTATCTCAGGTAAAGAGACCTGAAATAAAGTCATCAGTTACAACCTGCTAATTTTCCCCTTTTCTCCAATCCCTTTTTTCTCTTTCCTTCTTGCAATTAGCTTTGTAAAAGTGTTTGCTTTGGAGCTACACAACTGAATGTAAAGAAGTGCAACTTAAAAAAAAAAAAATTAAAATAGTATACAGAATTTTCATCACTGTTTTATTGCTAATTGGCAGACCCAGTACCCTTACCATTAATATACAGAGGAAATCGCCTTCAGTGTCTGAAAACACAAGTATTTACACACAAATTAGAATGTTTCACCTGCAAACACTTGCAGGAAACCACCAGAACTGCATCACCACACAGAAATTCGTAATGAGATATTTAATTAATCTTTATTGATTTGATCATTATGACAGAAAAATAATGGCTAGTTAATCAGTGGTGTTTGCTAATCCTTGAAAGCCTTAGTTGCTAAAATGTTCATTTACTGCTGTTTCAATCTCTAAGAAGAGTAAAATAATTTTCATGTATAAGCTGGCTTTTTTTCTGTTTAGAATAAGTCTGCGAGAGTTCTTTACTATTATACCACATCCGTAAAAGATAAGCCAACAACAATTCCACATTTATAACACAAGCAATTATTAGTCTAGGTCTTGCTGTCAGAATGTATTTAAATTGATTCCAGCTGTTTATAGAAAAGGGACAGGCAGGTGCTAGAGCTGTGCACCTCTGTTTCTGGTAGTAAACATAATAATGATTTGACAGCAACACTCATCATAATCTTTCCTGCCCTGCTGTCACACATACATACACCTTGCTAGCAACAAACCCTTATGCAACAGAAAGCTGAATATGATGCAAGTTGTGACTTGTGGGGAATGTAAAATGATTCTTCCTGGAATTAGGAGATACCACAGCCTAATGGCTGACATTTAACAGATGTGTATCTGAATGGTGAGCCAGTCCAAAATCTTTGATCAAAATAAGTACATCTTAAAAATTAACTGCTTTTTAAAAATTCTTTAGACTCCAGACTAGTTGCAACACTCCAATTCACAAACAATCTCCTGTTATAGAAACTGTTTTATAGTGTATTTCTCATAAAAGTATTGACTGGAAAACTGAAGCCTTTTAGTGCAATAATATATATGCTGTGTTACATATGGATCCAAAATTGATTGTTTTTCTGTTGGAAGACATGTCTTTTTCCCAAAGTTTTTTCGTTTAATCCACTGCTGTGATAGATGCCTGCAGCACGGTAATCTATATTCTCCTCTTCAGCGCTTAACTCCTTCTGTACCACTCACAGCCCCTGATATCAAGGAATCCATACCATAAGCCTTGGAGATGTGCAATTTATTTCAGGAAAGCTGCACTCTTGCATTTGTACAGGACAGGAGAGGGTATATAGAGAGCTGTGCTCCTAATAAAGGGCATTTTCACAGTCAAAACGCATTGCTTCTATTACTAGTAATCTGAATTCAAGCTGGTTGACTGTTATATGTGAACAGCTTCACTACATTTTCCCATGTCTCAATATGCTATTTAAACAAAAATACATTTTCTTCTGTTAACCAGCTCTGAAAGCAGTCAAAAATATTCCTTTCTACTCTGAATGCTTTTTCTTTCTGCCAAATGAAAAACAAATCGGTTGCAAACATGTCTCCTTATTCAGCTAGCTCAGTGCCTACAACCAGCAGGCAGAAATGTGCTGACAGAAACACGAGAGCCACCAACCCACTGCCCTGCTTTGTTCTGCATGTCTACACCCTGATGGGCCAGGCCATTTCAATATTTTATTACCTGCTTTTACACTGTCTTTACATTTGTTCTGAAGCTTGCAACTCTGAAACGTGGTACATATCGAGGTACACCAGGTAATTGAACTTTTAGTACAGTAGAAACAAATGTGACTTAATACAATAGTTTAATTGTCATTTAAAACAAATTCCTATATTTTAAGTGGTTTAACAAACAACTGCTTACAAGTAGCAGGTGTTTTCCCTGCAGATGAATGTAGATAGCAGCCAGTTTCTCCAGAAGCTGTAATGCCAGCAGTAAAGTTATTTTAGGAAAAAATTATGAAGTTTATTCAATCTGTTATGTTTTACTTTAACATGCAGGGAACACGCACTACTCTGTGCTCCTGAAGAGGTACTTACATCTATAATGCTAATCTGTTGTTTGCTTAATAATGGATCAAACAGCCAAATAATGTCACAGGAAGCATTCTCATTCTATCAATAGCATATATAGTATAGCCATTGAGGAAATACCAAAAAGGGGTAAATGTCTCAAACCACACAAGACACTCTGGCACTGCTACCAACAGAAGCATGATCTGCAGTTCCCAAGCAGCAGCGATGTCTGAAAAACTGAGCTAGAGCAATCTGAGACACTGTGCATACATATCTTCATCTCAGAGCACTTAATGACTGGAAATAGTCTTCAGAAATGCAGGTTTTATGTAAGCTACAATCTTGCAACAGTGTAGTTTGAAATTACTTATACAGAGATGACTGAAAGTCTGGTTTCAGGAGCCAGATTTTCTCTGGGGAGGACAGAGGTTGTGGATTTTAGGCAGTAGGTATCTGACTGCAAAGTATATACAAAGTACTTGCATCCAGAAGACTTTACCATGGACAGCAGATAAATGCCATTGGATTTCTGTTGCATTAAAATACCATCTACACATACTTTTTCCCATTTCTAAAGGTCTCCTTTTCACAGCACTAACATCCAAAGCTTCTTTTTCTGTGATGTACAATTGCATTACAGATTTACAAGCATTAGCACAGAATGAGAATGCAAAATGTCAGGTAGTTTACGTAAAAATATCTAGAATAACACAAATACTATTTCTCAGCTGAGGATATATCTACTGTACCAGTGTTACATTTTAATCAAAAAACAGTTTTGAAGTGACCCACTTCACAGTAAGTGTATAACAAATATCATTTTTAACTAATGGTAGAGACAAACGTTATCTCTACCATTTGACTATTTTACATAAAAGTGCAGTCATAAAACTAAAATATTGTAACAAATACCTGCCCATTTAGGACTTTGTCTGCCTTCTCTGCTAAATACCATAACAACATGGAGCTTCATATCTAGGCAGTAAGAACAAAATTGACACCTTTTAGCTTAAAGAAAAAAAAGCCTCGATACAAAGGATTCCATCAGCTTCCACAATTTGGACAACAAACACAAAGCAGAATGAACTATGCACATCTGAACTAATGGCGAGGATTTAGAAGTAAACACATTTCAGTGAAGTCCCACCCTCTAGGACTGAAGTTCTGCCATAGAAGCACTGCCTGTAGGACAAAGCCTTTCCCTCCTCTTTCTCAAGCGTGAAATCTTCAAGGAGCAACTTTAAAGGTTTAAATTCTGTCTTTAAAATCAACATTAGAAAACCAGGAGCATATAATTTCGCATTTCTGTTTTCACCCTCATGCTATAAGAACCTATTCTGAAGGGAAAAATGCAAGCCTTAACTGTCTTGGTAATAAATAACCTTGTCAGCAGGAGAGGGAGTAGGGCACATCCATCAACAATCAGCTCCATTTAACTTGTGGGCCTGTGTGACAGGGAGAAGACACAGCCAATTCACTCCTTTTATTTAAGTAATTAATACTTCTGAAAACAAAATATGATCTTTACACCTTTTTAAAATAAGAATTACTCCAACATGAGGGACAAGAACCCTTCAACTTTAATCTGTACCAGTTAGAGCCATATAGATAGACAAGATAGATAGACAATATAGATAGACAATCCCAAGAAAACATAGAGAAAAGGTAGAAGTACCAAGTCTCTTAAACGTTACAGATCACAAGATGTTTGTGGCTTTGATAGTTTTCTTACCCACAAATACACAAAATACTCATTTCCCAATGAATCTGCTCGTGGTTTTTTGTACATTGTAAGGTAATTTCCTAGTGTAATTGGACCTGTTATTATACAATTTACAAAAAACCAAATTTTTAATCAATAAAACCAACTACCTATCATTTTACTGACCTCACACAGGTGTTATGGGATATACTTTATTATTAACACTTACAAACTATGTAATATTTGTAATGTAATATTACATTGCAAGGAAACTGAGATAAGCCTAGGAGTACACAAATGGATGCCCATGTTCTACAGTTTAAAAGAAAATAAAAATCATGTCTAATTGACAAATGTTCATGCCTTTTCTGTAATATATGAAATACTCAGACCGTTTTTCCCCAACTCAGAACAAAGGCTTTTATTTCAAGATGGCCATGAGAGCTGTTTCTCTCATCCTCCCATCTTGTTATTCTATTTCTTACTGTTAACTTTTTTCACTCTCTTTTTTATTGTCTTTAGTTGTGCCCCTGGGAGCTAAGCTGTAGTGAGCTTTATACTTTGCCTAGAGGGCAGAGAGATTTGTGGTCAATCTTATCTATTCTGATAATGATTTCCAAAGCTTTGGCTGTGTTGCTGAGGAGGCCTTCCCTTCTGCCCTCTCAGGCTTCACCCTTGAGGTTGACAGCTTCATAATTCCTGAGGAACACAGCTGTCAGGAGAGGTTGTAGTCACAAAAAGAGATTCTCCAAGGTAACATGTACCAATTCTGTGAAGGACTTTGAAGATTAACACCATGACCTTGAATTTAACATAGCATTCTGCAAGGAGTCAGAATCGTGAGTCGAGTATCAATATGATGTGCCCTAATGGACTGGCATTTGGAAAGAAGCACAATGTTACTTTCTGAAACACTGGAAAAAATCTTCAATCTTTATCAAAAATGTGCATTCACAGATCAGAGATTGCATCGTGCCAAAGTAGTCCAGTTCCAGTGTAGCACACCATTTACTCACATTCTAATGTAAGTATGTAGGTCTTTCCAAATGTAATGCCTCTTATTTATTTCCACAGAAACCGCAACAGATAAAAAGAGTGTAGTAACACTATTCGACAGAGCAACAAAACACTACTGTTCAACAGTCACCACCAGTAGATATGCATTTTTGTGAGCAATGAATGAAAGCCTCTATGCCATGCTCTTAACAATCTGCACCAGTGGAGGTGACACACTGTCACTGTCACCACTGTTAAAAAACACTACACACTGCCTCACTGCGCTCACATCCACTGTTTGGTCTCCATAAAAATTCAGCAAGCATCACTGAATATCAATGGATGCAATTTTTTCTGCATGGAGGAATTAAATTCCACTTATGCTTTATACACACTTCTGTGTCAGACACCATTTTGTCAGACTGTCCCTTTGCTGCCATTTGTCACACAGCAACAAAATGCAATGAAGAACTGGCAAGAAGTTTCAAACTCTACTGCCACACTACCAACATCCACTCTGATGTTGTAGGCCAATATAATAAAATAGGCGGCATTACTTTAAGAGCAGCCCTCATATTATCACCAGTGGCCTTGCGCTTAGAGGTAAGCATACGCCCAAAAATGTTGCTGGACTAGGACAGTACTCAGTATTTTTGTTGTTTCAAGAAGGCAGAGGGAGTGAGGACAGATTTCTTCTTTGACCAACAACTTCTGATCGGCTATAGGTGAAATAAATGTATTTCTCATTCTGCCATGAGCTTTGCATGCAGCGGTTTGAGACTAAAATACTAATTTCCTAGTTTGTAGACCAGTTTATTTTGCAGAGGACATACTGGGTCCTGTTCTTACCAACCATATGACATGCTTGCATTCAGCTGAAGGCAGATGTGAATACGGAGGCCAGCAGGTAGCCAGATAGTTGGCAGAAGCAAGTCAGATGTAAAATTGTAGTCCCGCCGACATCAGACAGCTGCTACACCAGTCATTTCACCACCTACATGCGACGACAGCTTTAGCTTCAGCATTTTAAGTAATCACAACAAAGCACAAGGAAAGAAGCAATACCACAGCAAAGGTAACAAGAGCACAGAAAGATTGATGATTTTTTTAAAACCTGCTTTTTTCTCTAGGGCGTCCAACCTTGAAATGATCTTCTCCATTCCACAATCACAACCAAGCCTTGACTTCAAAGTGAACTTAAGCAAGCCAGGAGCTAACCAGTGCAGTTACTAGTCTTGGGTAGAGGCCAGTAGCAAAAGCCATGGGGAAGAGCATAAAAAGGGGAACTACAGAACAAACTTCTCCCTTTGTGCAATTCTACCTTCCAGCAATCACAGTTTGAAGATTATAGGAGCTGAATTCAATTCAACGATTGTTTAAAATATATTTCTTTCATGAATTTGTGTAATCTCCTTTTAAATACATTTCTTCTTCCTGATGTTCTAATCTAGCACATTCCAAAACTGAGCTACGGCTCATACGCATAGTAAATTGCTTTTATCATACGCACTTATCTTTGCTCACGAGCCCGTCTCCATGGAATATAATACAATATTCCAAACTTCTCTGAATGTCCAAAAGACTCGCTAAGAGAAAATCAATTACCAAGGAAAAATTTTTCTTGACACATTTCCCTTTTCCAAGGAATGTATGATCCTAGCCTTCACAGAACGTGACAGAAGACATTGTTTTAAAATGTAGAAAAATTGCATTAATAGATATATCTAAGTATAGCACTTGATAACTACAGTAATGAGTCAGATCTAAAAAGAGTTTCGAATGCCTAATGCTAAGTATTCAAATCTGCAGTTAACCTCAGGATGCATATATGAACCCATGGAAGAACCTTGGCTCCTGTTTCTCCGTGTACACAGAAACAGATATCAACACTCTAAACTTTTCCATTTAGATCATTTAGAATTCTGAATTGTTCTTTTTAATTTTTTTACTTATTTTTTATATTATTTCCTTTAAGAAAATTGCTATAAATATTCTTAGTATAAAAATAACCTTCAGTGTTAAACTAGAGACATATTACACAATTTAGTGACAACAGAAAAACTTCTCAGACAGAAGATTAATAATAGTAACAACTAATCCTCCATATACACAAGAAAATCCAGAAAGATTATATTTAAAAAAACAGATGATGTAGAATTACTCTCACTGTATACATGAGAATATTGTTAACTGGATTACTCACTTTATCTCATTAGAGGACAGAAAATTTTCTTTCACATTCATTAGCTAGCTCATTAAGCCAAGTAACTTTTTGAAGACGAAATTTTTACCAGGCATCTTTAACGAAGAGATTGTCATGATGTTTAGACATTAGTCTGTCTTCCAGCAGATCTTGTGATGTAGGCTATCTCAGATTAGAGGAGACCGTGCCCATTGCCCAGCTTGAGCTGTTGATCACAAGAGCTAGGTGACTTGACTCCAACAATACTAACCAGGAATACTGATTACACAACTTCTTTGTCAATTGCACATGTTGCACACCATCTCAAACCAGTCTGTGAACTACTTAAAACCAATCTCACATCATTTTACATATTTTGCATAATTTTAACATAATAGGAGCCAGATCTAGACTGTAGCATTCGGTACGCATCATAGCAAGAATACTAAAAATAAAAATACTGTAAAATATATGTAGAACAATGCATATATTTTTGCTCTCTGCTGTGCACAAAGACTATTTTACAACCTTACCTAGACTTTAGCTAAAATCAATAAAACAAGCTATGATAACATTCCTTGAAATATCCTAACCTGCTGTGATTCCCTTTGTTCACACAACAGTGCAGTTTCTCAATCCTGTTTGCTAAGGTATCAACTCCACTGCCTTTTGCAGAAAGACTGGAGATCTGACCTATTCCTTTAGGAAAACCTCAGCATCATTCCGCTGTTCACTGAGATCCACCTAATCTCACTTCAAAGTTCTGCATAAACATTTCTCACCTCGCTCTGGTCCACGTCTCTAATACCCACTACTCCAAAGATGTTTGGCAAGAAAACAGGCAATTCAGAATACCAAAGATTTTTGTGCTTCAAGGCTTACCCATGCAAAAGAGGGAGTATATTAGGCAGTCATTAGTGTGGTTTGTGTTCAGAAAACATGAGGGAGTTGTTTATAGAAGCATTTTCTCCTGCAGCACAGATAAATGGCTGTTTCCTCATAAAGGTTTTGTGAAACATCCAGCAAATATTTTACAAGCTAACAAAAGCACTTAAGTTTCCCTAGGTTGTTCCCTACTTCTAACAAAACTGTCTAGCCAATTCATTTACAGATCATATACCATTTAGTTGCTTTCACCTTCTAATCCTGAAATTTGAATATTAATCTCCAAGCAAATTCAAAGCAGAAATAACGTATTTTGAAATTCAGTCTCCAAGATGTCGCCCTGCTAATCTCAAAGGATTGGCATAGCAATTTTACCACATTTTCTAAAAAATCCATACAGATTTAAGGTCAAGTTCTGGATTTAATTGAAGTAACCTTTTGTACAATCTAGCTTTAATGAAGTGCAATGAAGTTAAAGTCCATAGGGGCCATTAATCTGAAACACTCCATTAAAACAACTACAAGGGGAGTTTTTAATAAACAGTGTGAACTAATGCCCATGTGGAAAGGTAATTGAGAGGGAACTGGTGTCTGGGCCAGATTGTTATTAAATCCTTATCACAGGTAAAGCTGAAACCCCAAATGGCAAGCTGCCATGTGATTTATGGTGCCCTTCTCTTCCCAGCCTTAAAGAAAAGGCTATGTTTAATAATAAAAAAATCCTGTGACTAAGCTATAAAATAACCCAGCAATTACTTAGAATAATTTATACAGTGCAATACACTGACCTTGCTCTATGCATAAAGTCTACAAAATAACTTCTGTAATAAAACTGTGAACTACTAAAAGGACTAAGGGTTTAACTATTTTTATTGTGCAGAACCTGAGGGTAATATAAATACATGCTACATTCCTAATAGGAGAGTTTACAAAAATTCAAAACTTTTTAATCTTAAATAAAACCATTCTGAAGTCTGATAGGGTTTTGCCAC
The DNA here is from genome assembly GCA_028571105.1 of Tragopan temminckii. Lineage (NCBI taxonomy): Eukaryota > Metazoa > Chordata > Aves > Galliformes > Phasianidae > Tragopan > Tragopan temminckii. The sequence goes on from JAOWBP010002392.1 coordinate 41,233,455, forward strand.
ATCACAGGAATGGCTACTGTCATATTTCACAACACTGTAGCAAGGCACTAAGTCCACTTTTTGACACAGTACACACTTGTCACCTGAGCTCTGTGCAAGTCTAGTCCTCTAGGAAACAACACAGAGGGACAGAAGCCTGCAGCAGTGCCCAGCTTGGTCATAGCAGTACAGCCTGTGCTTCAGAGTACCAAGAAAATACTGTGATTAAGCTCTTGAAAGCTGTATACAGATACTCATTCTGATTTTATAAAGTGGTTTTTGCCCTAAAATCCATAAACTAACTTGTCTGGATGCACAAACATTTTAATAAAATACTATTATTATTGTTGGCATATAAAAAATATAACAAAATGTCTGTTGAAGTCTGTGCCAAAAAAAGACTCAAAATTAGAGATGACTAGCAAATTAAAAGTGATAAAAAACTGATATCAAGGAATAAAGAGGGAAACTCAAAAAAATTGAAAAAAAATCACATTTAAAAAACTGCTTTTGAAGTGTTGTTCAGATCACACTATTTAATTTTTAATTTTATGTTTATCTTATCTTTTTATGTCTTTGACTTTCGCTTCATTTTATTTATTTGTTCAGTGTTTTGTTGTTTCATATGCCTTGTTTTGGTTTCCCTGTATTTCATCTGAAACTTATCTCTCATATTCAAAGAACGCAGTTAGGACTTTAAAACCTGCCCCCCAAAAGATCTAAGTACAGAAAGGAATTAGACAGTGTGATAATGCTGGCCAGAAGCGCTAAAGGAGAAGAAGCAAAGGTTACTTAGAGACCAAGGAGGTGTTCCTCCATCTATTAAGGCCATAATAAAAAACATGGAAACACACAAAAATGTAGCACACCGAAGGCAGAGCACAGAGAATAAAAAAGGATGACTGTCACATCAGAAGACACTTCTAGATTAAAACTGCATAACTACATTTAACAACATTGCAAAATCATTTTCTGTGAAAACAGTGAATGGAGATTTCTTCAGAACAAAAGTCTGAAAAGCATGGCATCATACAGTTAACTCTAATTGCATCTATTACATCCCTGACTGTCCATATGCCTTTTTCTGTGCTTTAAATGTCTGCATTTTCTGTCTAAATGACAGAACTGGGCTGCGTTTAGTGACGAGGCATACAGTAAGCAGAGGATTGCTACAATGTAAGTTTGATGAGGTCAACTCTAATCAAGAGCAGATTACTACAGTGAAAAAGAAAAGTAACTGCTTTTATTTCCAGTCTGGCAGTAATCCAGGTTACAGCAGATGCCATCCAGAAGGATTTAGGCAATGCATAGCATAACAGAAAGATGGAAATTGTCAACAGGTTTGTATCACTCAGGACAAACAGCTGCCATCCTGATTAATTGGATCTGGATTAATTTGGCAATGAGCCTACTCTTACACTCAGCTCCATGTCAGCTGTGTTTTCACCATTACAGCTGCATTGAAGAGGTGCTTGGCAAAGCGTGCCTGTGATTTCAGAAAAGAAGAAAGAACACCGAGAAGGCCAACTGTAACATCCGGGTTAAACTACTCAGAAAACATATGTCTGTCAACTTATTCACAGGATCCAGTCTATTTCCAGTAGCTTAACATGTGCTATCTTTTCTGACTTTTCCCCAAAACACATTTTAACACTCCATCATGGAAAGAAATAAGATTCTTTCACAGAAGTTTATCTTGTTACGAGGGTGCGTATGTTACAAATGCTATAAGCAAATCTGCACTTGTTTCTGTTTGTTGGCACCTGAAAAATACAGTCAATAAATACACTAAATGGAAACTCTGGGTTGTTACCAGTGTAATTTTACACTTCCTCATAAGAAGGTGAGAGATTCCCATGTCTTTGTGCTTTATTTTAAAAACAGAAATATCATTCAGTTAGGTCTTGGCAAGTGGAAAACTGTCATTTTAATATGGGTACAAGTGAAAGCTCTGTTTAAAAGCCCTGGAAAGCAATGGACTTCAGCACCTGACTAAAGTTAAATACATTACTTTAGAACGTTATTGAATAAGGATGAATTGAAGTATGAAGTTTTGCTGAACTGTGGCCTGGAAAAGAATATTTTCAGCTCCTACCTTACGATTTTTCCAATGCTAAATCTAAAGCACAATAAAGCCATTCCAAACAATTAAATGTGCTTAACTGTACTGGTCTCATTCCTCCACCAGCTGGTGCTTATATTTCAGTGGAGCCACTCCACAATTTGCACAAGCTCAGTGCCTGCCATTTGATTAAGAAGATTCCCACTCAGCAAAGGATAGGGAAAAAAACCTATTGATGTCTTTATACATGACCGAGCTACATTTCATAAGGAAATACCCTGCAGAATAGAGATCTTTGGTCAAAATAACCTTATTAGTGAAAATGCTGCCTCAAGTATTTTTCTTGTAATTTCAGAAAATATTAATTAAATTTTTTAAAAAAGAAAACAACCTTCAGTTACTTACAAGTTCTAAGAGACTGACACAAAAAGTTTCAATTCATTTAGACTAGAGGATTTCAGTGTGGAATTCTAAGCTTGTATTTTGTAATGGAAAATCAGAATTCTCTGCCAAATAGGAAATTCATTTGTTCCTTAGCACGGCCTCCTCACTACATGTTTACATGCTTATTACTTCCCTCCTGTGATTCCGCAGAACCTCTCCAGCACTGACACAACTCCACTTGGTGATGGCCAGGTGACCAACTAGTCCTTGTGCTGCTGTTTGAAAATGTATCTGAGGAAAAACAGTTACTTTCCCCTCAGAGGTGGAAGACTTGTTCCGGATACTGTCAGGAAACTGGCCTTATGTTGCTTTACTACTGGAATACTATCCATTTCAGCACCATTTCCTTGATGAGCAATTATCAATCAAATCAGCATCTTCTGACAGTTGTCTTCAAAGGGAAAAACCAAACTACTATCCTAGCTTTGCCTAAACTTATCAAAAGGCATTTCCTGGTGGGTATAAATAGTATGCTCTATCTGCATGGATACACATACACAAAACCCCACTACATCTGTACATCCAAAACATCTTAAAAAATGTGTTTCATAATAATGTCCATATGTGTATGCATCCATACGAACAAAATGTACAAACATATATTTACTTCAGCTTTAAAAAGGTGTGTTACTGCTGAGCTTAAAGCAAATAGCAGGCACCTGAGAAATAACACCTATTCAGAAAAAAACACAGTTTCTATCCAGATATCTGTTCTTCTGCAATTGCATTTCCTCCTGGTACACACATAATTTTTAACATACAAAATTCACTGCCCCTTAACACAAGGAAAATAACCTAAGTTTCTATTTAAGCCTAGTGGTCAAGAAGCTCCCATGACAGATGACTAGAAAAAAAAAAAACAAAACATATGTGTGTGTATATATATATATATATATATATATAAACATTTTTAAATCCCATTGGTCCATTTCTGCAGAGAAAGTGGCCTCTCTGAAATGGTTAAGACAAAATATGAAAATAACATTTCATTTTCTGGCAATCTGAAAAATTGTTCTTTTAACCCACTTGCAGAACTCAAAAGTTGTTTTATTCTAGGGGGATGTCCCAGCTGAAAAAAGCCTGCCTCATGCAATTCATTTTCCACAAGCTGCTTTACATGAGTGATGGATGTCTTCTACTTTCTCATTGTCGTGTGAAGGAGTTAGATCCTCAGATAAATCCCAACCAAGGATTTCATTGACCTCACATTATATTTTATGCAGTATAGTTCCAGAAATGTGTGATGTCTGCAAATACATGCTGGCCAGTAATGCATTTTCAGAGTAAAAAAGCAATGAAAACAGTGAAAAGGTAAGGAAAAAGAAAGCTTTATCTTTACTGCCCTCTTCAGGCTGTGTTAGCTCAGTTTGTTAACATATTTTTCAATGCATCACCTCCTTAGAGTCTTACTGAAATATTTCACCCTATGCACCTCACATAAAAGAAGTTGTTTCACTTAGGCTGATAATGAAGTGTGAATGTATGGGTATATGAAATTCAAAAAAACTTTTTGATGGCTTTATTAGGAAAATCGACATATGAAGCTGTCACAGTTGCAAGAATACTTCCTTATACTACTACTTTTCCATTGCCCGAATCCCTCTACTTCTTAATTTTAGGTTCTCTCAATTAATACTCATAACTTTTTCAAATGAAAGTCATCTCATAGTTCTCAGATTATTGCTTACTCTGATTCAATGGTTGAATACAAATGGTGAACTACTCATTAGTTTGAACTAATTTCTGAGCAATCCATTCACCCGATTTCATTAAAAAACAGAGATGATTCATGATTTATAGTATTTTAAATGCCATGATTATTTTTATTAATTTTCATGAAAACCATTATATTTTTACTTCCCTGAAGTATGTCAGAAATTGATAATAAAATCTCAATAGCAGCCATACAAGAACGTAACAGCAAACTATGTCATGCATAAAGCATTGGTCTTTATCTTACTCATAGCACGTAAAGTGAAATCCTGAGTGGTTTGCCTACTGAATTCAACATGGCAGAGATTAAACATCCAGCTTTTACATTTCTTCTGTGAATACAGCCACACCTTCTGAGGTCTCACTAACACTCCAAATGTGTTATCACAGTGTTCAGGTTTATGACTGTAAGCAATAATGTTCTATCTTTTCCGTTCATCTTTCCTTAATTGAACTCACATTTATTTTGGCTTTTTTCCCCTGCTATTTCAGGCTAACTGCTTTAATTTTCTTTAAGATTTCCTTTTCTTTCCATCTTATTTTATCTAAACCTCTTAGACCATTTTCATATTCCTTTTTTTTCCCCCTTCCCCTCTGTCCATCCTTTTCATTACTCTTTTTCATCTTAGAAATTCTAGATTTTCATCAAGAAATTCTGTCCTTGTCCCCAGGACTATTTTCAGCAAATTCAGTACGAGTCTGTTGCTTCTGAAGCCAGTGATGTGAGCAGGACTTGGCCTATACTAAGGCAACCATGCTCTCTTGATTTTTATTTTTATTTTTTTTGAGAATGAGGTATGAAATGCAGAAGTAAAACACCATATTATCAAATTGTCTGTAACAAGGAAATAGCACGCAGAACAAAAGCTTTTCCAACGACTGCAAACATAATTACACAACAATTCAGTTTACACCAAGCATGTATTTGCTTATCAGTATTAAGGCTACAAGTATGGCAAAGATTTGACATGTGTTACTACATATGCTTGGGTTTTGTTTATGGCACATTCTAATTAAAATAATAATTTTGACACTATTTGGAGGACAAGAGGATTAAAAGGTCACAGTGAGGGAGGAGTTTGAGAAAGCAAGAAGTTCCTTTATTACTTTTCTCTCTGTATAAACTAGTCTTGTTAGACCAGGACCAGTAAAGTATTGAACTTTAAGTATATAAGCAAGATTAATTAATTGAACCAAGTCCTATAATCCTCTGATTCACTAAAAAGGATTAAAATATAATTATTACCATATTTGCAAAGACAGTTTGTGCAAATAATTGCATGGAATCAGGTTCCTCAATTCAGATTTTTTGATACTTGTATTTTAGCCTGTTTTTCACTATGACACGTTAAACACTGTGACTGAGGAAGAAAACTAGCAGATGAGGCTGAAACAGTTAAAAAGAAGAAACAGCAGCGGGTTATTATGTTTGTTATCATGAGGCTCCTTACAAAAAGAATTGTCATCCATAATGTATATTACCACATGCGAAACTGTTTATACATATTTCATAGTCACTGAATTTCTCTTTTGCTGTTTTAATTCAGTTTTCAAGATATGCCAGACAAGCAAATACAAATAGGACTTTATTTGATCTGATTAGACTAGAATGGAAAGCTTGATTTTTTTCCAAAGTTTTTTAACATTTGACCTGAAATTTGTCAAAGCAACCTCCATCTCTTTTATTTCTATCAAGCTGTCCCAATGTCCCAATTTCCAGGTTCCCCAGTTGCCATGTATTTCAAGTATATTTTTTCTTTTTGGTTGTTAAATTCCACTGACTAATCTAGTACTCAGAATAATTTTGAATTTGGCTGTAACTTACTTTAATGGAAAGCTAAGAATTTACATGATCAGGAAGGAACATTATTTTCTACAACTGAGGCATGCAGAGATCCATACGATAAGATTTTTGGCATTGTAGCAGATCACTAATCACCACAGTACTTGCTCCTGCAGTGATGCTAACAGTACTGTGAACATGTTATACGCTGAAAAATATACATATTTTAGTATACTTCAATTGTAGACTAGTGCTAGATTGTAGGATTCTATAATACAGATTTTGAAAAACTGAGGGTTTGAAAGGTTATCCGTTCTTTCTAGCAAAAACAGTTTAATTTATCCCTAGTATTTTTTCCATATAATCTTGGTTCAAAAAGAAACCAAGTGGAGTTTATACTAAATACTAGATCAGACATCATTCACTTTTATTCCCCTTCATGCCTACAAAGTCATCAGCTTTGACTTAAGGTAGTGACATACTAATAAACACTGCTAAACATATTTTCAAAACTCTGTAATGAGCTTAGAATTTCTTTCTAAATTGAAGGGAAATGGGTGAGAAAGAGCTGGTAAAGAATAAGTGAATCAGTAATAAATGTTTAATATCAAATCTCAGGTTTTGATATGTCTTCTTTTGAGACAACATTTCGTTTACAAATGCTAAGAGACAAATCCTTTTCCTCACAGCAATCTTCAGGCTCGGCAGATGGATGACAAGGCAAGCGTACCCCAAGAACAGAATCTGCATTCAGTCCAACCTACAACAGCAAGTTTCAGGGGTGCAGGACAGCTGCCAGCATGGGGCTTTCTGAAGTGGCCAATGCACTCAGGTTCTTCCTTGCCTTAACATCCTCCTTCTCACCAAATCTAAAGGGCGGTTGCAGAGCCACGTTTTCTGACACACAACTTTGGAGATCCTGTCCAACCACACAAGGCCCCAGAAGGGGGGGGTCTTGGAGCTTCCTTCCTGGCTCTTAGAGCTATACTAATCAGGTAATTTGGCACTGAGAGAGAAGCAGAAGAAATCTCACTTCATAAAACAAACTAAGTGAACACAAGGGAGAACTTCCTAAGCAGGAAAATCTGCAATTCTCAAAGAAAAGTTTAATGCTTTTTAGACAGGTAGTACAAGGAAAAAGAAAAAAAAAAAGAGAGGGAAAAAATGCAACGTATAAGTTCAAAACTCTGTAAAATACTGAGTTATTATTTTGATGAGCACCATACAAATTAATCTGCCTTTAATAACTCCACAAAAGTTGTTGACATCAGAGATTCACCCAGTGACTGATGCCAGCACATTTAACAAAGAAGAGGAATTGTTTCAGAAGCAGGCAGACATACTTTCATGATGGCTCATAACTCCTTGTTGACACAGACATAAACATGCCACAAGCCCTAAGCTTTAAATTTAAAGACTTTCCTGTTTCTAAGACCATGTCTACATAGTGGTATGTAGAGATACCTGATCTAGTTTCAAATGCATTTATTAGCCAGTTCGACAAGACAGAGCTTAAAGCCTAAATTCTTTGGTTGATCCTAAATCTTGAGGACAAGCAGTTGTTTTCTTTTTGGCTTTTCTTTCATCTCTCTCATTTTTGGGAGCCCAAACTACTCTGATAGCAATATATACAACTGAAATCACAAATACAACAGAAGCAAATGTCATAAACACAGAAATTTTTCGAGCATAAATTACTCTTTCGTGTCAACAAACTTTCCATTATTCAACTGCAAACTATGTGATTTATTCTTTTCAGACCTAATATGCAGTCCAAAGCAAAAAATACAGTGTACTTAATGTGACAAAGAAAGTACTTCCCCCACTCTGGTAGCAATGACATTGTTTATGAGCTTTTCAACAACAATCACTCCACTATTGGTCATGCCCTTGAAAAGAAGAGATCAGTGTTTGTCTGACTTCTGAATATCCTCAGAAGTCACTACAGCACACATATGGCTAATATCTCTGCTCTTTCATTTCTACAACATTCTGATTTAATATCGTGAGCCACCATAATGGTATCATCATTGCAACACACTCTTTACCATTTTTATAAGTCACAGTTGTTTCATGCAAAAGGTTAAGCTTGATACTTGTGGACTTATTTGTGAGATGGGAAAACGCATTGAAGGCATTACTGCCTCCTCTAATCCAGTGACATTCCTAGGCCCCTCCCCTATATCACCCTGCTTTTTCACACATCTATCCTCTTTTCCAATTCAACTTTCAGAGAAAAAAACACAAAACTCTTCATACTTCGACATTAACAAACCCCTTTTAACACCTCACACCTCTTCATTTTCCACCACTGCTTTTTCCAACTCAACTAAATGTCAGTGGGAACTTCGTGCTGTACTTACTGGATATGCCTTATTGCATTCTCACTAGATGTGCACTCCTACTAGATACGCCTTGTCACACTTTTCTGATTGCTTTAAGAATACTCCTTAGCTCAAATGCAACTGATTGTCCAGTGCTTTGAAATAATCAGTCATCATCCCCTCCAAGCACTGTCTTTTCAGGGCCATTGTATTTCTTTGGTCACTCTAGCCAGCTGACTCCACTAACAAGACTATTCTGTTCATACACAGCGACTCCCAGAGCTCTCTTTGAAAATGCCACAGTCTGCATTCCAGTTTCTTCATATAACTTGCAGAAATCTCTTCAAATCTAGATAGATCCTAGCTGACAACTGAGTCTGATATGCACCTCTCAATGTGTATGCTTATTTTTGACAGTTTTAATTTGAATCTGGGGAAGAGAAAAAATAATGTCTTTTTTCTCTAAGCTCACATTTTCATTACAGAAATTTTTCAAGTCATCATAGGGGAAACAGTCTATTGGTCCTTATCTATACATATGACACTCCAAAGGACAAGAAATAGAGTAATACTTACCTCATGTATGCTTTGAGCCATTTGAAAATGCAAAGCTATATTCTAAAATAAGGCAAAGGATACAGGACAGACAATCTAGGGAACTGTTCAGATCCAAGATCAAAGATTGGGAAGGAAGTGATTAAACTTCTTCAACATTTTAATTAATCTGGCTATTACAATTATTCAACCTGCTGGTTTAATATCACACAGGACATCCTGCTACTTCCCAACATCCTAAAACAGAAACGTCTGTTCTTTTGCTGGTTTCATATCCCCTTTTGCAGGTCCCTTCTGCTGCTACAAATGACATTTCTGACTGTTCTAGATTACTCTCTTGTGAAATCCATCTGTCTTATTCCCAAAGAACACTAAGTGCTTTCTGCTTCCGCACTGGGAAAAACATGATAAGTACAATTTCTTCTTTCCTCCTCAGCTACATAAATGATAAAATGATTGAAACGCTGTATTTACTCACACATGCTCTCAGTTCTCGCTGAGATCCAACTTTTTTTTGTTGTCTACATTAAATTCAGGTACTCAGGCACCTCTAGCCCCAAATAAAAGAATAAACTATGCTAGTATATGAGTCAACCCTATGCCTTACCTAATTTTACCTTTACAATTCTTTGGAGAAGGTATCCTTCTCTAATTTTCCTGAGGTATTTTGGAATGCCAACTATGTCAGTAATAATGAACTAGAAAACAAACAACTTTTTCCTTACATTACTGTTATTTCTATGATGGGACTGGAAGGTTTGTGTTCAGCAGGAAAAGAGTCACATTCATTTAGGACAAGTAAAATTCAGCATCTGGACTACTAACTGCATTGCCTGACTTTTAAATCAATATCCTGTATGATTTTAGAGAGATTATATTACCCTTCAAATACAATACTACCACCTAGCCCTTCCATTACTTTTATTCTGAGTGAAAGGGAAACTGTTTCTTGACAGCTGACTAGTATGAAGATGCATTAACAGAGATAGCTACATTGTACATCAGCTTCCTACTTTGCAGTGGATAGTGCCATTCTCAGCTACACGTGGCTTTATACCCAGAAATCCAGTAAAAATATAATCCACTAAAATAAAGACTGTAGAAAAATTCTAACTGAACCAAGAAAGCATAAATACCACTGTCAAAAAGCATGCAAGAGATGCATCTGAAAACTACAGTTTTCTCTTCAGAATGTTCTTCACCTATTAAAACTTACATTATTTCCCCACTTTCAAAGTTACTTTACTACAGAGCACTGAGAGATGGCTTTGTTTCTGTATTGAAAGAAATATATGCTTCTCCTGTTGTCCTGTTTAACAGTGTTTCCTCATATGGATCTCCATGCTGTCTATAAGAAGAACATTTTAAAATATATAGTAGTCTGACTCATGGAATAGTTGATGGTAGGCTTCTGTTATGAACTTAACTTTCTCTTCTGATCTATCACTAAGAAACAGCAAGTCCTAAGATACCTCACCCATGGAGCCCTCTCGGAGCAGTTGTAATTGCAAATACAGAAGGCTGACGTGAATTGGGTCATCCTCATGTTTGCATCCATTGCATTTCACTGTGCAAGTAAAAACACCAAATGTCAGTCCATGTGTCCAGCTTGTTCTACTCTCTACTATGCTTTTGCACATTCCTATTGACAAGCAGACCATGAAATCAAAATGGCTCCCAAAATATATTTTTTGAACAAATCTTTACCTGATTGAAACAAGACTGGTAGAATGAATGAAATACAATGATGGCAGCAGCTTCACCGAAGATGAACAGATGCGTGCAATAATCACATTCTAATGAGAGGTGTTTGTGTAAGTTTAAATTGCTTAGGTTTGCATTTATTCCCCTTTTGAGTTAATTTTTTAGTTTTGAGTGCAAATTAGCAAAGAAACTAAGTAAATTCTCCTAGCCATCACAATGATGAAAAATTTATTCCCCAGCCTCAAACCAGTGCTCAACAAAGCTCAACTGTGACTCAGTATATTTCATGTAAGTGGAACAAAGCCCAGAATCATCTAAAAGTTACTTGTCCCCAGGTCTTGTCAAACAAGCAGTGTTCCAGTAAATACTAATTTCTGTTGGAAGCACAGGCAAGACGCCTACTTTCAAGTGGTCCTTTTCCACAAAATGTCAGCTACTCACAATGCACAATAATTTTGTTCTGCAAAATGATGTGAAGAAAAGGAACATGCTTACATCCTCAGAAATAAAGCTTTTACAATAATCTGTAATAGAGTAGATTTTTAGTTACTGAACAAATCATGCCTGTACTAAAATGACTCCAGTTTAGATTCCATAGTGAACAACTCTGAGCTTGAAATGTATGCTAATGAAATGTGTAAAAGTATAACGGATATCCCATTATCCAAAGAAGAATAAGTGAACGCATGCTCTCAAAAGATGGGGCCAGTGCTTTTGGGTAGTCGCACATTGAGAGAGTGTCCATTGGGGGGCATTTACAGTTTCATATTTGATAATATTCCTGCAGTGTTTCATTAGTTCTGTTCACTTAATTATGTCTTGTCTAAATGATCATCTCAATTTTCTATTGTACCAGACTGTTCAAAGAAGCTAGTCATGCAATGCTAAAGGCATATGGCTTTAAAGCTCCAAGCAGTCATTAAAAGGAGTGGAATCTCCCTGGACCTCAGCACAGATTTCGGTGGGCAATGCAATGTTATCAATTTCACATTACTTTTATGCAGAACAGGTGTTGCATTATAAAATAATGCTCCTATCAGTGCTGAAGGAAAAATAAACAGTGAAGACAACACAATTATTTCATTTTAGAACAATAGTATTAGGCAATACAGACAGTTTTGCCACAGTTTGTGGCTATTTTTTTACCCCACTCAGTGTTACTGGGAACTTTCGGGGGGGGGAAGAAAAGGAAATTTTTGCAGGTTAACTCATTCCCTATGTATTTATCAGGGTCTGCTACCTGTCAGCAAAGAGCTACAATTACAAAACATCCCATCTAACAAATATGGCTTAAAGAAATAAGGTTTTGTGGTCATAAACTTGAAATACACTCTATATCATTTTTTTCCTCAATTGAAAACAGTTGGGTTTGGAGTGTCAAATTTTCATTGTGCATTCAAACAAAACAAAACAAAAACAAAAAAAAAAAAAAGGAAGATCTTTCTAGTGGTTCACAGAACATTTTTTTCCCCATGTATAAGAGATGAAAATTAAAACCCAAGGGCCCCAGAAGCAGAAGTTGAAATTCCAGTCCCATTACATGATCATTTTACACACTGATTTCAGCAATGACAGTTTAACACAGAATTTATAAAGCTTCAGCTCATCCACGTTCCACCATAACAACTGACATGCAACTTCTCAGAGGAATTCTTGCATGAAGACCATAATCATCAGTCAGCCAAATATCCACAGGTTGCAAGGGCAAAGATATTCTGTGAATTTCCACACAAAGTACGCAGTTCAGAGAGGTTAATAAGCACAGTAGTGTGGAAAAGACCAGCAGATCTATTCCTTCATCCTCCTCTACAATTGCTGCTCTCTCCATGGACTGGCCACTCACTCCTTTCATCATTTGATAGGAATGGGAGAATTGCTCTCTGCTGGTACTGCAGTAGAAAAGGAGTGTCTGACAGAAAACAATGCTGGTCCTAGGGCTCTCACAGGAAACCTCCCAGACCAGAGAACAGTGGAGGCAGGAAAGTGTCGAGTCTGTAATTCAATTTTTCTCATTTTCATTTGTCTTAATCAACTGCCTCATTAATGGAACTCTGATCAAAAAATCCATTAGGACAAGGCTCTCTCTTCAGAGAAACTCATGCACTTCAGGGTTTAAGTCCAAACTTTAACAATTATTAAGATTAATTTGGGTATGGTGGTAACTAGTCCAACAGAATACTCATCCAGCAATCACATTATCCCTAACTTTGTTTCCTTCACAATATTTTTCAGGTGAATTGAAGTTCTACAATTTTTGCATGTCTTTACCTTATGGAACAAACAAAACAACCTCTCTTCTAACTGTAGAATAAATACTATGCATATACTATGCATTTTGTAGTTCTTTCATTTTCTTGAATGCTTTGGCCCCTGATAGGGTCATTTGTATTCATTTACCTTTGTAACGAGCATGCACATTACAGGTTAGCTTATTGCTGTAACAAAGAAAGGTAGGTAATGAATGACATCATCTCTTCCTTTGCCATATATATCAGAATTTCCTAAGCTCACCTTTTCCTATATTCTGCCAGGGCTCAAAGGAGCTCTTTATTAATAATAATGAAATCAAAATTTTAATTAAAAGATCTAGGTTTTTTTGTTTGTTTGTTTTTGTTATTCAGCAAACGGCCGTGAGCAGGAAGACTCATATGCACATCCTACTGTATAATTTCTTTATACAATTCTGACATCAAACTTTCACTTTTTTTTTTTTTTTCCAAATGGGAAATTCCAAGCTGGGAAATCTCTAGCAATAACAAACAAAAGTGTTCTGTTGTCTAAATAATATTGCCCCTAGATCGCCACTTGTCTTTTCAGACCTTTTTGCAAAAAACCTTTCATGTGTACCCACAACGAGTGAAAAGGTTGGTAGGCTGAGAAACACTACCTCTGAGGAATACCTGTCATAACCCAGATGTGAAGTCATCCCTGTTAGTTTGACTTTCAGAAAACATTACAAAAAATCTTAGAACCAACTTCAAAAGTTGAGTCACTACACTACACAGCCTTCTGACAATTCCTTATCTGGCTGCATTTTTACATTAAAGAAATGGAATTAAAGCAGCACTGTGGTTGAAAGAAAAAACCTCCACACTGACACTTAGATAGTTAAATTTAGCAGTTTTTTTTCTTTGATCATCCGTCACCTGCCTGAAGGTGAAACACTGTTAAATACTCCTGGCCAAAAGCAGTTCACGGAAAAAGATAGTATTCCTGCAAGAGTAAGTAGCAAGGGGGATTGATCCTAATGTAGTACCTTGATCATAACGTAGTATCTTGATCTGTACCTCTGAGAATTCAAGTTCTCTTCCCTAACACAGTAACAACCATAAAAATCTCTCCTGAATGTTTTTAATGTCCTCTAGCAAACTAAGATATTCTAATAGCATTGCCAGTATTTGGATATGCAGTGAGAGACAAAAAAAAAAAAAAAAAAAAATTACAAGTAAATGTGAGAAAGTATTAAAATTAAGTTTGTTATCACATGCAGATGACATAGAGCTACTAAACACTCTTGAAGGAAAGTGATTAATTTTCAAGTCAGCAAAAGCTCAAACACAGTAAAAGCCTGATGCAAAGGCATGCTGGTGTCCATGGGAAGACTGATGAAGCTCCTTAAGTTCTAAGGGCAAAGATGAGACCAGTCCACGGGTCAGGGAATGGAGAGAGAAACAAATTACTGAAGTGGTAGCTAAAACTTGAAGTGGAATCTTATCAGCTATTCTGTAGTAACCATCACAATGGAAAGTTCTTGCTCCCTGTAGCAAAATTAAAATAGCTTGCCTGTCCTTCAGTGATGAGCCATTTATTTACATTTGTTACAGGTACATAAGAAAGACAGAGAGCTGCCATGAAACAAATGATATGTTGCCAATTCACATCTGGTCTACCATATATTCATCCATTTAAATATTTTTCCTTTCCAGTATTTTGTTCGACTTCACTATCACAAACAAAGCAGAAAACTCTAGCATAATGTCAATAGCTGCCACAGGACTTACGATTGAAAGAAAACAGGCTAGACAGGTTAACTACCATTTCAGCAATTAGGAGCAAAATACATTGACTGAGAACAGAGTAAGATTTTTTTTTACATGATCAGTTCTGACTCTCATTTGCCTTTTCATTGGCATCTGGAAGTTTCTTCTTCCTTCTTCTTCATCAAAAACCTGGCTTGGAATACCCAATAAGCTTTAATCAAAAGGCAGGGAAGCGTGGTTAGCCAGAAGCTGAAGAAGAACCTCACTGTCCTTGTTCCCAGAGGGTTTTGCACAGGGTCCTGCCATGGTTTCAGATGTAGTTGGACCCATAACCTTCAAAGTTTCCTTTGACAGGTACCATTAGTTATTTTTCTTTCATGAGACACAAAGAGCATCACAAACATGATTCCCAGCAGAATTAAGCCTGAGGCTTCAGAAGCACCACTCAAAAAGTACATGTTTCAAACTGCTTGGGAACAAAATAACTTAGACTACACTCTCAATCTCTAAATGAAGAAGTTCCCAAATATCATCTATGTGCCAATAATGCTAGAAGGCTGTAATTGATGTGACGATTAATTACATCGGTGACAGGGAAAATCTGGAATCTTACTTTAATTCTACCTCACGTAAGTTGTGTAAATCATGTGCAAGGAATGATAAACAGATTTTAAGGTTCAGATCTATGTCATGCCAGTCTTGGATATTCATCAGATTACTATGCAATTTCAGTTCACCAAATATTTTTAACTGAGATTAAAGAAATATTCAACTAAACTTTCTAAAACTAATTGAGAAAAAAAGTGATTCTATCTTGGACTCCAGATATAAACGCCTCTGAGGTATCAATACTAGCATTTCCTAGTGAAAAATAGCACTGAAATCAGCAAGGGTCTAGTACCCTTCCTGCACAAACACTGTTATTCCAGAAGCTATTTCCCTGAATTATGAGATGAGAAAAAAAATAAAAATGAAGTGTAACCACCCTTACAGAGAACCACAGCCCCTTTCCGCAGTGTCAAAACACCCTCCACTACAGCAAATTCTCATTGTAGATTTTTTTTCCAAGATATTTCAATATTTCTGCATGTGAGTTACATACATGCAGTCTCACCAAACTATTGGATTACTAAAAATCAATTTACTGTGGGATTACTTAAATACTATAGTATGCATCCAGTAACTAACTGCACAGCATGTGTGTGATGTCCTGACTTGAGTGAGCTCAGCTCAAAAGGCACCTGCACAAAGCTTTTCAATGCAACTGCAATAAATGTTACTAGATGTGGCAAATCTTATAAAAATTAAATAATGTCATGCTTTATAAGCATTTCATTCAATGCGACTAAACACATGGATAGCATTGAGGATGATATTTCACTTTTTCCATGTGCAGATTTAATACCGCACAAAAATTCGAGTCCCCTATTGCTAATTTTCCACCATGTGGTAACTATTTAGTTGTTTTTTAAAAGTTACTGAATTACAGTATTGAATTACAGAGCATAGCAACTACCAGTGGGCGTTGGGTCTACGTATGTCTCTCTGGCTTAGCACAGGGTCACATATACTGGCATTAAATCACACTAGTACTCCTACACTGAACTGGTTAGGTTAACAGAGGAATGAACATGCTAGTTTGCAAAATTGCATGCTTATGTACTTCTAAAAATAGAGAATATTAATGTCAGATTTGATTGATGTGACTCCATCAGGTTCCTGCCATTTTAGTACACCTGCGACAATAACATACTGTACGGGGGTATATATGATGCTGGTGGAAAGTCCTGTTAGCCTACATAGCTCAATTAAATCAAGCTAGTCTCATTTATACAGCTGTGCAGAGCCAGATGTAAACTGAGAACTGTCCCTCAAAGTTGTGGTCAGAAGCGTTCACAGTACTGAAATCATGGAAAAAGTATGTTTTTTCTGTCTCTCTCACAGGTTAGTTCATGTTAGTCATTTATTTTGGAGAAAGGGGATAAACAAAGGCAGTGGTCACAAACAGTTTATTCCTTCACTATCAGTGAGAAAGATCATTTCTAGTTTAAAGATTTAAATAAAGATGATTTTTCTCTATGCACCTGTGCTTCATCACATGAATATTTCTCTCATAAATCCAACAAAAGATCTGTGAAAGCTCGCGTACCCCAAAGCTGCATAGAAATATAATGCCTTATGGAAAATTAGCAACTCTCAAAATAAGTTAGAAAATATGAATTTGGATGCTTTAATTCTTTACTTACCACTTCCCTTACCAGTCTTTACATCCCACTGCTATATTTTGATAAAGCATTCACAACAGATCATAATAATGGCAGTATTGTTAAGACTGAAATAAAGTCAAATTTTCTACAATGTGAGCATGAAGATATTTGCTGTCCTTTCCAGAAGAGTCAGTGGTAACCAATGTGGTCTTAGCCAAGTTTAATTAATTCCCTGCTACTCATTGTCTAGGAGTATTGAGGGGAGCTTAAGTTTCTCTAAGTCTCTAGTTCACAATGTTCATAAAACACACACATAGTAGAAGACTGAGTACATAACTGAGAATACACTGCACTCATATGCCATGTCCTCCCTCTGGACATGCCACAGAATAACTGTACATACATCAAAACTCACAGAAAGTGGTTTCAGCATATATCTGTCAAGACACCCTGTATGATTAGTAGGAACAGTACAGGCATGGATGGAAGTAGACCTTCCTATGGAAGATGACACCCAAGATAAAAGAGGTAGAATTCCAAAGCAGAAATGAAGGAGATAGCTATGGGGAATATCTTTTGTCCAAAGTTGGTACTTGTGTGAGTTTTTCTAGAGAGTATTATGTATATTCACAGCACCCTCATATGCATTTCACTAATATTTTTAGCTTCTATTACATTCACACTTTATTATATTTTACCTTAGCATTCTTGTTCACAAAAGAAGCCTTTTAACTATTAAACTGCATATAAACTATTGGAAGAGTCAGACAGCAACAGTCAGGACTTTATGCTTTTTTCTGTGTGTCTGACATCAGACATGAGCAGCAATTTCCCAGACTAATCATTTGTTTCAGCATGAGGCAAACCCAAGACCAGAGCATTTTTTTTAAATATTAGTAAGATAGCACAACTGTTTCGACAATGAGCAGTACTTACTCTTCTTTTGTTACTAATGCTAAGCTCCCATGAGCTCATTAACAATCCTCATCTAGACAATCATTTAAGCATCATGTCTGATTAACAGGACGTGGGTCAGTGAATTAGCAACTAGTCTTTCTCTAAGACATCAATCCACAGTTACAGCACGGCTTGTCAGAACAAGTCCAACATGAGCATACACAGAATCTGCAACTGCCAATGGCTCAAAAAGCACATTCCCTCATCTGTTGTTTCCACGATGGGCTATATGTTGTTTCCTCTGCTCTGCTCCAGTCTCAAATATTTCAGAATTTCACAAAATACAGAACACGGATTGCATACTGTGTATGTATTAATAAGTAGTTTCTGCAGAGAGAGGCATATTTTTCAATACAAACATAAGATCATTTGTAACATGTTTTATATGACAGGAATGGTTGAAAACCTTAAAATAACTGTTACAAAATGAGAAAACTTCTCTGTGTTACTTGTATTATAATACAAAAGTAGTTCATCAGTACCTAAAGAATTACATCTCCGCAGGAGGTTAATACCATTCTCTTTCTGCTGTTAACATGATAATCTTTCCCAGGACTTCAAAGCTTGTCCTTGGATCTTATGGAGGGCAAAGCTTGTTATAGGTGAAGGGAACTGATGGAGGAAAGAAGGGAGGAAAGGAAAAAAAGTATTTCAATACTTTGAGATCAGATTAATCAGATTAGAGCACAGACATCATACCACCTAACACAGAGAAATTAATGTTCCTGCATATATGTACATATCTTGTTTTCTGCATCCTGTATGTAAATAACTGCCTGTTCCTTAGTATTGTAAAGTTACTTTCATTGTAACTGAGAAGGCAAACATTCTCTCATTTCAAGTGCTGTCTCCTACAGAATGCATCAACAAGAAGTTTAGAGATGTTGAGCTCAAAGACATACAACATACAGGAACTGCAATCAGACTTGCTGTAATAGTGAAAAAATGCTAACAGAGCCAACTTATCTCTGTATGAGAACAGTTTTTCTCTACAACACCAGGAAAAATATTTATTTCTGCAAGATGGAGGAGGCAGAAGCACCTGCAATCAGGTATAGCACAGACAACAGATGCCATAAAAACTACAAAAGAATCTCACTGATTCAGCAGGAGCAGACAGCCAGGACCTGTGGCACCCTCGCCAGCCAGTATTGAGCAAAAACAGCCAACTGTTCTGAGCAACATGATAGTTGGAACCAGAATCACACAGACTCCGAGCAGAACTGAAAAGATGGCACAGTACATTCACAATGACACTATGCTACTGGAGCTCCTGTGGTTTTATTTCATCTGGTTGAGTTGTTATTTTCCTCACCAAACATCTGTTTTATCATCTCTGCCTCTGCTTATGTATTCATGCTGGTATAGTGTTGATATGGGAGCACTCACAGTGAAATTAGATACTGAGCAGCTTCTGAACATCCTTCTTAAATCATTTCCTGGCATTACTGGATGACCTGCCTACAACACAGATCTAATGGCAAAAGCAGCTACTGCTTTCTGTTTATTTTTCTCTGATGCTTATCAGAGAAGAGAGCTAGAAAGCACTTATTCTGGCTGGTAGCTATGTTAAAAAAAAAAAAAAAAAACTGCTTTGGAAAAAGAGATTAACTACAGTTATCAGAAGTACAGTGATAAGAACCTTGTACCTATAAGCATGCTCATCAATACACAGAACAAAAGTTTAACCCAAATCTAAAACCTTCATCATTCTCTCTTCATAGACTTAGAATCCATTTTAGCATTTGCATTTTTTTCCCCCTGCAGAGATGACTCCAAAAATAAATCTACCCTCAACGTCTGGCAAAATATCCTTGCTGAAGAGAAAGCTGCAGCCTGTCAGGCCAGGCACCAGGCGCAGGATAATCTCCGTTGTTCAGCTACTGAACTTGTTAGCACAAATTACATTGAGCTCAGTTCTGTTAGCTCCCATTCAAACAAGAGCCTTAATCTTTAACAGAACTTTTTCCATAGAAAAGACTCAAATCCACTTCTACTCCCAAACACCAATGTGTGCTTTGAGACAAAATGAGGGAGAAGCAGGGGATAGGGAAAAGTGCCACAAAAGGGAAGGAGGCAACGTAAAAGGAAAAAAATGGAAAACAAGGAGAGATTATAACTGTGGGAACAATTGGTCTTGTTAACAAGAGTTGTCAGATAGCAGCTTTGTGTTTGTTTAAAGTGCTGGAGACAAGAAATCTGGATGTTTGCATTGTTTTGGGGGAGAAAAAAGCAGTACTGAGAAATGTTTAAATGTCCCTGACACGTAAACCTAAACTCTGCAGTTTAAAGACAGATTGCTTTGATTCCTGGTGGCATTACCCTGCCACGTTTAAAGATCAGAGGGGCTTGTGAAGCTGTGTGATTGCTGGCATATTCACTACATGTGAAAACTGACTACAAAGCAAAAATAAGGACAAGCACTGAATTTTTGAGTGTAATAGGAGTGCTGCCTCTGTCGCTTTTCAGATAGGCCAAAGACTCAGAACAGGAAAGCAATCAATAAAAAAGCTGAGCTCTCTCATAATTCTTATCTGATTTTTTTTCTGCACACTGCTGCATTGCTCTGCCATGCTTCTCACCCTCTCAAGTATTGTCAATCCTTACACACCCAATAAAATAGTGGGAATAAACACGTGAGAAGAGTAACAAAATAGGGGACACAGTACAAGTCTGTCAGGGAGAAGCTGAGAAACCAGGGGTAAAAACTGCTTTGAAACTTCAAATACCACAGGGAAATAGAAGTAGTTCTCAGATTTTTTTTTCTTCTGCAGTATCCTATTACACTCCATTGAAAGTGTTACATTTTTATCTATTATATCACTGCAGTTCTACCAACAGATTTCTCCATAACATACATTGCTCAATGAGTAGATTACTGTTATTCTCTTGACATTTGCTCTCTAAAGAGCAAATTGAAGTGGATTCCATTAACTATAATCACTTCACAGGAAAAAAAAAAAAATCTGAAAAACAATTATGTAGGTCAGTTTCTCTATTGCACAACTGAAGAGGTGGCCTCTTTGGAACTGATAGCCCACATTAAAAATGTGGAAGCTTTATGTCATCGTCAAAGTTACAAGGCCACTGTGACATTTAAGAAGCTTTACCAAACACTGGATCTGTATATAAAGAAGTGACCTTCACTCCCAGCATTTTCAGTTTTCAAGTCTCATTGATTGATATAGATTCAGAAAATCTAATGTCAATGGTGAAATTGGAATTTACATTAAAAAAATAGTCTAAGTATGCATAAATATGATAAAAGTATTCATCAAGAACAGAACTTCTACAGTATTTTGTATGTAGCAGTCCTAAAATTCACAAGAACTTATTAATTTTCAAAATATTCCTAATCCAGTAAAAATGTAAGAGAATAATAAAAAGTAATATTGCTTTGCTATATACATATAAAATTTGCTATCATGGCTGAACTCTGTAGTTTTAATACATCTGAACATTGATGCATACTATTTGTATATATACATAGTGTGCATATACATTTGTACTAGAAGTACAAATATTAAAAGTTACAATGCTATAGGACTAAGTGTTTGAATACTTACAAAAATATTTTTCTATCAAGTATAACTATGTCTGCACACACAGCATATACAGCACCACCTCACTCCCTATTAGTCAGAACTACTTTAATCTTGCTTTTTACAATCAGTGCCCTAGAGTATCTATTCCTTGCTGTTTCAATATTAGCCTCCCAGAAAATAATGCAAAAAAAAAAAAAAGTTGCAAAAGTTGCTTGGGAATTTCAAGACCAGACTTCCTTTCCAATTTTTTTTTTTTCAAAAATGAGAATTTAAAAATATTAAAGTTTAAAAATTTTAAAACGTTGATGTTGCATTCTTGAACTTATTTCTTGCAAAAATACTCTTCCATGTTTTCAGTGCAATAAATACTACTATTTATATTGTTTCACCTCCCCTCTGCTTACAAGCACATGCTTATTTGAACTACAGCTACTATCCATGTGTTCACAGAAAAGTTAGTTCTTTAAGGGCTCCTCTTGTAAGCAACAGTCACATCAGTCTCCCTTACAATTTCCACTTCTATAAAAACACCCAGTCAGTGGAAGCACTGGACATCCAGTCATTATCTCCTTTTATACTTCAACCAGTAAATCTCATTCTACTCTTTCCCCTTTTCCATTTAGCTACATCTTCAGCAGAGATTTGTTCTCCAAGTCAAGCACACCTTGGAAAGGAGTTACTCTAAGCACAGAAAAGGGTGTTTTCGCTTTAACTAAATAAATAAATAAATTGAACTCTTCTCCCCTTCGTGTTTCTCATATGTACTCTGGTAAAGAATTTGCATAAAATCAACCCCTGCATAAATTTACTGAATGCGTACGCCTGCATGCATTTAGATGCACACATTCACTGCCACACCACACATCTAAAAGCAACGTCTCAAGCTAAATATCAGAACTTGCCTTTTGTTTCCTTCCCGAGTCAAGCAGTAAATTACACTTAAGCAAAAAATAGCAGGGTGTAGCAGTAGGCTGCTGTGAAAATGAATGATTCGGAAGCAATTGCTGCTTTAGCTTGGTTTCTTGAGTGCTGCTTTTTAAGAGACCTCTGAAAGATGAGGATAAGCTGAATAGCCTCTCTCCAATAGCAAGGGAAGAAACTCAGTCGAATTTGCACATCATTCAAGTAGCAGAATTTCTTCCATGTACCAAAACGTGACATGAAGGAGTTGGATAAAGGAGAGCAGGCCTTCACAGATACACAGAGCTAGCCACGATCAGGCTGTGAACCATAATATCACAATATTAACCTTCAAACAGAGGTACTACTTGCTCTCTGAAAGAGAAAAAGATTGTGAGCATATGATCAAGTTGCTACAAGACAAATTGGTTTGCAGACTTAAAGTGGGTGAAAGAAGTGCCACAGTGATGCTCCATTATTAATGTAGTCATACTCCAAGGTTCACGCTATACATCTGATCTCCCAGTGGAAAAATAGCATATAACACACAAGCTACAAGGTACAATCACAACAGCTTATCTGCATGCCTATGTGTACAAAAAATTACCTTTCTTGTTCGTTTCAGAGACATTCAGCTGTAGAAATAGAGTCCCCAGATGTTCTCATTTCAGCTAAGACAGAATTGTTTTCAGCAGAGTGTCTGGTACAGTACTATGTTTTGGTTCTAGGAGAAAAACAATGTTGACATCACACTGATATTTATAGTTATTGCTAAGAAGTCCTGTACAGAGCCAAGACCATTCTCAGCAAAGGGACCAAGGAGCTGGGAGGAACAGGACTAAGACAGCTGACTTAAACTGGCAAAAAAAAAAATAATAAAAAAAAAATCTCTCAAACCATATAAGATACTGTGGAAGGAGTTTTGAAGGGGGTGGGAGTTCATCTCTCTACCACTGGTTGAGGGGCTAGCTGGG
>JAOWBP010002392.1:41261871-41275310 GCA_028571105.1 Tragopan temminckii
CTTCTCTGGAGATATTCAAGACCTGCCTGGACGCCTACTTGTGCGACCTGGTGTAGGGAACCTGCTTTGGCAGGGGGTTAGACTCGATTGTCTCTGTAGGTCCCTCCCAACCCCTATGATCCTGTGATTCTGTAATCCACCCATCAAAACCATATCTTTTCAATTTGGAGAGCAGGATGCAATGGGGGCCTTAATGAAGTCTGGATAGATGACATAAGTGGCTCTCCTTTTTTTCCACTCAGTTATACCATCACAAAAAGTTACAAGGTTGGTCAAACAGGATCTGCCTTTGGTGAAGTCCTGCAGGCTGTCAAATATCACCTCTCTGTCTTCCATGTGCCTTGGCATAGCTTCCAGGAGAATCTGATCCATGATCTTCTCCAGCACAGAGGTGAAGCTGACAGGTTGGTAGTTTCCTGGGTCATCCTTTCTACCCTTCTTAAAAATGAGCATGACATTGACTTTTTTCCTGTTACCAGAGACTTCACCTGGCTGCCATGACTTTTCAAATATCATAGAGAGTGTCTTGGCAACTACATCAATTTCATCAGGACTCTGGGTTGCATTTCACTGGGACACATACTTACAGATATTCAGGTTCCTCAGCTGCAAACCTGATCTTTGTTTACAGCAAGACACATTAATCCCTTATTTGCCACCTTCTGACTCATCTGCTAAAAGAGTGTGAGAAGAGCAGCTGACAGTGAGGACTGAGGCAAAAAAGCTGTTGAGTACCTCAGCCTTCTCCTTGTCCATTGTTACCATCCTGCCTACCCTGCACACCAGTGAGGGTAGGCCTTCTCGGACTTTTCTTTTCTAGTTGATGTACTATAGAATCCTTCCTTGTTCTTCTTTGTATCCCTTGCCAAGCCCAGTTCCAGTTGGGCCTTGGCCTTTCTGATTCCATCCCTACATCACCTAGAAGCATCCCTATACTATTCCCAGGGTACCTGTCCCTGCTTCCACCGCCTATGCATTTTCTTCTTGCACTCCAATTTGACCAGCAGGTCCTGGCTGAGACACACCAGTCTCTTGCCTTCCTCTCCTAACCTCCTGCACCTAGGGATGGAGAGTTCTTGTGCATCATCCCCTCCAATTCATACTTTTTTCATGAGTGATAAAATGGATTAAAGCAGTTCAAATACACACAACTGCAGAAATCCAGCATTAAAAGAGAAGGCTGTTGTTATAGCTAGAAGCTTAAGCTGAAGGCAAAGATCAAAATTAATGATGACCTCAATTAAATTTCCATAGTATCTCTGGGGAAACCTCAAGCCATATGTTGAAATTCCTTTAATGTCAATGTGTATTGTTTGCTTTTCCCACAGAGGCTTAAGGAGTCATTTTTGCCTTGTGTTTCCATGCTGGAGGACAGAATACAGTAAAATGATGATGGGAGGAAGTGAAAAAAAAGAGCAAAGAGGTCACGTTACACTCAATGATACACACTTTCCTTTTTCAGATATATGAAGGAAAACTATGTAAGAAAGAGAAAAAGACAAAGACAGAGCTTAGTGTTATATGATTGATGTTCTCACATATTATACACCACCAGAGAAGATATTTGAAGTAAAAGGGAAAGTATGCTGAAAATTCTAAGTCACATAATTAAGTCTTTATCATCTACTGAAGTAACTGTGGGCTACACATAATAGAAAAGCTCACCTGCCAGTTAATTTTGTAAGCTTCAGTAGTTACCACAGGGACGGAGTTAGCCCATCTTGTTAGGTGACTCACAGTCAGTTTGCAGCAAGGGATGACAGGTCCAATTACACCATGTGGATAAGAGAAATGCCTTGCCACAGAATTCATGTGGCCCAAACTGAACCCTGTACATCTACAATGATTTAACAAATAAAAGAGCTAAATATATCACCATTTAGACTGGACATCAGGAAAAAATTCTTGACCGTGACAGCAGTGAAATACTTGAATAAGCTTCTCTAGTGAGGTGGTTGATGCTCCGTACCTGTCAATGTTCAGAAAGCATTTGGAAAATGCCCTCAATAACTCACTTAATCTTTTGGTTAGGTCTAGAGTGGTCAGGCAGTTGGATTCAACAGTCCTTGTAGACCCCCTCCAATTGAATTATTCTATTCTAATATTTACAATTACACAAGCGTTCTGATTCCTAATGCTATCAGAATGTCCTACCTATTATTAGTTTTCTTTACATTTGGAAACAAAAAAGAACAGATTTGTTGTTGTTGTTTTGTTTTTTTTGCTTTTTTAAATAAAAGATCTTATAAGCTCTCTTAGGACTACAAGGAAGATTTATTCAATTTGCCACTAAAAAGCTTCTTTCTTTTCCCATGACAGAAACACAATTTCTCTTTCAGCCATCCACATACATTTTTGTTGTGGCCTTCATTCTCGGCCAGTTATTGATTCTCTTAAAAATCCTTATGGTTGCCTTCAATGACAAAGATTAGATAGCACCATTAACCCACAGCCAAGGGCACTGTATCACTTATTAGATTTCTTTTAATCAGACACCTTTGATCCTAAGCAGTACTTAACAACTGATATGCCACTGAGAGTGTAATGCATGTAAAGAAATTATCCAGAATGGATAGCCTGCCCCAATAAAATACTGTGCTCAAAACTAGCTTAACCTCAGCAGTAGGGAGTATGCAATCAAAAGGGGAAAAAGCCAGAAAAGGAAAAAGGCTATAAGAGAACAACGCAGTGCACATGTTAAAGCACAAAGTTAAACAATTTGCAAAAGGAGGTGTATATACAAAATGATCAGAATGTTTCAGTTTAGGTCATATCAAATGAAATTTAGGTTTCTACTCCCTTTAGAGCATTTGAATACTAAATTTGTTTTCCAGGAAGTGGAAATAGTCTAGGTCTATTTTACAGCTTTGAAAATCTCTGTCATGAATTATAGGGCATATCCCATTATTATTCTTAGATGCAAGATGATTAATATTTGTCATTTAGTGGCATATATTTTGTTCATTAATTTTATTGTGATTAAAACAGGATTTGCAGTATATTTCCAAATACATATTGCTTGATATTCTGGTACTTCTGATGCACTTTCTTAAATTTCAACTGCATTTATTGTTTGGAAGGGATAAACATTTAGAAAATGCCTTTTCTCCAGTGACGTTCCTGATATATTTGTAATCATTTCCTGTTCCTTCACTTGAAAGACCAGAAAAAAATCTTGACAGCCTCCAATACAACTACTTTAAAGAGACACTCAGTGCCCTCACTACTTCCCAGTACTAGTTTTGCCACTTGAAACTGCCTCTTCTGAAGACAAGATACAAGCTGCAGCAGGTAAAGACGAAATATTCCAAGCTCTGCAAACATCTCCCTGACTAAGAAGCTGGTCTCAATCTCCTTTAATAATCATTTAGTTAAGAGATAGCTAAGTGATTATAAAGTTATACTAGCACTATATTGTTCTCCACTATAATACTGAGAATTGCTTTCTGAACAGCCAAGCTTCCTTCATTTCTAACAAGAAGCTGAATTAATTTTTAATTACAGACAAAAATTAAAAACTCCTGATAAAGTTTAGAAAAAGAGAAAGTAACATCTACAGATGTATGTTTTTAAAACTTAAAATGGTTATGTTATCACAGATAACTGCAAAAATGCAATCAGCTTAGCATCAGGTTCTCAAATTAGTAGAGTTTAATAAAGTTCTCTACGTTGTCAATGCAATATGTGATTATCATGGTGTGCTTATAAAAGATTGTGCAAAAAACACAGATAGCCTGACTCTTAGTTACATAATTAACATATCAACAAGTGAGAATAAATACTTTTTAAAAGGTAAGCACAGCACACAAGTTTAAACATCTATTGCTTTTGTCAAGCTATTCATCTCAAGAATGTGCAAATGGGCCTGTTTGTTAACAGACTCTGACAATCACAGAAAAGGGAAATGGAGCCATGCTGCAGCAAGAGAAAAATATACCGTGCATGCTGAAATAAAAATTATTCTTGTTTTTTCACAGAATACGTTAAAATACAGGCTGGAATGAAGGGCTTCAAAACCAAAGTTCTAAATGCAAGCAAAAAGTAAAGAGAACAGCATAACATGATATCATCAGGCAAAGCAAACATTACTCTTAAAGATCTTTCAGTTACAAATAGACACAATTTCCAAAGGAGAATGAAATATAGTTCTCTACATTCTGCATTATAAAAAGGAGCAAAAATTAAAGATATTATGAAGCAATGAATTCCACTAGAGACTACTCAATGCAACCAGTGATCATTCCGATCAAGTCTAATTAAAATAGAACAGCTTCAGGTTAGGTCTACATAGTTGTGTAATTTTAATCACTTCCATCTATCATGGGGAAGGCAGGATACATTAGCATTTCTCTATTCATCCAAACGTCAGGCACTGACTGGCAAGGTCTCCCAGAAACCTTTCAATTACAGCAAAGTCTAGTTTCATCTGCATAGAGATTCTGTAGTTTCTTTGGGATGCAAAGACTTGCAGGGTAGTGACTAATGGGCCATGCTGTAACGGGAACTCAGTGATAAATGGAATACCACAGGAGTCTATACTGGGACCTGTCATGTTTAGCATCTTTATCAGTGATGTGGAGGAGGTGAAGGAATACACTCTCATCAGGTTTACAGATTACACTAAATTGAGGGGCAGCCAACGTGAATGCAGTTGCAAGACCAGGGCTTGTTCTGCAGAAGAGACAGTTTTTGGGGAGACCTAACAGAAGCTCTCCAGCATTAACAGGAAGTTTATTAAGACGTCCGAGCTAGGGTTCTCACAATGGTGTAACATGGGAAGATGAGAGAATACAACTATAAACCTGAACAATAAATTCAGACTGGATATAAAAAGAACCTTTTTCATTATGACAGTCAGCCAATGAAGCAGGTTGTCACAACGAGTTGTGCAATTTCCATCATTAGAGGTCTCCAAGACCTGATTGCATAAAGTCCTAAGAAATCTAGTCTGATCTTTCATCTGGAACTGTTTTGATAGAGCCTGAGATCTTATCCAATCTGAAGAAAAATGAGCCTACCATTTTTTACAAATCATTTACATCCTCCTCCTGGAACTTTCCATAAAGATAGATAAGAGTTAAACATTACTTGGCTATTCTTCTTGAATAAATTTGGTCCAATTTCTGTTACCTTCCAGCTCCTTGGGCCCTTTGCTGAGAACAGTCCTGGCTCTATACAACTTCGTTCTTTCAGAAACTAAATATCAGTGTATTATAAAAATTGTTTTTCTCCTAGAACCAAAAACATAGCATCGTATCAGACACTCTGAAGAAAATAATTCTATGCCAGCTGAAACTAAGACAGTCAGTAAGACTAAATACTGTGGCCTTGCTCATAAGCACGCACTTCTCTTTCTATTCAGAGAAATTGCATCCAAACTGTTTACTGGGAACAACCTATTGATTCACACCATGTTCACACATTACAGTCACTTTGAGGGAGGTGATCCTGCCCCTCCAGTCTATATTGGTGAGGCCTCACCTGGAGTACTGTGTCCAGATGTGGAGTCTGCAGTACAGGAGAGGCATAGATCTCTTGGAGCCTGTCCAGGGAAGGGTCACAAAAATGATCAAAGGGTTGGAACACCTCTCCTATGACTAAAAGAGCTGGGGCTGTTCAGCCTGGAAAAATCTCCTCAGTGATCTGATAGAGACCTTCCAATATCAAAAGGGGAGCTACAGGAAAGAAGGAGATAGACTCTTCAGCAGGCTCTGTGGTGATAGAAAAAGGGGAAATGGTTTCAGGCTTACAGAGGGTGGATTTAGGTTAGATATAAGGAAAAGTCTTTTACAGTGAGGGTGACGAGGCACTGGAACAGGTTGTCCAGAGATGTGGTGGATGCCCGTTCGCTGAAGACTTTCAAGGTGAGGCTGGACCAGGCAACCTGATCAAGCCGTAAGTGTCCCTGTTCATTGCAGGGGAGTTGGATTAGATGACCTTTAATGGTCCATTCCAACTCTAAGAATTCTGTGATTATATGATTCTATGATCATCTAGCAGAATGTTAACTGGAATGCTAACATGGAAAACTATGCCAAAAAACATGTTAAAAAGTAGTAGAGCCTTAGGCTCAAGCTGGTGCCATGGTCCTCTTGTTTTTACTCACTCTGATCTCTTCAATGTAATCATTCATTCACACATTTCTTCACATGACTACACTGGATTCAAGCAATGAAGATGAACAATTGAAATTCTTGTGAAAAGTAATTAAAAAAAAAAAGGAGAAAAAAAAATCATGTGTCATCCATGATTCTGTGTTTTACTGGAGATACACATATTGACACAGCCATGTCAGCTGAGAGTTTGAAATTCTGAGACATACTCTTACCTACACTAAAACAGGAAATAACGGGAGTGCAGTGTGGGGTAATTCAGGCAAGAATATAATTGGGAAAACAGAAAATTAGAGGAAGAATGCCCTACACAGCATAACAATACGTATTGAGATTTCAGTTCTGTAAGATGCTGGACGCTGCCTCTGCAAGCTGAGTCTTAAATGTCCAGATACAGGAGTCAAGGGATCTTAAAGTATTAAACCAACAAATTTTGAAATTTGAACTCAGAAGTTATTCCATTATCACTGCCTTTATTTTCTTTGCTAACAGACTGTGAATTTCCCTCCAATAAACACTTGAGTAAGTGTTCTCCAGTGAATGAATAAATACTGACTGAGCTGTCAGACTGTAAAAGCTGTCCTAAAGGTATGAATACAAAGCTGGTTTCGACATAAATAATAATCAGGTTAAGCACTGAAGCATTTAAAGCATCAAAACAATATAATAACAGACTATCAAAATAGTCACAGCCTTCCAAAACTGCTTCATAGATCGGAATACAGAAGGCTGAAGAATGAATACATATAAGTGGTTTTAATCATTGTTCAGCAGTGCTTTCATCCAAACAGAAGCTGGGTATGTATAAGGGAATTAGCTTTGGTGATGAACATTTACAATGACCAGGAACATACTTCTGCATGAGGAGGGATCAGTACAGGTGAAATAAAATAATTTAAGTGAGGATAATAACAGTGCAGAAGCCAAAAGTAGGCTACATGGTGTGGGGAGAGGGGAATGACCAAACTAAGGAATATGATCCTTATTAAAAGGTTAGTGAGAAAATTTCCAGCTCTTATATTGCCCTTTGATGCCTTTAGGATAGGCATGCTTAACAGACATTTGGGCAGACGGATTTCAAAACCAAAGAAAATAGAGGAGAAAGGCACACTGACTGCACCAATCTGATAAGCAAAATACATGAAGAATTATATTTTAATAGACTTTAGTTTGTAAGTCCAAACCAATAGGCTATCTAAAAATGCACAATAAATGACTATTAGAAAAGAATGGGAGATGTCATGCTTTCAATTCCTAAATAATGCACAAACCAGGGAAATTCAGTTTTACGTTTCTTGAATTTTGATGACTCTTTTCACCTTGGCATTGCCTCCAGAATTTCCATAACTTGGAAACCCTGGACCAAACTGATCTGAAGGAGCTCTCTTCAAATATATTAGATGAACAGAAGGTTGAAAGTGTCTGCTCAAATTCAGTCACATCACCCTCATCTGATACCTTTGATTGATAAGTTGGTAAGTCATTAAGTTGACTTTCTTTGATAAATTAATTCATATGCTATCAGAAATGCTGTAGATCTAATCTCTCTGGACTGGGCAAGCACTTGACTTTCTCCCTAATTAATAATCGATTAACTTACACTGATTCTTTTGAAAAAAAAAAAGAAAAAAAAAGTAAAATTAAAACCAGGAGTTCACTAGTAAGTACTGAATATTCTGATGATTTCAGTGCACACTCAGGAACTCCTCTAGTTTAGCTGGTGGTAAAACAGGGTCTGATAGAATCAGGAAGCCAGGGACCTTCTTTTAGTTTTCTTGACAATAATTTTGGGGGCAGATACACTGAAAAAAACTCATTTCCCTCTTCTTTGGACTTGATCTTAAATGTATCAGGCCTACAGTGGTAATGGACCCTTTGGAACAGTCAGCTTTGCAAATAATTTTTCAAAGATGATGCATTTCAGAATTATTTGAGGGAATATACTGTTTATCAGATTTAAAAAAAAAAAAAAAAAAACAAACAAACCTGTTGTTTTGATTATAAAATACGTGGATCTGTAATTTGCTTAAAGTTTTCTACGTTCTGAAACTCCAGTTTGAATCTCTTAAGAATTTTAGTTCAAGAACTAATTAATTAATTGCCGGACTTTACACAGGACAAGCTTTGTCTAAGTGAACGACCTGACCCATCTTCATTGATTTGCTTTCTTAAATAAAGGTCTCTATCTCACCTGAAGCTTTAATTTCAGGGTAAAAGCTCTAGCACTATTGGAATATTCAACCACTGATCTAGACCACAGTTCTGATCTCCATGTTGATGCAGAAAAGTCAGGATTCATATTCTGAGCAAGATCAGATCATGTGGATATATTTACAGTGGACTGGAAACTAGCCTTGCTTAAACACACTGTGGTACAAATTCTTCCATATCCAGAGAATTGAGTCAATTTATGTAAATGAAATGAGCTGTATAATAAAGCATGTCAGAATACAGAAAGAAAACAATAGATAGGAAATTATTTCCTTGTGTAAAAAAGATATCAGATCTTGCATGGAATGAATTTTGAGGTGTTAAAATTACTTCTGGGAAGCAGTGGCTTACGCTTGTTCAGCTCTACGTTTCTAAACTGCTACTTTTCTGTGATTAGAGTCTAAGCCAGGTTTGTTTTCTTGCCAGTTTGCTTGGCCAAAACTCTCTAAGCAGAAGAAAGGAAGTATACTGTGTTTCCCAATTACACAAGAAACGCGTGGAGTTTTCTACTGCCCTTTTAAACCATAGCAAAACTGCAGCATGAAGCCATAATTTGATCTTCAGTATTTTACAGTTATTAATAAGCACACAAATTTTTGTAAGTAATACGCACTTGGCTGCTGAAGTAACTTGTTTTTAGAAATACTGAAGATAGATATTAAAAATGTTGTATTTTGCCAGCTCTCAGATTTATCCCTTTGTGTACCTCATTGAGGAGGGAAATAGTTTTTAAATGTTGTATATCAAACTACACTTTTTCCTTTAATAAAGAAATATTGATATATTGCACATAAATGTGAAAAGAGGTGTCACACAAAAGCAGTCTGCATTAAACTTTATCACAGTTAGTTGGTATCAGTTTGCTATGTTGTAAAATGATGGAAAAATGAATTTGGTTTGAAGTGATTTTAGTTCACTTAGGAAATTCCATCTTTGGGGGGCAAATAAGTGCCTACAAAATTATGTTTATCGAGCAAGTGGAAATATGTTAAAAATTATCTCTGCATAAGGCATATGAGCTGCATAATGAAATGCTTTCAATGCCACTAAACATTTGTTTTTAATAGAGGAGTTGGACATGAGATTGTCCCCCTAAAATAGTTCTTGGACAGGTGATTTCCTGCCAGTAAAAATGTTTTCCAAATTTTTGTTGAATTGCTTTCCTGTTCCTGCAAACTAGTCATTGTGAGGTACAAAAATCAATTCTGACATTCCCATTTTTAACATTTACCTTAATGCTTTTTTTTTTTTTTTTTTTTTTTTTAAAGAAAAGTATGTTTCTGGACATACTGAGTAATGGATGTTTAGAGGAAAGATATAAGGAGCAGGACAAGTATGGATTGATTCTTCCCTGCTATAACAGTGTCTAGCAAACAAGACAGAGATGGCAGCCACGCCATCCTTTTGAATAATCTCTGATAGACATAATCACAAACCTGTTGCATCCTTTCTAGAAAGCATACAAATATTAATCTTCTACAAAGTTCCATGGCAATAATGTCCGCTATCAGGTATAGGTGTTAGATGTTGAAAACACACCTGCTTTTTTTTGTTTGTTTGTTTGTTCTTGAGAGGTCTGTAGCTTGACTTACACTGAAAAGTGAAATGTTGTTCCCTGTGCTATTCAAGTTCTTATAGATTTTCTTCATACTCATTCTTCATTTACTTCCCAACATAAGGACATTAATCAGAATTGGAAGGAAAAATGAGAAGACTCAGAGTATGTACTAGGAATTTTGCATGTTTGGAAAAAAAATAACTAGACTTTTGTCGTCAGCAGGACAATGACAACAACAACAAAAGAAAAACATCAAACAAATAAAACCAACAATATAAACATTAAAATAAAAATAATTAAAAAAAAACAACACTAAGCCTAAAATCAGTTTGTGTTGTGCCTTGTAAAAAAAATGCCTCTTCCAGCATGATACGGGACAATTATGCCATAATTGTATTACCATAGTTTTCTTAATAATTTTAATCACCTAGAAATGGCTTGGGAGAATAGTAAGTGTACAACTGAGAAATCGTCTCTCTTCACCTGAAACAGATAGTTTATTAGTGTTGAGGTTGCTTGTTTAGAGTAGAAGAACTTAAAATCTCCAGTAGTTACTAGCTTACTAGATTTCAGTAGAGAAAAATCCTAGGTCAGATCCAAAAGTCCCATAATTGTCTCCAATAGGTCATCAGCTGAATAAGACCAAACTAAGAAGCTCATTTCTCAGTTCTGCAGGGACTTACAGCAAAAACAGTCAGTCTTGCCAAGATCTGAACTAACTAACCCGAGAGGTTGAAAAATGAGGCACAGAGAAAAGGATTATTCAGATTATTGCAACTTTTTAAAGTACTTTGTATCTTACCTAAAATAACTGAAGTTTTACAAAACTAAGATAAAGGAAATAAAAAACTCTTTAGTCATATGACGTCAAAATTTGCCATTCATACTCAAAGCACAGCTTTTTCTACCAGCATTCACTTATGTCTTTCCCTCTTCAACCAATAGATCTGGAGGAGAGAAAGGAATTCTTTTTCTTTTTCCTTTCCTTCAAAAGATGACCAAAGACTCTTGCTCATTAGTCCAAAACAAATTGTTTACAGAACTACATAAGGAATTGTGAGTTACTCCCAGGCAGTTAGTCCCATTTTCTGTTGCTGCAGCAAATTTTAACAGAAATGCTTCTAACAAGAATCACCTAGTAATATTTTATTCCTGCACTCAACTCATATCATACAAATATTATTTTTAATAATTTCTGGGTCAAAAATGGCAAAAATATAGGTAATTCTTTCGTAAGGGATCTATAGTTTCTATCTGGAAATGCTCAGTACCCAGCCATTCCCACTGGAGCTGATCTTTTGAGAAGATATTTGAAAATCAAGTATATAAACATGGATTCAGGACCATGGCTTCAATCCCCAGTGGGAAGTTATCTTTGCAGTCAGAAAACTGAAAACACTATTTATTTATTTTGTTTTGTTTTTCCACAGCTATTCTTAGATTCTGTCTGAAACTTGCAGCGAAGGACTTCAGGATTCATTTTACAGTCAGTATATTCACAGCTGGGAGCCATTCATTCAGACTACAGTTAACATTCAGTCAATGCTAAAAGTGGATTAAAGCAAAATTTTGGCTCTAGATATAGTCTCAGTGTTTTACAGAGACACCTCAGACTGGATTTATGCAGACAGACAGTCCTGGCAGCACATCTACATCATGAAATGAAGTGTAGCACAGTGTTCCCTAAACTAGCAGAGATCCAAGCCACAAGTTCATGAAGGCTGCACAGAAGTAGCTCCAGACATACAGTTTTTTGCATTACTATCTTTGAATGCTGCCAGGAGCAGTGTCTACACCAAAACACTCAGCACTATTCCATCTAGAATTATCATAAGCTAGTTTTTTACTCACAATTGTAAATATGTTTGAAATCAAACAGAAAACTACAGTTCAGTTTTCTCCTGCCAGCATTTCGCCTCCCCCCACCCAGAGTGGTTTCTAAACCACTCTATTTTTACTCTCTGGTATTTTAAAAGCATCAGTGAAAGTAGTGTGGAAGTGTGCTGCTAATTCTGAAGTGGAAAGATACCACCTGCACAAACCACAGCCAAAAGTATAGAGAATTGAATAACAAATTGGTAAAAGAGGTAAAAGAGTTACTGGTGACAAGGAAGGAGGAAAGTCTGGGTCTCTGGGGTATGCATTTGTAAAAACACAGACATGCTTTTGAAGTTTAATTCCAAGAGTGAAATCTTGTCTGAGGATTCCCAAGTATAAGAAGGTGCCCAGCTCAGAAACACCAGTCAGAGAATCAGACGAATTACACATCTGGGCTGACCTGTTTCTGCAAATCCTTCCTTCTATTACTAGCTCCTATCAGTGCTGCTCTTTGTATCTAGCTCTTCCTCTGTACAGTACAAGGATTCTTCATTTTTAACTCATAGACACAGATTTGGAGGCGTAAGGGATGTTTAAGGTCATGTCTGCACCACAGGTTGAAGGTGATCCTCTTACCCCAAAGCTGGCTTCACAGGGAGGAATATCTCAGTGGCAGGGAAGCACAGTGCTAGAGCCCAGGAAAAGAAGACACAATAGTTCTGAACTAATCTCATTCAAACGAATAAACCTTTCCTTTCAGTATGTATCACAAGCTTGACTGCAGCATCAAGCTGACATAGCTGAACAATATTGCTAGTCACTGGTCACACTTATGCCATGTATTTCAGCACTTCACTCCACTGCAGATTGCCCAACCCAATTGGTCACGTTTTGCATGCAGAGATATTTGACTTGCCCTTTCACCTTCCCACCAGTCCTGTGAGAGATGGCAAACTACTCAGAGGCAGCTGAAAAGTGGGGTTGGCAAGCAGAAACAAAGAAACAGGAATATTTTCAGCAGGTTTATTTTTATTTGGTCAATAATATTTTTTGTTGTTTTTTGTTGTTTTTTTTTTTAACTGAATCATATGTTCACTGGAAGATTTTGCATTGACCAGAGGGAACCTCTAAATAGATTGTGCTTCAACAGCCTTGATGTCAAGCTCTCAGCATTTCTCAACATTCAAATCTGGAATTAATTTCTATACCCAAATATCTAAATGATAAGAACGATATGGCAAAGCCTCCACCATCTCTGTCACAATTTTAACTAAATGAAGACTGGCATAATTATAACATAAAACCATAAACAGTGACAAATTATATATAAATGGCACGATTAAAGGTTGATTGAAATGTTAAAGATCAGGAGTGATAAAATGTAATTAGCCATGATTGAATCACTTGAGGCTAACTGTTGGTGCATAGAATCTCAGAGGAATGGGTTGTAATTTTGCAGTTTACTGATATTTATCTCCTTGAGTAGTTCCTTGAATTTCAGCTTCAACATAGGGGTTTTACCAGTAGTTACTCTTTCTACAGTAAAACAGTTCATTTCACTACATTTCATCCAAAACCACAAGATCTTTTCTGGAGTTCTTGAAATCATCTAGGACCTAATTATTTCTAAAAGACAGTTAATAATGGGAAGGAAATAGTTATGTATAAGTATTTTGCAGTTGTAATGTTCTGGCACTTCCCTTGGTAAAGTATAATCATCGTGGTGTTCTTTGGTAGAT
>JAOWBP010002392.1:41297015-41318081 GCA_028571105.1 Tragopan temminckii
ACTTGTATCAAACTGAACTAAGATGCATTTTTCACCTGATCTAACATTAATAAACAAATAATCATAACTTAATAAATAGTTTAATTAATAATTTCTTATAAATTCCTTTGAGAAATCTCACACAATTTTGTATACTAATAAAAGCCCTTCAGATAGTAACACCGTATGAGCAATAATATTTCAAAAGGTCAAGAAAAAAGAAGTAGACTCAGAGAAATTTTGGAATGGCATAACAGGAACTATTTATAGAGAGAAACAGAAGAAAAGATCATTCCATTATCAGAGTAAGTATATTAACGACAAGAGATTTAAAGATTTACAGCTCACAGCAGCAGAGAATACTTTTAGATATACTCTTCTAGAAGAAAAGATGACAAAGTTCTTGAGATGATACTTTTCAAGCCAAACATACATTTGCCACGAAGGTGGTTGAAGCATTCAGCCCAACCTGAAATTGTTCACAGAAATAAATATTACATACCACAAATAAATTCCAAGATCATCCACGTGGGCTGAAGCTAGAAAATCTCCTGTAGGAGACATAGTAAGACTCACTGCTGCAGAGTCTAGCAGAAAGCAATCTATGAGGCTAAAAGAGAGAAAAGAGAAGTCTTTAGCAAAATGAACTTTTTGTTCTATACGCATCTAAATTACAGCACAAATAGGATTGAATGCAAGCAGGACACGGTAAGCATATATGCAAACTAGCATAACAGAAGTATTCAAATACATCATATAAACTCAGTGAATGAGTGGCACTGGCCAACAAACCACTCACATTCATAAAACTTTGTTATCAGCTACAGCTGGAACATTTATTCTGCCCCCTAAGACACTCTGAGGAAAGTTTGATGAACTGTCTGTCCACATTCAACTCCTTAGGCCTAATGCACTTTCAGTGGCAATAGATTTCATACTTCCATACAGCCCCACACTGCTCTGAACTCATATTTTAGTTCTCTGCCATCAGTTGTTAATTCTTCCATTCTATGCAGATACTTCACATGCACTTGGTTAACTTGAGGGGCTAATGTCCCTAAAGTAAAAAAAGGAACAACTTTCTGCAGTATCTGCAACACTTTTCTCTTGACATTATCATAATTTCAGCATGTTATACCATTGCCTGATCACTCCTTTTACTATTGCAGAAAAATGAAAGAAAAAAAAAAAAATCACATAAGAAGGAAGCTGAAATATTCAGAAGTGCACGACTATTGCAACGAGTCACTTTTGAGTTCTAACCATTGCTGCAACTACTGGATGACACACATCCTAGCAGGCTTCCATGCAAATTCATGTTCAGTGCAAGGTTTGTCACTTTCCACAATGTAATTTTCAGTTACTTCAAACTACAAGAAGTACTCGAATGTGTTCACTGACAGACACTTGGCCCCATGAGAAAGGATGTAAATAGATCAGGTGAATGGCAGCATGGATGATGCCATGCTCAGGGCTTTGGGACCTATGATCTCAGTTGCACCTTTGAGAGACTGGGCATGCTGATGTCAGATAGGGTGCAACTGACCAGGTGGGACAAGAGTGTTCTGGGCAGCAGACTGGATGGACTCATCAGCAGTACTAGATTCCATGGGGGAAGGGGAGGCACTCCTGACTGATGGAAGAGTTGGGGAACACTCAATTTAGAAAACATCAGGGAGAAGACTCAAAATTGTTCTAAAGAGGGCTCCTCCAAGAATGTAACACAGCCAATACCCCAGCTAATGTGCCACTACACCAGTGCACACACATGGAAAACAAGCACAAGGAGGAGCTGTAGTGCAATTAGATAACTATGACCTAATTGCTGTCACAGAGACATGGTGAGATCAGCCAAAAAAATTGAAATACTTCAATTGAAGGCTACGAGCTTTTAGAATAGACAGGCAGGTGAGCTGCCTCCGATATGTGACTGATGGCAAAGAACTGCCTCTGAGAAACAGCCACAAACAGGTTGAAAGCTTGTTGGTAAAAATTAAGGACATCTGGTTGTCAAGGTCTACTTCAGGCCACCAGACTCAAGGAAGTCTGTTGACAACGTCTTCTGGCCTCAGATACAAGCAGCATCATGCTTGCAGGCTCTTATCCTGACGGGGTATTTCAACCACCTGGACATCTGCTAGGAAAGCAACTGGAAGTCTGCAAACAATCCAGGAGACTCCTGGAGTCCACTGAGGACAACTTCCTGGTCCAGATGTTAGATAGATCAACCACAGAAATGTTACTAAAATTGGTGCTAACCTATGCAGATGAGCTCATTAAGACTGGAGGCAGGCTGGGCTGTAGCAATTGTGCCCTGGCTGAGTTCAAGATTTTTGTTAAGAGCTGTTGCTCCTTTTCAATAAATTCCTCAGCCTACCGTTAAAGGAAAACATTTTCTTATAATTCTAAAAACAAACAAATGAACAAAAACAACAACAACAAAAACAAAAAACCAACAAAGCAATCAAACAAACAAAAAAAAAACACGACAGGGAATGTCATGTCCTATCCAGATCTCTGCTCGACCAGAATTTCTTGAAGTTCTGAAATAAAACTTACATGTTTCTAAAATGAATTTAATTAAGAATAGGCTTCAGTTCAAAAAACAAACTGGATTAATACTTCAGCATAACGGAAGTAATTCACCTTAAGCAGTCTCTTGCTATTCTGATTATATAACTGTTTTGGGACAAAGATGTTCGCACTTTTTCACACTTACATAAAAACTCTTAATTTCATAATCAGATCTTCAGGACACTGTTATACTGTATTCTCTGAAAAAGGCACAAAACCTGGTCCTTACAAGTGATTTCAGTTACTTGAACATTTTTTGGGAAAATAACATAGTGGTTCACATTTTGTCCATCAGGCTCCTGGCATGCAGATAGACTGCTTCCTGTTACAGATGCTAGGCATGATGACTATGAACAGCACATTACTGTATTTGCTGCTCACTCATCAAGATAACTTAACAAAACCTTGAATATCAGATAGTACAGTTTGGTGACAGATAATCAAGCCAGAAGGTTTTTTGTCACTCAGAAGGCAGAAAGGAGTTCACACCACGTGTTGCTACAGCTTTTTCAACCAACTCACCATCCAGAGGGAAGGTCCCAGGTCTTAATAGTACAGTCCATTGATGAAGTTATTAGCCAACGACCATCAGGACTGAAAGTCTAAAATAAAATACTCAATTTAATGCCATAGCTCTGTTTTAGATGACTTTCAGAGATCATGATGAAACGACCTGGCCATAAAACAAAACTGACAACACCTTATTAAAGAGGGAAAAGAACAAAAATAGAAACTATTTAACAGCAGTTTAAATACACTGACCTGTTCCATATGGCTTTAAGTGAAAGTAATTTGGACCTCACTTTTAAACAATGTAGCATAAAATTGAAGAAATAAAATACATCCTAACATGAAGAATTAAATCAGACACTAACAACAAAGTATCTTAGTGCTGCAAAACACAACTACATAAATCATAAAATAAGGAAGTATCAGTGTGTTGTATAATCTCAGATCTGTTTACACCATGTATTTACCTGGTTCATCTTTTCCACATGTATACTTCAAGACTAGCTGAATTCTACACCTCAACTTGACTTTCACTATTGCTGATGCTTTATTTTGTTAAATTCCAAATTAGCTTCTTGTAAAGTTATAATAAAATGCCAAGGTACGCTAAAAAGACACATCCATTTGAACAGGACACATTTTAACATAAAAATGAACATTGTCAAAACTGCTGTACTACAGTTTTACCATTCATTACTGAATACAATACTTGGTGACTGAATATTTGCAAAGAAAATTCTGCCTTTAGAATGAATAAGGTATATGCATATGTAACTTACTGCAGAAAATGAATTAAAAATTACCATGTCATTAATACGCCCGTGGTGTCCTGAGAACTTCCTGACAATTTTCCTGGTTTCTATATCCAAAACACTAATGCTGAAGTCATCAAAGGCAATTCCCAGAATGCCACTGCCAGGAATAAATAACATAAATTTGAGTGAATACTCAGAGATAAATGAAAACAACTTACTAACCTCACTTTAGGATATTTTTATCCTGAATGAATCTAAAGAAAAACAGGATAACATACTTCTTCAGTCTAGCAATATGATTTGGACAACCAGTAGCCTGTTGTATTTCAAGCAGCAAAAATGAAATCTCCATTAGAATATTTGTCACCTAGGATTTCATATCTACAGCAAACAATATGCATATAAAACAGCTTTATTTTCTTACCTATCTCTGTGAAGCAGAATTCCACTTGGAGAAGAAGAAAGATCAGTAGAGTGAACTAGATCTTTAGCTTTGAATTTCCAAAATTTAATTAATCCGTCACTTCCAGCTGTGATTGTCAACTGGTTTAATCCATCCACTGCTACCCCTCTAATAGACCCCTCATGAGCTGGAAATCAAGAGAAAAGAGTTCTATCTCAGAATTTAAACACAATTTAGAAATCAGCATAATGCTAACCACTGTTCTGCATGACTTTGCCTAGCCTAGCTACATACACTAAATGAGCTGTAAAATGTGATAAAAAAGTCTGAATTGACCTGAGAAGAACCAGTGGAGTTCTCATTATTTTTTTTTTAAAATTAGTACAGAAACCAAATATGCAAAATTAACTCGTTTTCAAGTTAACACCCAGGCAGAACATAATTTAATTCAAATCACAAAACAAAAGGTGCACGTAGTTGAACCTGAAGATTAACTTTAATTTCTGCTTTCAGTTGGGGAGCTTATTTAATGTTAAGTTTGAAGATCTTTTCTCCATCATTTATGGGGACCACTACTCTTACTCTACACAGAATTTACTGTTTCAGATCTTGCACAAAGTATGTTCTTTGGTTTTTTTTTTTTGTTTGTTTGTTTTTTTTCCTCCACAAGGAACTTGATACTGCAGTGTAAAGATAATGCATAACTCCTTACAAACTTTCTCTTAATCTCTGTCTAGGGCTTACTTTTTCATCCCGCTATTATAAGAGAACTTCAGGTTTCTTAAACTAGAAAGCTTTCAAAAAACCCAGCTAGCTTTGAGGAATCAATGGGATTTTCTCTTTGTTTCTACAAACAAAAACATCAGACTACAAAGGCCCTTATGTACATTTCAGATTTACACAGCAGCAGCAAACATACAAGACATGGAGTATCTACATAAGCAACGTTAAAAGGAGATGTTTGAATACCATCACCCACAAAGCCCTAAGTT
This sequence comes from Tragopan temminckii, assembly GCA_028571105.1. Taxonomy (NCBI): domain Eukaryota; kingdom Metazoa; phylum Chordata; class Aves; order Galliformes; family Phasianidae; genus Tragopan; species Tragopan temminckii. The sequence goes on from JAOWBP010002392.1 coordinate 41,302,229, forward strand.
TGCAGCTGGATATTTAAATACCAGCACATGCAAATAACTGGAATTCTTTAGGATTTCTATTTCTTGTGTAAAGTATTTTTTCATTTTTAAGCAGAGAACATTTCATGTTTTGTGAGACGTATCTGGCTAACAAGAAGCCAGTACTGGAGATGTGAGTATTTCAAAGATATCTATGACCCCAGGGTCTTATTTTAATGCTAAACATTTTGGTAACTGTGTAGACTAAAACCAAACAGACACACATATCAAAACCAGCAGGGATTATGCTCTGAATAAGTGGACTCAAATTGCTTCTGATTATAGTACAAAATAGAACAGCATAGGTTACTTACAGAAATAGAACAGATTCCCAAATTCAACTCAGAAAGTGTGCTAGACTACTTACACAGAACTCAAAGTTGTTGCTACTCCGTTAAGACTCAGTTTTAAGAAATTCATACCTCTTTCTCTGCCATAGCGCCCTCTGTGAATGCCAGACTGCATGTTATACACATCCACTTGTCCTGTTGACATCCCAATTACAGCAAAGTTCCCACATGTTGTAATATCAACAGCCTTTCAAAGGGAATAAAAATGCCTATGAAAATAATTCTTAAACTGCCTAATTAGGAAAATTGTTACAAATGTTAACAAAATGCATTAGGAATGTTAGTATGTTTTTATTAGACTTCAAAGCAAACTGGATGGAATAAACCTCTTGAAAAATTAGAAGAGATTTTAAAAGAAGCAAATTGACAACAAGTAATAAATGAGATGGTGCATGCCTATAAAAGATAATGAAATAATGACTTAGTGACACCTGTTTTCACAGAAGTCATATGTAATAACATCCAAGCTGCAGTCTAAATGAGTAACCTATATAAACAGTGCAACTCAGTAACCACCATAAAGACAAAGCACACCTGTTGTCACTGCTTCAACATCAGCCTTGACTATGGTAGCACGAAAGAGCACAAATTCACAGAGTTTAAGTTGTAAGAAACAGAGAAACAAGGGTCTAATCTCTATCAAAAGAGATCTAATTAAGAGAAAGTAGGTATTTACAGCTGAACTCGTCCACCACTTAACTGCTAAGCATAAGGTCATAAAAACAGAACATAAGATAAATAAGTAGTGTGGGTGCAAAGCAAATGAATTGCATGTGCTACAGTAACTACTTGCGTTGCAAACTCATAAATCCTTAGCAAACATTTGCATGTATTTTACTGACTGCTTGACTTTCACTGTGGTCAGCTCAAGTTCCAAAGGATTTTAAAGAGAATATCCTGTTTGCAACTTGAAAATAAATTTTTCCATACTGTCAGGAAAAAAAAAACACATTTTCAGCAATTTCCCTTCAGTTTGATGATATACAGCACAAGCATATAATTACTGATGTATAGTTGAATCTAAGTCAGTTTGAGAAATTAAAAGTAAACATCAATCACCAATCCATCTGAATTCAAAGATAAAATGTGCAATTAACCTGCACGCGTAAGGAAAAAAAAGATGCGTATTTCTCTTAACATTACAAAACAGACATGCTAAGGCAGCCATCATAAACAACTCTGAAAAGTAACTACAACACTCTAGATAAGTGCTTTTTCATTATAAATCTGCTTCTCTACCAACAATTCAAAATAGCACTGTAATGCTGACAGTATCCTAAATTAACTAATAAACTTACTGTTGCATATATATCAATAGGCTTGTTTTTGCTAAATTCTTCTGGCCTCAGTTTATGAGTTCCCATAGAAGTTTTCTGATAGTTCCAGGTTGTACAGGTTATATACCCTTGATGACAGGCAACAATACCATCCCAGTCACTCTGATGAGCCACCTCTGCAACATAATACACACTCATTTTAGATACAATCACTCAAAAGTCAAATAACCTTTTTCTGATATAAGACATGGTATTTTGAAATACCCTTACACAAAACAGTATACATTCAGTTTTCCTGCTGGACAACCAAGGGATTATTCAGAAAAAAAAAACAACCACCAAAGCAAAGTCGTTCACTTACCATTGTAACTGAAAGGGTAACAAAACCACAAACATTTTTTCATATGCCACATTTCAAGCCTTTGGTGTATTTGAGTCTACGTGGTTTGAAAAGCATATTTAAGCTTAAATGGTTTAATTCAGCTGTTCAAGCTGTACACATTTTCACTAGTTTAACCACCTAGAGCAGTTTTTAAGAGCTACACCTGTGTTACATAGCAGAAGCTTTTTCTGTATTTGCAGGAAAACTTTTCCTCTAGAGCTTAGTAACAAAACTTTAAATCCAAATATGATCAGTCATGCAGGGTTCTAAATAATAAGCAAGTTTGCACCTTCTTCTGGATTTAATCAGTGAAAACATGAAAAAACGTTCAAATCTCAAAATTGGTAATTCTATACCTTTAAAAAGTAAAGCAACCAGAAACAAACTGGTACATATCAGCACAGCCAATATATCAAAAAAGGAGCAACTCTATCCAGAACGTACTTATATCAATGTTTGATGTCTGCAGACATGCCTAGGGTAGTTCTTCCTTAAATTAATCAAGCAGAAGACCTAACATTCATTAAAAAAAATAGCAGACATTTTATATATGTAACTTTAAAACAAGTATCATTGAATTCTGCTAAATATATATACTATATTTAGTAAAAGGGCTACACGACACCATAAATCTTTCAGCATAGGAAACACTGAACCACAGTTGGAAGACAAAATAGCTGTCTTTAAGACAATAAAATAAAATACAAAATAAGAAATACAAAGAGGACATTCTTCATTTAAAGAAAAACCTCTTTGATAAGGCATAGATAACCATGATTTTGCTTCTAAATGATAGACTCGCTGAAGTTCAAATGAACTAAGTAACTGAAATTTGCCTTTGAACAGTGACTCAAATACAGAAACTGGGAGATCATAAATCAGCTGTTGCAACTAGGGTTTCCTAATCTGACAAAGATCTTCAACTCCCTAAGTGCTTGTTCACCAGAAGAGAGTAACACGGGTGCCATAAGACTTTGGCTCTCATGTTGGAAGTTCTCAAGACAATAGCTGGTTAAATTGGAGACATTTAAAATATACTGGTGTTTTAAAATGTAAGAGGAGTTTACAAGATAACATGCAATTCTGAATTGTATTCTATGGCTCACGAAGAGCCACAGTCTCAATGATTTTATCTTGATACAGCACAAGCTTTCAACACATTTTGTGTCTTGAGGATTAAAAGATTAAAGATGTGATGAGCTGACATATCTCAGACTACTTACCTGAAGCAAAGGCGGTAATTGGTGGAAGTGCCATTGTATCATGCTGAAGACCCTTCTTTTTTGATTTCTTTTTGTTAATTGAACCTTAAAAAAGTAAGTAAGTGTCTCAGTTTCATGGCTAGATCTTAGAATAGAGCTTAAAAGTAGTTTATTTACTACATGTAAAGTTCCTATTAAACTTTGAAAATTTTGGCTTTCAACAAGCACTGGTGTTCAGTAGGGTCCGAAGATTCTAACAGTGTCTGTCAAATTTCATAAAATACTGAGCTGATCACTCCCCTAATATATTCACAGATGCAGCACTCAAATAATTTGTTCCAGGATCTTGTACTGACATTCCAAGGCAGAGATCCACCATCACAACTAAATGTGTGATGATAACAGGACTACATAAAGCAACACAAACATTCACCCATTTGAATAGTCACACTCAGAAATTCCAAATTCATCCCCAGAAGATATAAATAACAATTAATCATGCCTATTTAGATAAACACAATTCCATACACAGATATTCGAAAGAATTATCTTAGTCTCACTCCATAAGAAAAATGAAAATGAAAATGTGGCCTTTAAGCACCACAGCATGCAAAGATGCATTTTTTTTTTTTTTAAACAAAGCTCTCCACTGAATCAAAGAAAATGAAGACAATAAATCCAAACTAACTGTATTAATTTAGCCTACCAAACAAAATGCAAATGAGAGAAAAGGAGTTAAAATTATGCATGATAAATATCACCTACTGATTTATACATTTTTAATACAAAAATCATACCAACATTTCCCATAGTGAAATAATAGGCATTTTTAGGTTACATAAATTACTTTTCATCAGCCAAACACTTCTGAGAATATACTTTATCAGGAAGGACTGAGTTTGCAGAGAGGTTGAAACGAATGGTTTTCATGCAACAGTTAGAGTGAAAACGCATCTGTTTACATAAATACTTTAAGTTTTTTCAACAAAATTTGTACGTTGATTGAAATACTTACCACGTCCTAAACTTTTATTGAATCTTTCATGCACTGTTGAAAAAGACTGCAGTGTTCCATCTTGACCTGACAAAATATTAGCAAAAAATACTGAAGTGCAAAAATCAACTTTCTATTTACTCTTAAGCCATCTGAACGAGAAAAGCAGAAGTTCTCAGAAACCCGAAGTAATTTAACAAACATTCTTATCTGAGAAAAAAAATGTAAGTACTGTAACAAATTAAACCCAGTTTTCTATGGACTATATCCTAATACTTTGTATCATAGACAGAAGTTTTTTTAAAATCTTCTCTGTGTTCAACTCCTACAGTATCTCCGCTTTGTCCCTCACAAAACCAAGCTGTTGCACATTTTCTATCATCACTACCATGCAAATACTGTTCTGTTCTTCAAATACTCCATAGTACCTCCAAAGCTCTCCCATGACCTTATGCTATTCTCACCACCAACAATATTTCTTTATTCACCCCTTCTTTCTCTACCCAAGATATTCCGCATTGGGTTAAGAACTACACCTAAGTGAGTCAGTAAATTAACCAACACAAAAAATGGTAAAGGCAGAGCTCTCCATCTCCCAGCAAACAAGCACAGTAATGGGACTTCCCTCCTCTAGGCAGTCATCAGCATTCACAGAACTTTGAGTAATTCAATTTAATAAAGGAACAGAAGACAAGTATGGAAATAGAACAAAACACTAAATGAGGGAGATACGGACAAGGCAGAATCAGAAACTAACAGAAAATGTAACTGTACAACGTATAAAATAAACAGTACTTTATTTGAAGGTCAGAAGAATCAGAAAACATCGTTACTAGGAAAGAAAATTATTCACAGTAATTCATACTTAAGAAATCTGAAAGACAATGGAGTAACTATTAGAACTCAAACACCTTTGCTTGTGTATCATAAAAGGTGTAATAAGAAGCCTGCATAAGGCAGAGAAATTCACATTCAGAGGCAGGACGCTGCAAAGAAATAAGATTTTTCAGCCAGGGAGGCAGGACAGACATAGCAGGAACTCAGAGCAACATCAAGCAGGATGAAGACATAGACAGCACAGCCACAAGGGCACACTGCTAGCTCATGGCCAACCTGTCATCCACCAGGACACCAAGGTCCCTCACATAAAACTAAGCTGTCAGAAATTACTACGAAATCATAATCCATAAATCCTTCTAAGCTAGTGGGAAAAGTAGACTGGCTCCTGAAAATCACTAAATAAAATACGTTGCCTACTTTTTTCTGTCAACAGAATTGACACAGTTGTTAAGTGGTTTTCACTTTGACTAGCTGATAGATTCTAATACAAAAATGAAGGTTTTATTTGTCAAACACATAAACGCAAACAATAAAAACAGCTTCAAAGCTTGTCTGCTTACAACTACTTTTCAGCCCAAACACCATCGCGTGTTCCTTAAGGGAAACCGTGAAATAGTCTAATGTAGTAACAATGCTATCTCTACTCACTAATCACTTTCTGTATTTCATTATATATCTCATGGATAATACACAGTTATCTTTTACATTAATAAAACAGAACTTGGTAGGCTGTGTGCCTTCATCACAACAGGAAATCAGACTGAATAAGAATCAGAATTCATACCTGCACTAAGAATTTGCTCTCCATTTTGCCCATGGTATCTGATTTTTGTTGGTGGTGCGCTATGTCCCATTCGGCTTCTCAATACACGTCCTGTACCACCAGGTCCATCAAAAATCCACACCTGCCTCCCCACAGAAAAGCAGAAAAATTAAGGTGATAAATACTGCAGTGCCAACAACTACACTTCCTGGAAGTAAGAGAGGGTTAAGCTGGAAGCTGAGCAAACTCTACATACTGGCACTCACGTTTGACACCAAAACTCTGGAGGACTGCAATGCAGCACCTCATTGCTGCCCACTGTTCGTTATGACACTCTACCAGATCAGAGAAAGCAATGTACAAAAGGACATCTAGGAACTGCAACAGCTAGTGAGCCAGAATACTAATAAAAACTAAAACAGATCAAGATTTAATTGTATTTCAGGATATAAATTGTGGTTTAGCAAGCATGGATCCAAAGCTTTATTCTTCAAGATTACCATAAAGCCATAAATGACGAATGATAAGGCAACAAAACCTTACACTAACAATCAGCTGAGTGCCAGCAACTTCATTTGAGTTTGAGCCATTTGAGTTTTGCTATATTTGTATCTCTTGAAAGTTACTACTTCAACCTAGGGTACATATCAACATTTTAGAGGATCAAAAAAAACCAAAACACATAATCAGACAGCAGCCATTACTATCACTTACCCTTATAGCATTATCAGCACCATTAGTAATAAGAAGTGGTTCTCCAGGGACAAATGACATACCAGCTACTGCTGTGGAATGAGCATTTCGCATTTGACTCATTAGTTTCTTCTCTTCTAGATCCCACAAAGCTATGTGACCAACTGGGCTACCAGCTGCCATTACTGGGTGTCCATCTGCTCAGAAAAAAAATCAAATCTTTTTTGTTTGTTTTTGACTTTCAGGTCATCAGGTCCCCACTTCTCACATATTAAAACTGATACAGGAAAAGGCTACAACCACAAGAAACCAGTCATTCTCATGCTATCTCTAAAAAGGTGTTTTAACTGAAATATTGTAATATAAATGAAGGACACTTGTAATAGAAGCAGGATTTTTTTTCCATATCAGATAGAACTAAAGATATTCAAGTTCAGTAAGCAAGGCTAGTAGTTTTCTTTGAAAGCATGAAAGGTCTTAAATTCACTTAAGTCATTCTATACCCCATCTTCTTCTTCAAACTTACAAGCCTTCACACTTCAGAATCTCATAGCCACTGTATTACCTCAAGTTGAGAGTCATTTTTTTTTTTTAAAAGACTATTAAGTTTGTTTGCTCAACAGCTTCAAAAATGAATTCCAGAAGTTGATAGAATGCTTGAATAAAGATGTTAAGTAAAATTATGATTTCACAATATTTCTAATTTTTGCTATACTTCTGCCCTAATATCAAGGAAGTTAACTCATAACACTAAGTTCCACAAATATTCAAGTAGTTCATGTCAATGTAAAAAAAAAAAAAAAAAAAACAAAAAACCCCCAAAAACTCTATATCCTGCACAGTTAGTAACCAAACTTTTATCTTATAAAATTTTATCTAATAAAAGACAGTTTCCAATCCACAGTCACATCCATGGACAGTTAAAACAGGCCTAGAGTGTTTTTTTTTCTGATTGTGCTTCACCAAAATGGAAATTTAGCAAGTTCATTTCAATTTAAATGAATAGTACTTTACTCAAAGACTGAAATGGGTACGCAAATTCAGAAGAACCAGGTTATACACAAATGTAGGCTCTGTATCAAAGCTCATACTGTTAAGATTTACATATTTTTCTGTTCAAATGAGAGACTAGACTCAGTATCATAAGTTCTGTAGGCAGTAAACAACACTACTGTAACTAGCTTGGGTGTTTACAAGACAAAATAAAAGCTGCAAATATATATTCTGCAGAAACATCTTTTCATTAGTCATTCAAGTACTAACATTTTAATGTACGTTCACAGAGAAGATACTTCTGAGAATTAAGTTTATACACTCACAGCATACTGATCACTCTGCAGTAACTCCAACAGCTGTGTACTATGATAGCTCTTGGAACATTAAAAAACAGTTTACTTTTTACTGAAAAAAGAGTGCCGTATGTCATGCCTCCAGTGCAGTACACAAGCAAGTGCTAGGAAACAGCCAGGATGATGAAGGTATCTAACCTCCTTTTTGTTTTTATTTTTAATAACTCTCCAAAATTAGTTTCAAAGGCTGAAGATAACATTATCATTCCAAACTTTGTTTCTGAAATGCTCGTTCAAAACATTTTCCCAAATTCCATTTAGTTTTAGTGATGCTCTACACGTTTTTAAAAGACCTACCTGTACGAAAAGATATTGCTGTGATGGGGCCCCAGTCTTGTTGGAATTTCATAAGAGTTTCATCAAACTTAATATTATGTATAATGATATGACCAGATACAAGACCAACTGCAATAACATCTACTGCTGGGGCCTGTGGAAACATGGAAAGAAAACTGAAAAAGCTTGCAACCACCCTATAAATATAAGTACCAGCACAAACAGTAAAGGTGTCTTTTGCATGAGAACCCCTATAAAGTATTTAATACAAAGAGAGATGCAAGATTTCACACCTGCTCTTTACTGAATAGAACAGTTACATTTTCAGAAGTTTTGATTCCTTAGAAAAATATTTGAAGTTTCCAGTAATTTTGGTAGATCGGTATGTATACAGTCATAGATACACATTCAGATGTTTCACATAAGATCAACACAGATCATTTTCAGAGGTGTTAGCAATGCTTCAAATACTACTAGTAGGTTTAAATTCATTTTTATATCTGGAAAAATAAAGCAATTAGAAAATCTTTGCCTGAATCAAGAAAATCTACAACTTACTACTGTTTCTGATGTTAAAAAACGTAAATAGCAAGAAACTACCAGCGTCATGGAAATAACACAATACACTGATGCCTTGTGAACGTCTTGTCTGTTTTTGTGAACTCATTTTGCAATTCAGTGAATAAAGTCTATAGAAGCGATGAGCCAAAATCATCCAAGATGCTAAACACGATAGAGCTAGGACTAGCCTTCAAATCTACCTCCCTTCAGTATCTAATAGAGGATTATTTGTATGTCTTGAAAAGAAAACACATTATTTTCATTGATGCCATTTTAAACTACACTATCTTCCCTCCCATTGCCCAATATGCTGTAGGGTGCTATTAGCATGCCTTGAAAAGAACAGATATTATTTCCATTTTAAAGTACAGTATTTTGCTTCTTATTCTTGAACAGTTACGTAAGAAAGTAAGATGAAAGAAATACTAACTTGTGCGAGAGTTGTGATCCCCAAGCCCCATCCTGGAAATGAGTACAAGAGTTTGCTAGAAAAAAAGCAAAACCAAAAATAATCAATCAATTAACTTTTCAGGATTTTTCATGTTAAGATGAATGCTTTTCATGCATTTACACAAACAAGTATGTAAGTTTTTTGCTCTTAAATACCTCTTAGAAGAAAAAAATATTAATAATTATGTTTCAGAATAAAACTTTCAGTAATTTCTATTTGAAAAAAATAACTGCATTAATACTTTAAAGATTACGTAATCACGGAACAAGAATACAGAGGAAGACTCATTTGTTGTAGGTTGTTTCCTGTACTATTCTGCTTTAAACATGCCTCTTCAAAATTCCTATCAACACATAAAGCAAGTCTCAGGTCAGCTTCTAAATAAAAAATAAATCATTTACTCACACTGCAAAGCAACTCGTATTTATAGTACAAGTATACAAACATTGCTGCTTTTACTATTTATATTATTGAGAGAAAAGACAACCAAGGTAGTCACACAGCACTTAATGTGAATTAACTAAGACAATATTTAAAAGACTGCTAGCAGGCATCTATCCTTATCTCTCTTTTCTTTCTTGCTAGAGATTACCAAAGCTTCCTCTCAGTTCTACAAGTTTAGCCTTTATCTAATTGTGCCAATACGTATCCACAAAATAATCTCTGGAGGGAACAAACAATGGAAAATAGAAATTGCTTAACATAGCAAAGTTGCCAAAAGGACAGTAACAGTTATGTAAATTTTTATATAGCGAAGCAAGAAACCAAGACATTTAAGCAAGGCTTTTTAACATCTGGGATATATTGCAGCCTACATGCTGTGACTTGCATTAAAGAGACACAAAAGTAACATGAGTAGAAACATTTACTTCTCTGTACTTCCTAGACCATTTCTATTTCCCCATTTTCATAGCACACACTATGTTTCTGAAACATCAGAATGTGAGGGACAAAAAAAAGCTTTACTTTCACAGAAAGTACACAGCAGGTACAGAAATAAAAAATTCAACCATGCAATCCGACACCTATTTGCAGTACGTATACAGCAAAAGTTAAGCTCCATGAGTGCAAAAGCAGTTGATCATAGTAAACATGATATACTGTCATCTGGACAGTGTTCAACTGGGACATGTTCAGAGACAACTACATGTCTACACATCTCTTTCTTAAGTCTACTGATCAAATGCTAATCACCTCCACACTACATGCCAGCAGCTCCTTGGAGCAGTACCAACCAAAGGGAGGCAGGAAGCCTGGACATGCATTTACTATCCTTTCAACTATTTTCATGGGAAAGGTATGTGATTCCAAGAAATTAAAAAAAAAAAAAAAACAACAAAAAACTTTAATAAAAAAGATCCCTGAACAACCCCTGACATTCTGCAGAGACAGTAAATAACACGTAGTTTGAAAGATATCAGCACGCAGGGAGTAGCAACATTCTCTGTTCCTGGAGACAGGCCAGGTGAAAACTTACGCCAAAGTATTCACTAAAATATTCCATGTTCAAAAGCTACCACACTTAAAAATATTAGCTGTATCCAAAACTGCTTGGAGCATGAAGTATAACTAAGATAGTAAGAATCTTACTTGGATCTTATATTCCACAGCTGCAAGCCCCCTTGTTCACTTCCAAGAAGAATTTTATTCAAATAGGTGCTTGGATGCAGAATTGCAGAAACTGCAAAAGTGGCCTTATCAAAAACCACTTGAAGATACTCCTCTGCAAAGGAAAAAAAAGAAGAAACAATGGTATTGTGGCTAACCCCATAAACCCCGCAACCTTGTTGTCCCCTGACAAATGTAAAAGGCAGAAGAAAGTTTACACAAACCACATAACTGGTGTCTCTTGCATTAAAGGATTAGCTAACGCATAACAGGGCACGCTAGGCTTGTTTACTTCACAGCATCTGCTGGCTTCAACATATATTTTTTACTTATAAGCCTACCTAGCACAACAAGGTTGGCAAAACTGTAGTGATTTATATCTTTCCGAAGGATTCAGGCTCCTGCCTGAGCAAAACACCTCTTTTCATTAGCATACCTTTTATTTGTTATAGCAACTTCAAATCACTAAAGCCTGTTTGCAGCCATTCTGATAATACTTCCTAAAGATAAAAATTTCAGGCCACTAAAGCAGGATTCCATAAGGCACTATTCAATGGCATGAGAAGATGCTGACACAATCATAAGATTATTCATGAGAATTAACTCTTATCGAGACTTATAAACATCAAGGAATTATAGGATTTCAGAGATGGTACCAAAGCTGCTGTACCCAAAGTCTTTAACCAAAAATGTATCTGCAAAGCACATTTCTTTCCACTTTTATGGAACGTTAAAGAGAATCTACACGTGGTGCAGAATCACGCAATGAAAAATTATTCTAGAATTATGACTTCAAATTACTGTTTTAGTAACAATGTCATTTAAGAATTTTTTTCTTTTTGAATAACCTACTTCCTAACACGCACGTTCATCTTTTTCAGTTACTGAAAGTTTAACAGTGTTATACCATAGCATAGTAACAATAATAAAAATTGTCTCTCACCTTCTGACTGTATATCCCAAACAATAAGAACATTAGCAACATCCACAGAGATGATGTGATCACCAAAAGGCTGCAGAAGGTGTATTCTTGCCTTGTGACCTTCATAGGTATGTACTACCTAAAAATTTTTAACAGGAAAGCTTTCAGTATAAAACGTTCAAGTAGCATACAATGTTAGCACAATACTTGAGGATGGCTAATACACATGAGCATGAGAACAAACTTAAATACAACAGATGGAAGGGCCACACAACTTTATGTAGAATATATGTATGTGTATATATATATATATATATATACATAAAATTTTCTTTGGTATTAAAAGCTGTTTGTTTGCAAGATATTTTAAATAACCTTTAAATTTTTTATTTTATTGATTTAAATTAAGTAATAATGAATAGAATTTTAAGAAATAACTATTGCAATTAATACATAAAACATAGGTCAGCCATCATGAAATCTGTTGTTACAAATTTTCATTTTATGCTATTTAACTTTCTACATTAGGAGCAATAAAACAGTTTCTTAAAAACGAAGGTAACAAACAGCTATGGAAATACAAGTTTGCAGGAAACTAACTGTACCACCAATTAATAATTAAACTCTTAAAAACCTCTTTGTTCCTGGCAATAGCATGGAAAACATCGCCATGTGAAGCAAATATCAACATTCGGTCTGCTGCCAAACAAGTAATGTCTTGTAGCAAAGCATTGCCTGCAAATCAAACAGAAAAATTCAACAGGTTTCACCTTCATAACCAAAGATAACGTCTAGACAATGTGTTTCTTTAGTTTGGTGACACGCCAATAAAACTGTTTTATTATAGGTATTTCTGTAAGAACACATTTATTTCAGATAGCTCTTATGAATATCACGTCTGGTAAAAGGATAAGTAGCATCACACTGATGAACTGCAACGTGGTTCTTTCATAAATTACTGAATTATTATTTCAAGTAAAGGCACTTGTTAAGAGTCCTGAAGGCTTACAGATAACAACAATGTAACGCTTTCTACAGACTGTTAGAGCCACACAGCCCAATGGAAACACTAGATGAAGGTGTCCCTGCCTATAGCATGGAGGTTGGAACTACATGACCTTAAAGGTCCCTTCCAACCCAACCTATTCTATGATTCTATGCTATGATTTTATTTATGACGATGATAATGCAGGGATACAGTCAGGTTACAGAAATCGGGTACCCTGCAAAGGCAGAGCCTGCTTAGGCCAAGACACTCATGAAAAACGGCGCCAACCACATAACATCAATAAACAACAACTGCTCATCAGAAAGGCGGATCATTTATTTTCTCAATCACGACTCTACATTTTAACATCTTCAATTCTGTACTTCAACATCACATTTCACAAGAAAGTGTGATTGTCTATTAAAAAGTATAGCCTACTAAAAAGGATTTCAGAAAATGTGCAACATTTTTACCATTTTGTACACTGAAGGCAGAAGTTATGTTTATTTACGTCTTCACTGCTGAATTTATAATCTGGTTCCACCTACGTAACAGTTAATCATCCCATTTATGAGCTCAGCTATTAATGAAAAATATTTGGCTTTTATGAGAATGTCATCCCACTCAGTTCCTCTCAAAGCTAGATTACAACACCTATTAAATCAAGTTAGCTTTAACTATGCCATCTGAGTCTTGAAAACTTCTGGGAAACTCTCTCTCTCAATATCGATGTTGTATCATAGCTCTCCCTCAGTCACGGACACTGACTAATCACCAGCCTGAACCTGCAGACTGGCTGCTGCCCCTTGTTACAGTGTCAACCACCACCCACACAAGTTCAGCAAACACCTTTGTGAGTACCTTTCCAGTAATAGGCTACTTCTTGTGATTTATCTTCTCACCAAACTAAGCAGATCCAGTTGCTTCAATGTATCTTCTTATGCCTTACTCCTAAGCTGGCTATCACAGTCTACGTGTGGTCTCACCATCACAAAGTACAGAGCAACAACAGCTTTTGCAAAACTGCTGGCTGCCTTCCTACCATAGCTCAGTACAGTGTTTATCTTATTTGGAGTTACTGCATTGTTGGCCCACTCTCAGCCTGGCATGAGCACAACCCCAGCAACTTATCAGCAGGGTGCAATGCAGGCAGTCAGCTCCTGGCTTGTCATTCTAACCCAGGTGCAGCATTTTCTGCTTGCCTTGCTGAATACTGCATGGTTTCAGGCTGGTTGGCCCCATCCCAACACTCCACAACACCTCACCAGACTGAAGCTGAGGTTCTTGAAGGCACTGAACATGTTGACATCTAGTGCATGCTTTGTCACCCGCTGCCAACTCCACGTCAAGCTATGCTTTCATGTCCTTCATCCCCAGCAGTCCAGCCCATTCTTAACACTGTGAAGACTTTCAGTGCCATCTGTTATGATCCCATAATTATTTTCCTTCAAGTAGCCATAAAAACAATGAAGGGTGGAAATAACAGCTTTAATTGATGCTTGCTCCTTTAAAGTCTAGAGATGGTTTTGGAAAAACAGAAGAGGTTCACAAGGCATATGCCTAAGAGAACTAAATCACAGTTGTAACAGCAATCCTGCTTCCAAATTAACACCCAGTTTTTCAGAGAATTCCTCCTCCATGAAAACAGTAGCAAACACAAATCATTTTGCCCTTTCAAAATGAGAATTGGTGCAGTTATTATATTAAAAAGCAAAAAAAGCAAAAAACAAGTATCTATGCATACTTACTCACTGCAACAATACCAAGCTTCTTCACCTGTAACGAGAAAAAGGCATTTTTAGTGATGGATTTGCTATAGAAATTCAAAATTCAAGGATCTAGCCTAGCTGAGATTAGGAATTTGCGTGCCTCAAAAGAAAGAATGATAGATTTTCCTTAGTTTACAATAGTGTCTAAGGTGAAACCTGCAGACAGCAGTTCAAAAGGCAGGGGACAACAGCTGCTGAAAGACAGCCATTCAGCAAACTCTGTTAATAAAGTGCATGGAGCTAAGCACGCACGGATATCTTGCAGCGTCTGAACAAACCTGTTTTCACATTATCTCTGGTTCTACTTCATTCCATATTTTGTCAGTCTTAACTCCGTTCACATGGAATTAGCTTCAGTGAGTGTCATCAGCACCCAGAGATGCTGACGGCTCAAGCTCTGTGAAGAAGCCTGACAAAAGCAAACACTAAAAAGCTGATGGAGAGGCACAGGAAAATCCGCTATACAGCTATACTACATACGTATATACTATATATACTATACAGCTTGTGCTCTGCTGTAAAACACAATAACTTGACACAGCTCTCTTATTATTTTTATACGCGCTATTTGTAAGGGGAAAAAAGAGTCAGCATCACAAGCTTTCACGTTACAAGACTGAACTGCGCTCCGTTCTTTCCCTATCGGATCGCCCCTCAGATCGCTGCAGCCCCGGCGCTAAGGCGCGGTGTTCCATTTGCGCGGGGCTGCGCCGTGCCGCCAGCAGCGGAGGTCCCGGCCGCCACGAGCCCGGCCTCCGCCTGCCGCCTCCCGCCACCGCCCCGATTTCAGCGCGGGGGCCGCGTGCGACTCACGTTGTAGGTGTGGACGCTGCGCCCGACCGCGGTGGCCACGTAGAACTCGCGGTGCCGGCCGTGGTAGCGCAGAACGTGCGGGACGTGGCCGGAGTAGCGGCCGAGCGCGCGGAACCCGGCGAACAACGCACCCCGCTCCGCCGCCATGCTGCCGCACGCGGCCGCCCGGAAGTCGCACCCCACTTCCGGCGGGGCCGTGCGCCTCCCAAAGCGCTCCCCCGCGGCGGCGGCGGCGCGTAGACAGCGCGCGGCGCGGTATGGCGCGGGATGGCAATGCTTTAATGGCACACCCGTACAGCGCAGCCGCGGCGCTCCTCAATAAGTTAGGGCGATTTGCGAGAGGGTTCGGTCCGCGGGCAATAAATAACGAGTCCAGTGGCAAGATATATGTCACGCATCTGTCCGTCCGTCTACCCCAAGTTCATGTAGCTCCTCCACATGGCCATCACCTCCTGCACCTTGCGCTCGTCGCACCGCACCTCGTCTCGCCGCCGCCACGCCTGCACACAGCGCCGTCAGCACCCGCCGTCGGCCGCGCCCCGCCGCCCTCCTTTCCCTTCCCCTCCCCTCCCTTCCCCTCCCCGGGGCACCCACCTG
>JAOWBP010002392.1:41326928-41344748 GCA_028571105.1 Tragopan temminckii
CCCCCCCCCACAATCAACTTGTGATAGCCAGACTAGCAGTAGAGAACAAAATGAAGATAAAGAATATTTTGTATTTAGTGTGACAAATTACAGAGACAGATGTGCAGATATGATCCTGAATGCCATGCCACTCGTATTAGTGAAAATTGTTGCCATGGACTTGCACTAAAATTACATATGTAGGTGATATTCACACAAACCTTGCATCGTTTCTTAAATAAAGGCGAAGTGACCAGCTAACAAGGCTATCTGGTTTCACTTTAATCAGGGAGCGCAAAAGTCTGAACTAATCTGAAATTACTTCAATTTATTTCAGCTGAATTTGGATGACCCAATATGTAGGATCCTGAGCATGCCTTTGCACTACCACATCCCTTCCCAGTAAATACAGGTGATGACATGATCCACTCTCCCAGAAATGCTTCTTTAAAGTTCTTAATGCAGGAACATGGAGTCAGACGCTTTACTTTCTTCTGATTGATTATATATCCCTAATTAGCATTTGCAACACCAAAAGTAGAACAGGTTCCCTTGTTTAAGTTCTGGTTTAAATCTATTACATACTCATCCTTGGAAATAGTCTGTTTCTGAGATCTGGTGTCTTTGTTTAGAAAGAAGAAAAATGGGCTTCAACTCATGCCACTGATTTTAGTGGAATTTAAGTATGTGCATATATCTTGCCGAACAAAGTCACAGACTGGTTGGTAAATCTCTGGATTAGAGACAACAAACCAAAATCCCAACCCTCAGTGCAGCTGATAGTGAAGTTCTGATCTTAAAAGAAGAGAGTTTGCTTCTTGCTACTGAATTATTTATCCTCACTCATCAAAAACCTAAAAAATACACATTCTTGAGAACAGAAACTGCACAAACTGCAAACTTCTGTAACCAGCTACAGAAGGTGTTACCAGAGCCAACAGTCTCCACCACATTTTCTTAGACACAAAAGTTGGCAAAGGATTAAATATGCATATACTTCAAACAAACAAACAGAAGCCAAGTCCCTCTACCTAAGTCACCTGTACTTGCTGAAATGTTCAACCCAAATCATGTCTATGTACTTAATTCTTAAAAAGTTGATTTTAAAATGGAAGCACTGTCAACCTCGAAACAGCGTGGCAGTGGGAGGAGCACATATAAATTTGAGTGAGGACTGCAGGGATGGGCTTTTCAACTTACTAGAAATTTTCTAGATGGATGTTCTCCATGACAAGATTTAATTACTTTGCAGTAGTTTAATAAATCAGAATACATCTATGAGCAATCATGCATAGTTCACATACTTGAAGTTCAGGCAGGCTTGATTTTTTCAGGCAAAAGAAAAACTCTCTGACAAATAGAAAACTGCTTCGGAAGCTGAGTCACTTATGTCATTATTGAAAAAGAGGAGTCCTGGGCAATGGTGCCAAATATAATACATGCATTGTCACAAAACATTTTTTTTTTCTTTTTTTTTTACTTTCAGGAAGATAGAACAGTAATGTGGTGTACTGTGTGGGTCATTCTGGCTGCATTTTAATTTAGAAGACTATGGCTTCAGTGGTGGCAAATTGAAAATAATCTGAAGAAGCGGGAGGAACAGATCACTGCAAATAATGGAAAACCACTTCTAGTCCTCATCCTTGCTCCTCCCACATCAGAAAGAGGATAAACATCTCAGACAGAAGATGTGGCCTAACCGTCCCTGCTGCAGTGCACATCATGCTGGAGAGGCCAACCACTGTGCCTGTCAGGGTGTAGGCTGCCTACCTCTCAGAGAAGAAAGAAGAAAAGATGCTAGCTGGGAAGGGAGTCCTCCCAGGCAGTAGAAGTGCAGATGGTGGAAACGGTGGCCTCCTCCATGGAGAACAAACAGCTGGAGCTGGGCCCCAGCCCTTGGGCTGTTGTCAGCTTTGCAGGGCAGGGCCAGGGAGATTGATTCACCAGGGTCCTTATCCAGGACCAAAACAGCAACTGCTGCAGAACAGAACTATAACCTTGCTGCTCTCTTACCAGGCCTCTCTGCCTTTGGGCAGTCTCCAGAAGCTGACACTAAGGTTCCAATCTCCCTTTCCCTATTTCTCTTATACCACTTGCATACATCAAAGATTTTATAATCTGAATGCAAACTAACAGATGAAGACAGAATACTATAGAGTATTTGTTAATCACAAAATTATCTTCAAGCGTTATTAAATTTCAGGTCAAATGTATCTGTTGACTGCTGGCAGTGTAAGCAGAGTACCATCAGTGAGTTACTATCAGTATTTTTTTTTCCCATTTCTGGGCCTTCCTGACCAATGTATCAACATGAAGACTAGCGTTAAAATTCAGCAGTGTTCAACGTATGTACATATTTGCATCTCAGACCCACTCAGCTCCAGGAAGAACTTCAACACTTGCACTAAGCACTGCATCATTGCTATCACAGATGCAGCACACTTCCCGTTGTTGCATGCATGAGGGTTTATTCCTAGCAGGGGTTAAAATAACGGACCAGGCAAAATTACCAACAATCATTTAAGAACTTAAGGTAGCAGTATTGCTGAAAACGTTTTCTGGCTTGAAAAAGGAAAAAGAATAAAACAGTATGAGTTAATATGGTTACAAATCTTTGCTGCCTTGCAGTTGGTTATGTTCACTTTGTTAGAAGATTCAAAGATTTTAAATGTATGCAGCTCTCCTCTAGATTAAGAAAAAATCCTAGGCACATTTTATCTAAGTAAATATAACAAGAGCCAGCTAACAGCATAGACAACACGGAGAGTATTATTAAAAAATCTCACCCCTTTCTGGCTGGTTACACAAACATGTCATTACCAGCATGATTGACTCTTGCGATATTTTATCTTTTCCTGACATTCTCAGAAGCTGCCACCTGTCTGAATCAGAATTCAATATCAATATACAAAAGTAAGCAAAAAAATCTTTCTGATTAAAACTGATGTTCAGGGAAGAAAAAATTAAAAAGGTGTAATTTTGAAAGCAAGAATGGAGAAAAAGAGGAATAGGGAAGAATTCATCAGTAGCTTTGTCAATCTTAAGTCTTTTATGTATCTCAAGAGCGTTCACTAGGGACAAGTACCCAGCGGACAAGTATCCCTTTGTCACCTTCAGTGAAAATAAACAAAATCTTCCTATTGACTGATAAGTCTTGAATTTGGTGTCCAAAGAGGATCTAAGCTGTTAAGAAGACCATATTTTCTTTTTCGGGTGCTAGACTTCCTTCTGCTATTGTTACCAATATGTCACTTTTTACAGCAGTTTCATGAGTGAGTAGTTTTTTGTATTCAGCATCACACATGGTGCCCGACCTCCCATTCCTCTACGCTACATCAGACTTTCTTTTTCCTATGTAAACAGTAGCTCAGCAACAGTGAAGTCATTAGCTTTTGCAGGGTAATCCAATCCCTTAACATAGCTATTGAGGGCCATTAAAATAATCAGTCTTAAAGCATACTTACAACTGTGCCAGAACATCTGGACTCTTCTTAAAACTAAGAAATTGGTCCTGAACAGACTGACCACACCTCCACAAAGTGAGTCACTTTGGTCCCTGAGGCTCTGCTGGACTGACTGTACTAAAGGTGGGGAACCAACACAATGAATCAGTGCTGTGGGCAAATGTACAAGAACTTGTCATAATGATCTGAAGTTCCAGATATAAAGCGGAAATGGATACAGCAAGCTGTAAGGCAGAGGGACTTCAGAGAAGGTAGGGATGCTGGAGAACTTGTCTGCCAGGAGGAATGAATGGAGCTTGTGGAAGTCACTTTGGCAGCTGGCTTAGGATCTCTGTATAACTTTTAAAATATTATCTCTACTGACTAAAGTGTTTTCAGCCCAGACCTAATTGCATCTACCTGCTATCTGGATCTCACCTATGACTCTGATGTCCCTGGCCATGAAACAGGCTGTTGTCTAAGTCTTGCAGTCTCTTCTCAGACAGTATTTTTGGATATTCTTTATCCTACCTATTCATGTAACCAAAGATATTCATAGCTCATTTAGTTCAAGTTCTGTTTCTGAGCTTCAACAAATGCATTTTTACCATACATGTAATGATGCTGATAGAGTAACTTGTGTTCCAGACTGGTGTTTTGTTTATGTAACTCCTCTAGTTCAAGTCATCAAACAAAAAATTACTTGTTTGTGCCTCTGAGTCCCTTCATAGCCCTTGCCCACAATCCTCACTCTTTCATCGTTAACACAGCAACTCTTCCATTCAGTAGGCTGTCATTCCCTCATTAAATCCGTGCAAAATTTCAATATTCCTTCATGTTCTGCCTACACACTCAGGATGGTAGTGTTGCAAACACCCTCTATGACTATCATACCAAGAGAAGATTTCATTGCCCATAATGAAAAAGGCTGAACTTTAAAATTCTTCAGGAATCTTAATACACCAAAATTTGACACTTATAATCAAAAGCTGCAAGTATAAAATTATAGCAAACCATATGCTTCTCTGATTTGAGTCAGGTCCAGTGATGTTTCTACCAGTTCCTATAACAGAAATTCCTGGCAAATCTTTTTCTCCACAACAAACTCAGTCTGAAATGATCGAGGTTATTGGGAAAGGAGCCTTGGAAAGCAACCAAATTACTCAGTCATTCTGACGGGTATGGGAGACCAGCTACTGGAAAGATTTTGTGAAAGCCAAATTCAACTGTTCTAACAAGACATGCAGAAGCAGAATATGATACTCTGGCACAGAGCAGACCACATCCACAAGGTGCCAAAGGATTTCTTGAATATTGAGCAGGATGTTCCCTTCTAGACTGTCACTTTGTTTTGCTCTTTTATTTAAAAATTCCCTTGAATTCCTGGTAATAGTAACACACACTGAGCATTGCTCACTGATGGAAGAACTAATGAATATATCACTGATTTATTTATAATCACTGAGAGACTGTGAGAGACCTGAGGGCAGAACTTTCAACTTTCAGTTCTAGTTTGGCATATGCACGACTAGAAATGCTGGTTTTCCACAACCTCAGTTAACTGCAAGTTTTCATCTTTCAGCTCTGCTCCTTTCTGTGACACTGCAGGGCAATTAGGCAGCTTAAACACCAGAACAAGCGAAAAGATCAGACAAGAGCAGTCTGAAGTGCTACTGAGAAGAAGCACCCTTAATAGGAACAAATGCATGCCATACTCCATAATTTCCATTAGCTCTGGGTCAGTACAGAATCTAGGATAATAAATGTCATATTTAATTTATCAATGACCAGCATTTACTTCACAGAACTTGAACATTAACATTCAATTTGCCTTTTATATATTTTTAGTGAAGTTACTGTGTTCTCAAGAGTGGTAAGAGATGCCATTAAAATAATAAAAGCATTTAAATGTCTATGCAAAAGAGAGAAGACAATTAACTACACATTTTCTCTGAGATTCTTCTCCCTGTTCAGGTGCTAAACATTGGGTCACTTAGTAATACAGGCAGCCTTTTTGCTTTGATGTTATAAATAGGCCTGAATCCTCTCTATTTTCTTGCTGCTATTGCTTCCCTTCACCACAGGGAAGCACCCCCTTTGGCAGACCCAGTGCTGGATTCCCTACTGGTCATGTGTCTGCTCCCTTTTATTTCTCTTTCTCTTTTTCCTCTCTTTCTCTGAAAGTTGTTAAGTAACGTAAGGCTTATTTGAATTTCCCATAAAACCATATATCTTAAGTAGATATGGAGGGCTGATGCCTATAAGATAACTGTTTTGTAGAAATTTCCAATTAAAGTTATCTTTTTTTCTTGTGTGTGAACACTGAGCATGGTTTTGTCTTAATCTAAGATTAAGAGCAAATCTGCTCACCCCACCTTCCCACCACAAATGGGATGTAACACTAACCCAGAAACTTAGAGAAAATGGTAGGCCACTTTAATAAGGCATTGCACCAGTAGCTCCACATATAATGAGTATCCTGAAAATCAAGTATACTAAGTCAGACATAGAAGGAAAACCTGTTGTCTGGACTTTTATTACTTCTGCAAGCATATTTACGACCCTTCATTATATGAACTTCAGTACTTGTATTATCTAAAGCAAAAGTTAGGTCAGTTTAATGTGTTATTACCACAAAGTACTTATTTCAGTCCTACAGTGCAGGAAAATAAGTTAATGCACCCCTACATTTCACAATTAGTACATTGACCTCATTGTTTAATTTCAGACAATCTTTCATCACATTAAAAAAAGAAAAAGAAAAAAAAGAAAAAAAAGAAAAAGGAAAAAAAGGAATGTAATGGTTGAGGAAAAAGGACACTTTCTTTGCTATCACTTTGACTATCCAGACAGCGGTCCTCCTTGGGGAAATGCAAAAAGGAATTCTACCCACCTATGAATATGAACTCTGTTACATAAATCATTCTCACTGGGAACCAGATTTGATCATTTAACATTCTTTTATTCTTGCTAGAAACAAATTGGCTAGAGTTGAAGTACAGTGAGGCTGTAAGTTCTTGGCAGGGTGGGTAACTTGCTTTGCACAGGGATGATATATTACTTTATTTTCCATGTAAACCTAGAAGTGTCATTTGGAGTCAATACAGGTGTGCAGTGAAGGCTATTTGCCAGAGATGGAGAAGATAGGCAGGATTTCTAGAACTCATAGGCAAAATGCCTGAGCAGTGATCTCCACGAAAACAGAGATAGACAGATCTCAAAACCGTAGGTCTCAACATGGGAACTAAAAGCTGGGGTTTGCTCAAATCCAACTTAACATGAATGCATAAAGCTTGATCTTTGCACTTTCTCCTCCACTCCTGAGCTTTACAAGATAGAAGTAAACTCAGAGGTAGGACAAGGAATCTAGAGCTGGAATTCCTCTATGGTATTTCCAGTCATTTCTGGTGACTTATTAGTGGATTTAGCAAGCGTAAATGGATCAAGACTGCATGATGAGGGAAGCAAAATACAGCACCAAACTGCTTAGATATGGAAGCTTTAAGTGGGAACCCAATGTAGTTGTACAACACTCCTACACAGCAGCATACAGATACTTTTAAATGGTGCCACGATACACTACCTGTTTTTTTAACTGTAACACCCTTCTCATAAAACTTACCTACATTCACGGATCACTGTCAAACTAAATATATCCAAGCAAACTGTTCTAAAGCTTAGGGTGAAAAGACCTCCCTTTAAGCAAGAGGAAAATATTATCTACTTTATGAAATGAGTAGGTGCCGCTTAGGCTGAGAATTAGCTCTGTAACTTGGTTGCTAACAAAGTAACAATGGGAAAAAAGCAACTGCCTTTCATGCTGGTCTCTAACAGGAACAGAAGCAGACTGTAACAAAGGATAATTGTTAAAGTTTGAATGCTTCAGTGGAAATTAAAAAGATTATAGGAACAAACAGGATTTTTCCTTTATTTTTGTACAATCTGAGGAACAATCCTGCCATTTTAGACAGACATCCTCCCTGTCAGTAAAAGCAGAAAAGTGTAACTAGCAATGTAAGGAGAGAACCTTGTTTAGAAATACCAAATGTAGATTAGAAAATGCTAAATTGAACAGACATGCCCACATGTTATATTAGGGTCTTAAAATTGCTGTGGATGGTGTATGGAAGCAGTAGTATGAATAACATAAGAAGAAATTCACCAAAAAAATAAGAGAACATTGGAAGTAATAAATTAATTCTTTAGTTATAGTAATTAAACTTTATTAATATTAATTAATGATTAATGCTAGGAAACCTTTGCTTTTCTGGTTTGGGGAGGACGGCAGCAAAGCAAAGAAGATCTTGACAATGTCTTCTGGGGAAGAGTAAAAACCAACCAGAAGAGAAAAGAAGGAATATTAGAGAACTATATTAGGCATCAAGTTTTACATTTTATTAGATTTAAAATCTGTTTTACTTCATCTTTTGCTATTCCTGCTTATTTCTGATAGTTGAGTGAATAATTTTGAAAGACAAAAAATCTTATGGCTATCTTGACTCATTTCAACAGAATAATAGAGGCACACTTAAAATTGTGTTGTTTACCTTTTCTTTTTAAAGGTAATTGGTTATTTAATTTAATCACTCCAATGCACATAAAATAATTAATTGGCTCTTATGAATGTAGTTCTCAATCTTGATTAACTAAAATTCAAGGACTTATTTGGCAGTCTTTTCTTCACAAGCTTAACAAAAATCTTTCTTACTTAAAGCACTTTCCCCCTGCCCCTTTCCAAAATAGCATAATCTTTCATTACAGAAAGACAGTAGAAAATTAATATAAAAAAATGTTCTTTCCCATTTTTATAGCAGACTGTATTGCATCATAGAGACCTTGCTCTTGTCAGCAGCTGAAGATTCACTCTGTGTATCTCTTTAATGCAGAGGAATCTGTCATCTCAATTGACAGTTCATTTAGGGCTGTCAGTTATTAAATTCACAGAGCTAACACAGCTTAATAGTTGCATAGATCACAGCATTTCTTTTAGGAATGTACCGACTATTTCAAACAGCATTTACGGCAGCTGAACAACAAATATGGACTACTGCATAAACCTGTACTTTAAAGAGGCTATTGTAACCACTTTCTTTCTGATGGAACTCAGAATATTCTTACAGCACAGTCTGGGTTTGTTTCCATCTCTACTATCAGCATTCAGCTTAAAATGGACAGTCCATTCCAAAATACCAGCCCAAAGGTCTTGATAGACTGATTTAAATGAGGTTAGATTAATCTTATCTGAACTGTTTTCATCTGATGGACTCTGTCACTTCATCACGTGAAATCAGAAGATATTACAAATGATTTTATTTTGTTTTATTTTTTGCATTTGGCTGAGCTGGAGTATCCAGGAGATCGTGACCCATGATAAAGCTATGTGTCAACCAACAAGCCCAGGTTCTACTAACCCCAGAACTTCATCCACGTGTCTCTTAGCCCAGAGGCTTAAGTAGAGTTGGTGCTGATAAATGTAGACTACCTCAAAATTACTGGTAACATCTGCAATAACCCGGGGCTCAGCATTTTCTCCTTCAGCATATCGAGTTGATAAAATTGCTGAGAGAATATGTATCTGGATTGTGCTTGCTATGGTTCTGCCTGAAAACTCCTTTCAACACAGGAGCAAATGACGTGATAGAAGAACAGCACCTTCCCAGTCACAGTAGAATAGTCTCTCTTATATGTGTGTGATATAACCAAAATTTGTTCTCAAGCTATTGAGCACTGGGGTCAGCTAAGAGACATTCTCTTATACACAGAACAGAGAATCTAACATGGTAAAATTTCATTAGCTTGTAATACTGATAGTATCTTTATCCCTTACTTCTAAAGATTACTTCATTGTATTGCTTCTAATATTTCATTGATTTTTCTTTTCTTACTGACTCTTCAGTATTTTATGCCTCTGTAAAGTAGATTAATGTAATCAAATATTTATAAAGTAGGTTATCAAATTTTTCAGGCTCATAGGAATGGATATTACAATGAAAAAATATAACTGTATACCTTACATTTTGTAGAAATATAATCTATTCAGGTCTTGACAACCCCTGGAAATATCCAATACATCTCAGCAGGAGATTTCTGTTGAGGAAAAAAACAGCACATTTTGAGTTTTTTTCACATCATTATCATGAAGTAATTACTTCAAAAATGTTCGTATTTTCCCACCTCATTGTTTTGTTCTGTTACGTTGCCCTTTATGATCTTGACACTGGCAATTGCAAAACACAGACACAAATCCCGTTGTATATTAAATCTGATACAGTTCCCTTAGAAGTTGAGTTTCAGTGCTAGCTATCCTCATTGTCAGGAAATCATCCCTGTCTGGTCCTACAAGGATGGTGGTGAGGCATCATACAATTTGCATGAACAAAAGAATGATGTCATGTTGATGATATCCTCAGTGTTTAGCAGTAACCATCTGGAGCCACTTTGGGATTCTGCAGCCCTGTCCAGGCAGACTTGCCGCAGGAACTATGTAAGGCCTAAAGACCAAAACTGGCCATATGCTTGCTGTGAGGAAAGGATGCCGTAGTGCTTCCACTGCTAGGCAGGGAACAGGAAGAAGTGTGGATGCCTGTATCTATCCACTATGTGCTTTCAGCAAACAAATCCCTACTTCCCAACAGGATCACTACTATTCACTTCAAACCTCTTTTTCTCCAGTGTAGAAAGAACAAAGTCTCTGTGTTCTTTTCCTTCGAGCAGTTTTTTCTCATAACTCTTTCTGATGTGGTATCCAGGTATCTGCTCTGCTGTTTTCATTTATGATTGTGAAAGATGCTCTACAGGGGATAGAATCACTGATGAACAGGACATCTCCTTTCTCACTTCAGTCTGCACAGCTTCTTTACAACACCTTTTTTCTTAGTAAGGAGCAAGATTTATTTGTCATAAAACCCCCAGTTTCTGTAAAGAGATATCAGTCTGTTTCTTTTATTATTTTGAGATTCCCACTGTCACTAAGCAGCAGGGTCTTGCTCCAGAAATACATTCTCAGACACTACTTTTTCCTCTAAAATAGCAGCACTTTAACTCAGCCAGCTATGTTCTTTTGCAACCTTTCTTAGAGAGGTTGCTGGACCTCTCAGGTACATCAATCCCAGACCTGGTATACTGGGAAGAAGGCCTTTGCTCAAGCAGAGCTATGTTACTCAATGGTTATAAAATACTCAGGCTTTAGAAGCTATCACAAAAAGATCTACAATTGCAGCAGGGGATATAACATAGTGGTAGTGCATGAGAATGAAACCTCCAGAGATAAAAGTCATGAACTTGTAAAGTGTTCAAATGTATTGTGTCACACACCAATTTTAGAATATTTTTTCTTATCAGGCATTTACTTGAAATACTTTCAACTCATTTGGCAGACTAATTCTTCTATGCCTCACTGCAAATCTCTTGAATGCCGGTAGGATTACTCAATATTGCTGTATCTTAATTTATTGAGCTTCTTTGCTATGGGATATTTAACAAAATATTAAAGCATTAGGCATAATTAGAACATGACTAAATTAATTCTTGTAATGTTGATTATACTGAGTTACTGAAAAGTAATACAATCCTGTGCTGCAGACCCTGCATCGCCCATAAACCAGCTGACATTATAGGAGATATATAGCAGAGAATGTGATAAGAAGGCACCAAATCTTGCAAAATTGTAGTTGACAGCATGCCTATTGGTTTTAATGCTAGAAATTTGCAATGTTTAATAACAGATTACTAAGTAATTAAGCACCGTTACACTTGCACTGAGTTTTATTATTCAATCCTCAACTCTTCCTTTGTTCACCTAACCAGCCATTCAATCCTAGAAAGCAAGCACCTTTGTCAAGCATGGTTCAACCTTGTGCACCTCTGCTGGTTGTTCTTCATCATCTTGTCCTTGGTGTATCTGGAGATGGATTCCAAAAACACATGCAGCACAAAATCCAAGATTGATGACTAAGATAATTTTGGCCAACATATAGTTCCACAGATCCTCCATTGTAAAGTTCTTAAAAGTTGGCACAAAAGTCTCAGCCTCCTTGCTGGGGCCTCTGGAACCAGTGCATGTTTTTTATGGGTGACAGGCAGTGTTTTTGTATTAAGCAGCTCTCAGCATTTGTGAATGATTCCTATTCAGACCCATGACTGTGGGGACATAAGTAGAAATCTAAGGTCCTTCTAAACCAATGCTCCACTGCTGTTCATCACAAAGGATGTCAATAGATACGGAAAAATAGAAGCAGATTTTGCCTGTGAAGATGGAAGGAAAAAGGATAGCAACTATTTCGATCTTTTCCATTCCATCAGTAGGATGACTCCCTCAACCACCAGATCTGTATCCATACCTCCTTTTGCAACGAGCATACCTGTAGATTGCCTTCACCTTGCTCATTCCTCTTGCCAGTGTTAGTCCTGTATATGGTCTTCTTAATTTTGCTAAGTACTTCAGCAGTGTTTCCTCTTTGTTGTCTGCCCTTGCTTTCACCTCTTTGGTGCTCTATTGCTTATTGTATTTTGCTGAGAAGTTTCCTTCTTAGTCAAGTAGGCTGATGCCAAAATCACCCTCCTCCATGAGGGAATTGCTCCTTCCTGAGCTCTCACTGCATTTTAAAAATCAGGCAGCAATCTCAGGCCCTTCTCCCCAAGGCTGTTTCACTGATAATTTCGCCTCCTAGTGATTTCTTCAATCGCTGATCCTCAGTATGGACCTGAGAGGCAGCACTCTCATCCTCCTTCCTTAGAAGGAAGCTGCAGGAAATTTTTGTACAGATTATGCTGTTCTAGTGCCCGGAACAAAGCATTTTGATAAACATTGACGTAGGCCCTCCTTAAATAATGTATGTTTATTTTGATTCAGATGGAATTGAGTTTTTTTTTGAGGAGAATTATGCTCACCCTTGTATCTGTCTTAGGCAATGAGTGAATAGAAATGTTAATTTCAGTGATCTCAGTGATCAGCTCTTCCCTTTAAGAGAAAATGTTATCTCACTCTGAGAAAATATTTACCTGGGCTTTAAGGATTGCCTCATGTGGCAGGAAGGGATGAATTTCTTTGCAATGGGCTGAGGGTTTTTCAGATCCAGCCATGCCAAGAGACACCAACACTGTCAAAGCAGTTGTGAACATCAGTGCTGTAAGAGTGGTATGTCATAGCCAGACTCTAGTGAGCTAAGTTTCTTGAAGCCTGTTGAGGTGTAAGAATCTGAGTAACCCTCAAGAAAAGTCCGGGGCACTGAAGAATGAGGCAGGATGGGTTTCTAAATTCACATCTTCTGAGACACCTACTAAGGACACAGAAAGTACTAGAGAGTTGCACAGGATGAAGCAAGCTTTAGGATCTAATTAAAATGGCAAATTTATTTTTACTTCATTGGCCTTCACAAATGTTGCAAATGAGTTAGCATTCTACACATACATTTACTCTAATTTATTCTAGTTTATTCTGTGGGTGACTTCAGGGGACTGCCAGTGCTAAGATAGTCTGCTTCTTCAGAGGTATGACTGAACACTGGCATATTGGATCTCTCAAGTCAGCACATCAGTACTCCAGCCCACAGAATAGTAAGGGAAATGGTACGCGCTTCTGCTTGGTGATACAAACTGTTCTGTGACCTAGCAAAGCATGCATCTGTGGGCAAAAGAAATCTTACGTAGACTGGCATTAACCAGCAAGGCTCCATGATGTGCAACAAAACACCAGAGATCCCACTCAGTCCTCTTGCGTAGCATGTAATAGCCCATTTAAAATGATCTTAGTGTCTGGCCTTCATTTATCTTTCTGTAATTTACCCCTTCTTCATGAAAAGAAAAGCCCGGGTGCCAAAGGCTGTACATTACTCTCCTCTAAAAAAAATACTGCAAACTCATCAAAAATGCCATGCAGACTCCTTGCACTGTCATCAAGGAAGACATTGACTGGACACTGACTGGATTCTTCATCTATAAAAAGATAAATTATTTTAAAAAAACAATCACATTTTATTAAATAATTCTTTAGAAGCACAGCTTTTACAACACGTGATGCGCTAGAAAGGCTGATACATTAGCAAGCCGTGTTCACAAAGATTCTGTTGATGCTGATACTCAAAAGGGGAAAGCTTACGCTTTGGTGATCTTTAAGGAACACTGAACTCCTTCCACACAGCCCAGCACCAGAGTTCAGACATGCCAATAGGCTCTTTGGCTTTTCTACTTCACAGAAAGCAAGCCAGTACCTTCCAGCTTCTACGTTCTGGGGCAGTGACACTTGTGTTACACCATTTTGCACAGACTTTGGCTATTCCTAGCATTCCTTCTGAAGAAGAAAGTTAAAAAATTTGGAATGCATTCAGTGTTCAAGCCCTCAGGTCAGTGGTCTGTGCTGCTGCAGAATAGGGTGTTAACATTTGCATCAGTTTATACTTGCCTTACATGTCCACATTTTTTCCTCATAAAATCTTTATTTTTACTTGGGAAAAAAAAAAAAAGTTCCAGTGAAGGCTTATGAAGGCTCAGAGAAGAGTAACTTTCATTATTCAGAGCCAGGACCCACTAACAAGTTCAGGCAACAAAATCCACTTGTTTTGGTGTCAACTCATTCACAGTTTTCAAAGCACAGTTGGAAGAAAACAGAGGAAGTATTGAGATGTGACCAAATAGGGTTGATGCAAAAGGAGCTGCTGTGTGGAACACCACCATCAAAAGCTGAAAGGGAAAACTATGGTGAAAAAGGGACACATGCAGCCACAGACAAGTTATAGCCTGGAGAAGAAGGTGGGATGAGTGCTGAAACACAAGGCAGAGTGGAGAATCCTAACTGCAGGCTGCTATCAGAGCTGGCCTGCAACAGGCTTAATGTTGCCTAGGATCAATAAAATCATCAGTAGCTGTTCTGCTTTGAAGAAAACCAACAGTTAACATCAACTACTCTGCTGGTCCAGCTAATCTGATATCTCGCATCATACCGAAT
Source organism: Tragopan temminckii (assembly GCA_028571105.1). Lineage (NCBI taxonomy): Eukaryota > Metazoa > Chordata > Aves > Galliformes > Phasianidae > Tragopan > Tragopan temminckii. The sequence continues at coordinate 41,341,293 of JAOWBP010002392.1, forward strand.
ATAATCTTATGATGAAAATTAGCTAAATTAAAGTTCTGACAGGTAATGCAAAGCCAAATCCGGCAATTCAGTTGTACTATTCGAATCTATGATCAATAATTTTGATAAATAGAACAACATATTGCCTTTGATGTCTTAGATAAAACAATATCACAGGAACCAGCATGTGAAATACACACTTGCGTCCAGTAGCAAGCCAAAATCATTTCTTATTTCTGAAAAAGTCATCAGTGGCATAAAGCTGCTCAGCACTTTGACTGGGGTAGAAACACAAAATAAAAGGCTGAGAACAAGGAGTCTGAACTGCCATTATAAGCCTTAAGAATAGTCAAACACACTGCTGAAATAGCAGTGATGACAAGGAGTGTTGAGAAAAGGACAATTGAATGAAGGAACAGGGATATCACAGCAAAGGACTATTTTCTGAAGAAAATGACTGAAATGTTTAAGGTGGACTTAAAATTCGTCTCTTTATGACAAATTGCACTAACACATCTGATGAGATTGTTCAGATTGAAAATGTTATGTCTACAGTGCTGCACATAAATCATTAAAAATAGTTTGCTGGTTCTGCTTTCAAGACCACAGCCTGTTTGGCAAAAAGCGTGGCTTTCTTTCCAAGCTCCTTCAGGTAGTCCACCAAAAATAATCTGGGAACAAAGCAAAACCAACAAACTCACACATTACCTCTCCCTACAAATTTTACCAGTTCTGAGAACATATCTTGTACATATGATTCCAAATGTGCTGAAACAAATCTTCTACGGCATGAAAAAGAACATGAGCAGACTCAGTAAAATGAAGGGACTGGAGCACCAATACCCTCTCACATTGTATCTACAAGAAGTAGGAGGGACATGCCATTAGAAGGTAGCAGGTCTGGAGTATACAAACAGAAATACAATTTTTTAATTAAATTTTTAATTAAATTGTAGGTCCTGTTACAACAGGATGTTATGGAAGACAACTGGGATCTAAAGGATATTAGATGAACTCACAGGGAACAAACAGGTCTTTCACAGACTGTTAAACACAACTGCTAAGAATGCAGCTGGGTCAGGAAGTACCTGAACAGCTGACTGCAGAAAGCTGGCATGACGTGCTTGAGAAGGGATCACTTTTATACAGGATATGTTCTTTGTTTCAGCTGGAGTCAGGGCAGTACACTATACAAATCTTTGCTCTCGTTCAGGAAGAAAATTCTTTTTCCCTTGTTCCTTCTTGCAGTGCAAAGTGTACTGGCTTACAATACCTTTGTACTTTCTGCTGGCTCAAGAAGCAAATCACTATGATCTCCTAAATCAGAAAATTTCTGTTAACACACCTGCAAGCTCAGAGATTTATTACACATTTACTACATTTGAAGTCTGAGGGATTTGGGTGCTGCCTCAGATCTGTTCAAGAAATCGGGAATAATGAGCTCTTGAGAACTACATCATCAGAAGCTAACCATTCTATGTTGAAAAAGATCTTCTTAAATCTTAGAAAGATGCTTACAGAAAGGCTTAGGTGTACATCCCCCCCACTGACTCTGTATTCTCAGCCCTATCTAGCCAAAACATCGGAGTCTAGAAACTTCCATACTATTTCACCTCTCACAAAACGTTAGAACAACTTGGGTTGGAAGGGACCTTAAGGCCCCTCCACACAGGTTCAAGACACTGCCCAAGGCTGGGTTGTCACCCAATAAATCAACATTTAATGTGACTTCAGGTTAAAGAATTGTCAACTTTCACAGCTTCTCTATGTTGTTCTAATCTTCCATAACCTTCGCACTCCTTTAATAACCCTAAAAAAATTTATTGCAAATTTGAGAACAAAAAGGATGCTGACCTCATGCTGTATGTGGGCGCCTGAAGTGCTTCGCAGTACTCCACACCACATCCACGTGTTAGTGGTGTTTGCAGAGTACGTGACAAAATAAGTTCAAAAGTGTGATGGCAGCCCTCTGCCAAAGGCAAAGCATCTATCTTTCGAGTATTCTCACCAAAATCACATACATTTGTATTAGCTATTCTCTTATGCTGTCTAGCTGGAGCAAGTGCAACACAGCAAATGTACTGAGGGAGCATGTCGATGGTTCAGGACAGACCATGATCACTTCTAAGATTCCTGGATGACTGAGGACCCCATCCAAGACCGCTGTGTAATCAACGCAATCCACTTGCTCCAAGTGGCATCAGTTGCATGATGGGTGGAGGGAACCCTTCCCTTGAACATATAGTTCAGCACTGGCAGTGGAGGCGCCAGAAGGAGCTGCGTTTCAGTACCGATTGCTTTGGAAGCAGCCCAAACTCCCTCATACGTGGCTAGGATCTCGTTGGAGTTCAGCCCTCTTCCGACCCTCTGTATGCTCTACTTCAGAATTGCAGGGGTTGGCCTCGGGTCCCTCCTGAGGCTCTTTGCCACAGACTCCAAGTGGGACCTTTCTCTCCAGCAGCAGTGTAGAGGATGTTCTATACATCCTGTCCCGTCTGTACTGGCCCCAAGGCCACAGCATGGGCTATCTCCTGTTTAATCTGTTCAAAAGCCTGCTGCTGCTCAGGGTCCCCCATGAAGTTATTCTTCCACATCACCCGATAAAGGCGACTTACAGCAAGGCATTAGCAATGTCAGTGGTGGCATACCACTTGGCTGATTTGACTCCAGCTCATACTGGAGTTCTAAAATGTCTGGTACAGCAGCACTCAGTGAGGGTATGACTTATTCAGTTAGCCTACCATCAGCCTCCATTCTCCACTGGCTTTATGCACTGGCCATATGGGGCTGTTAAAAGGCGAGTGAGTTTTGCTCTCTAGTTGATGAATCAACTTATGAATGGGAAGCAAACAATCCCTGTTGGCGCAGTACTGCCATCTGTGCACCGTTTTTGTAGCAATCAGTACCTGTTCTCATCCACCCGCAGCAATCCCACAACAGACAGATCTTCTGATAGGCCAAGTAAAAAAAACAGCTGCTTAACACCTTCTGTGTCTACAGCAGCTATTCCAGCTACTCCAAAGGCCCACTGACAACTCTTGGAACCCTAAAAATACTCCATCTGAGGTAATCAATACCAAGTATACATGGAGCCCCTGGGCCAGTCACAACAGGATGTTTTAGCCAGTCTTTACCAGCAAGGCTTATTTTGGCCTCCAACATAGTCAACTCTTTGGAACCCCCAGTCACCCCAGAAATATAAATTGATTCTGTCTGTTCGTGACTCAAGCGCATTAGAGTGCACTGCATGCCAGCGTCTACCAACAAGTGCCTCATATTTCTGTGGTTATGATGTGCCAGGCCACCGAATCCACACAGTCCAATACACTCTCTTTAACCTCTTCCTGCTCCCACATTCTCAAGCACCAAAGCTTAAAGTTTTAGGAAAATCTCTTTTGTCCAAGGTCTTTCAAGAAAAAACTTACAGTCTGTGATCACACTCTTGTGAACGAACACTCCTCTGTCCCTGTGAAGGCT
>JAOWBP010002392.1:41355822-41394670 GCA_028571105.1 Tragopan temminckii
AAACTTCCTCCTAATATCTAACCTAAACCTCCCCTGTCTCAGTTTAAGACCATTCCCCCTTGTCCTATCACTATCCATCCTCGTAAACAGCCATGTAAACTCCTATTTATATGCTCCCTTCAAGTACTGGAAGGCTGTAATGGGGTCTCCCCAGAGCCTTCTCTTCTCCATGCTAAACAATCCCAGTTCCCTCAAGCTTTCCTCATTGGAGAGATGCTTCAGCCCTCTGATCATCTTAGTGGCCCTCCTCTGGGCCTGCTTGAAGAGCTCCATGTCCTTCCTGTACTGGGGGCCCCAGACCTGAATGCAGCACTTCAGGTGGGGCCTCACAAGAGCCAAGTAGGCATCTAACATCTAACTCATGGAAGCAGCAGAAAGGCACACTCGTTGAAGAATGAGGACACCTAGCTTTAAGGTGTCAGGAGACGGTCTTAGGTTCCAGTCAGCAAGCTTATTTCTAGGCTTGTATCTCCTCCTTTGTCTGTGTCACATAAATCATAGTGAGTTTGGATTGATCTCAGCATGAACAGAACCATACTGTGGCAGTGGGCAGTTTGAATTTCCCTTTTTTTCTGCTCATGGCGATATCATTATTGACCTTTCAAGTATTTATAGTTTTATAAGTTCATTACTTATCTTCTGGTCATATCACACATTCTACATTGACTGAAATTAATTTTTTTCTTGTTGTGCAACCCTAACTTTTAAAAATAAAGCTATTGCAGAGTTTTATTCCAAGGCATTATCTCCTCACTTAGTGGTAGCTTATACAGTACATTGCCATGTTTTTCTTTCATGATCAATTTAGGTCATTAAATTGTTGTATATTTAGTTGATGTTTTCATTAGCAGATTATTTTCTTGTAGACTTACACATTTTTGTAAAACAGCGGGAAATCCTAACATGCAAAATATTAGTATGTGTTTTTCTTTTCAAATGGTCTGAGCATTAACATTCCATAAATAACCCAATTTTTCCTTTGAGTTGATAAGTAGTCAAATATTTTCACTAAGGACATTTTTATTTTATCATTCAGAATGTGAATGTATTTAAATTTGACTGGCAATTATTGGTGGTGAATGGAAGTTAAATATATGAGTGTTTGCCTAATTTAGTTTTGTTAATCTCATCTTCAGCACTACTAAGTAATAGCTTGAGGGACCATCAAGACAAAAGGCTCATGACAGGCTCATAGGTTCATATATTGTGGTGGTATACTAACTGAGGCTGTGTCTGCATCTTCCACCAAGAACCAAGGAGAGATTCCAGCTACTGAACTCAAGAACTTTAAAATGCTATTTATTTTTAGTAGGAAACTCTAGGAAATACGTAAATGCACATACAATCTCGCTTTGCAGTTTCTCTGTGTTCAGTAGCAGAAATGTTATCATGTGACATCTCCTCAAATATCATATGTAATTCCATGCATACACATTCCTCATGAAACTGTGTTCATCTACATTAGTTATTTATACTGAGAGTTCAGAATCTTTGCAAATGTTGAAACCATCTTCTTATCTTCAGTATGTATGTATATGACATATATTCAAAGTATGTATTCCAATTGTCAAATCCAAAGCACAGCATCATGTGAGCCTCTGTGAAGAAAATTAACTCTATCTCAGCCAACGCCATGATAACTGTTTGCAAACCCAGTGACCCACTTTCTATTTAGAATAATAGAACAGAAGTGTTTAAAAATATTATTTGTTCATCTGCCTTGCAGAAGGATGAGTCAGGAAGAAATGGTTATTCTGTGCACAACATTTAAAAAGGAAAAGCTAATACGATATGACAAATTATGTGTAGAACTGAAATGATGAAATAATTGATCTTCTGGAGATTAGTTTAATTGCTTTTTGTCTTTTGTCTTTCATATGCAAATAGGCAACTGCTTGTATTATAAAATGTTTTGCAGCTCAGAGGAGAACTTATTAGCTGACTTGCTAGCAGAGTTCAGCAAAATGTCACCTTCTAAGTGCAAGGTATTTTTGTAAGCAGGGTCTAGCAAAGGTAACTGTTATCACTGCTTAGGCTTCATATTCCCACCTATCTGAAATTGAAAGAAATTTCAATTTCTGCTTACAATTCAGATCTTGCTATGGAAACAAACGTATTTTTAATTCACTAGATAAAGTCTAACTCGGGATGATGCCACCTACTTTATCAGTATGTTCAAAATCTGTGTAGATTTATATGGAATGTACTTACTGTTGTTGTAAGTAATTGTAACCATCAGTAAGGGCCTTTGAGTGTACTTAAAGACACTAAGCATTTCAGGAATTAAGGATGTTAGCATTTTCTTAAAATACCTTTTCTTTTTAGTGCTCATGCAACCGTCTGTCACAATGGGTAATGTGTCTGTATCACTTTCTATTCTGAAAAACTCTTTTTTCCTATTTCCTTGATTTGCTAAAAAAAAAAAAAAAAGAAAGATATTAGCTAGCAAGAGAAAACGATCTTTTTAGAGAACATTTCTATAAGGAACAGTATTGCCTCAGTCTTCTGTTTGCGTGGTATTTTTTGCTCCTTAGCTACTTGCTTCCCTTTTTCTGTTAAGAAAACATTTACAAATTAAAAAAAAAAGCTGGGAAGAAAAATAAAGGTCAAGCAGTAGAATCTTTTCAGTTCAGCTCCTATCAACATTTATGATATCCTATAATATGTCAGCCCAAAGTGGACCATGCCAGTTTGTCTGTGGGCCTCCAAATTGAACTGACAAACCTAATGTTCATCCTCAACATTGTCCACATATTTATATTAGATGTGCATGATACTGAGAATGTGCTTGTTTTAAAAGGAATAGAGAGGCTGAAGACAAAACAAGCAATAAGTTATCTTGTCTGTGCTGTGCCCTTAAAACTGTTCTATGATACTATCTCCAAAGGATGTAAAAGTCCCCTGTAAATTGCAGTGACTTTTTGCGATGACAATTCAGTTAAAACTTTGTCAGGTTTCATGCCGTACACTATAACCAAGCACTAACATGCTAAATTTAAATGTATTCCTCCTCCTAATAATAAAGAATTTATAAAAAGAAGTCAGAACCCTTTGCTAAGGAGATAACCATACTTTCCCTCTCTTAAATCTAATGTAATAAAACTGTTTATTCTTTTTAATTTTGTTGATTTTAATTTTGTTTGCTTCTTAGTATTTCAATAAAATGTTGTTCGTTGTTGAAACCAAAGATATCCATTTTCTTGTGTCTTGTGTGGATTCTCTGCCGCCTATGGATTGAGATCATAACACGTTGTGTGCATCAGCATTTGCACAGTTTTCCTTCTCTCTCTCTCTCTGGTCGTCTGTAGTTACAGAACATAACGTCCCCATGAAATTACTGAAAAAATACAGAGATATAATTAAAAACATAAAAGTATCAGAATATTTTTAAGGTGTTAAAACAAGATATATTACAATGTCTTTATGGTATTGAAGACAGTACCTTCAAGTGTCTACCTCTTATTTCTGACTGATAAATGGCAATGGCTTCAAGAGTCAAGAGAGAGAGACGTAGGCAAACATATATATTCACACACAGGCTTGAATCCCTGGTGAATTAGAACGTCATTTCCTTGAGGCAAAGACCAAGCACGGGTAATTTCAGCTTGTCAGTTAAGCAGAGCAAAATCTGTGACACAGCTTAATACAACCTTTTTCTTTTTATTTCAGCACTAAGCCTGTCTGTGAGTTAATCTGAAAAGACAGAAAGGTGTAGCTTAAAGAAATAATAGAAATGCATGTTGTTTAGGGGCGCTAAATTGCATTTGCCATTGTTAGTTAATTTTCAGCTTGGGCATGTGCTCATTAAAATGCATTGTCAAAACATAAAGACTTAGACATAATTTCAGAGGGGAAAAAACTACTATGTGTGCATATACAGCCTGTGATGTCTTTAATCTTAGGAACTACTGATTTTTTGGGGGGGCATGCTATCAAGCTGTTCATTAAACAGTTGTAAATTTTAATTTCTTTTTTTCCCCTCATCTCTGGTATTTAATTGAATGACAGGTGATGATAGAAGTGTAAGGTACAGACTTTCTTGGCAGTCTTTTACGGTTGCTGGGAGCTATGGTGAGGTGGAAAGTGTTATTCACTGCAATCACATAGGAGGTTCCTGCCCCTTCTTATTCACAGTGCTTCTCTGAAAATCCTTCTCCCTCAGGGTTTGGGATTAGCTAGTCAAAGAGGCTTTTTGCTGTAGAGGCTTAATAAATTTCTGCCTTTCCTTGGGGAGAAAATAATGTCAGGTGTGGGTGAAGAGACGAACATGTGAAATGTGAAGTCTTGGAAAGAATAAAGTGATTAGTTCCTCATTAAAGGGTCAGAGAGAGATGCTGTAACTATAGTAACCACTGCTATATGAACCTCTACCCACCTCCCTGTAACCCATTTGGTTACAAAGACAATTTCAATCTGTTGTTATTTGTTTGTAGAGCTCTTTCTCTAATGAAATGGTCACAGTGTAAATGATGTATCATATGCAAATATATGTATTTATATGTATTTGTATACACACATACCTAGATGCAGAAAAAATGAATTTGCTTGTGATTAGCCAGACAGATGGGTAAATCCACCCATATAAATACCCATCACCCCTCATTTTAAATCTGTTTTTCTTCATGATTAATGGAAAAGAAATGCCTTCATGACTCAGGAACTACATTAATATTTAAGAATACTTGTATCTCTGTGCATATTTCCATTCTCTGAAGCACTGCCTGTTTTATTTCAGCTACTTCTTTCTAATAAAATACAAATAATATTTAAAATTTAAATAAATGGAGTCTTTCTTTGAAATCCTGTTGCCTTTGTTAGAGCCAGTTCCTGATCTTTCTCAGGTCAGCAATGCCATTAACCTGTTTCCCTGCATTTATTCACATCCGCTTAGCTGCATTAATGCACAATAATATGTTGCTACTTGGAATGAAATGACTTAATATTTAACTAGATGATATGATCAAGGAAAAATTTGACAGACAAAATACTGGCAAGTATTCTCCCTTCTAAGGTCATATTGAGTCTTACAATATTCAGCTATCCAAATTCTGGCATGAACTAAAAAGAAAGAAAAAAGAGCTCTATGTGAGTTACACCTAGAGTCAGCGGATATTTTAAGGTTCCATATTTTAAGGTCCTAGAAATCCTGAGAACTCTCAGTCAGCAGAACTGAAAATTTTATTTTGTGCAGAACTGAACATTTTATTTTGTTCAAAACAGTTTTATTGCAACCAAAAAAAAAAAAAAAAATCAAGTCCTCACATTTATTGCTAATATTGAGACTACTTCAATATTTCTATCAGCAATAATGAGCTAAATTTCAGCTAAAGTCCATCCGTAAAGGGTCTTTTGCTCATGTCAGTGTAAATAGCAGCTGAAATACCATTAAGGTTCAAACATATCTCCACACACTTTCTTTTACAGCAGAGTAGTTGTAAGACCTACAAAGTCCTACAGTGATGCTCATAATTCCAGTAATAGAGATGTGTGGGTTTTATGGATCGTGCAACCTATTCTGATAGTTTGCTTTGACTTTCAGTTTGATTCAATGGAGAGGGTAGAATCACAGTTTTGTGCTCAAAAAAGATCCTTTGTGTACTCTGCTTGTCTTCAACTTTTAGAGAGAAAAAATCTCTGTTTCTCAATAAAACATCTTTATGAAGCGCTGTGAAAGAACATATGGGACCTGAGTCTACTTCTCATCTGTGCATAACAGAAGCAATCAGAGAAGCCCTCAAAAGATATGTTGCTTTAGGCATTTGCAGCCAGTAACATAGAAAATGGGATTTTGTGACACACAGCTTTATTTCTCAGAATACTGTTGATTTGTAACCTGCCAAAATTAAAAATCTACCTCATCTCTTCATTGTATCTGCAGCACAGGATGTCAGCATAAGCATCTGAAGACATCTTTGTTTCTTTGCCATTTTTTATATAGATGTATTTTGAAATGTCTTATGATGCGCTGTGATATTTTTCTCTTTTACCTTTGAAAAGGAACAATATTTTTATTGTGTTTCAGAATAAATAAATGGCAGACATCCCCTATTTTCTGCTTTATCTTTCGGAGAGAACTTACCAATATTTTCTTTTTTTATACAATGGGCATTTACTATTTTTTTCTTCTTCAGACCAGTTAATGAACAATCGAGCAACTTCTGCTCTGGCCAAGATCGTACTGAATATCTTGTTCTCTGGGCATGTGAAGTGGTGTACTTTTGTACAATATTCTGGCAGATCTTTACCTTTTGCATATTCAGCCTGGCACTGAGAAAATGGTTATGTATTTCTGGAGTTCCATTCTCTTGAAGCTAGGAATGGGAATGGCTTTTATTGTGAGCATGTTCATGTGTAAAAGGAATACTTTGAGCAATGCTGTTATGGATCATCTAGTCAGCCCTGACATTTATAGTTACATCTCTGGGGCTGAATCATGCCATCTTTTTTCCACTAAGAAGAGAATTCTGCTGAATTTCTAAACTAGTTTTACTGGCTATATTCCACAACTTAATTAGATGTGAAGACTATAACGTAGCTTGCTATTTATGTCATCAAATACTCTTCAAAAATAAAGTCTTAACATTTTTGTTTCCCAGTCTCCCTTTTCTGTGAATTATTTTTTTTTTTTTTTTTTTTTTTTCCTATTGTTTCCTTTTACTTTATTTTATTTCACTGCTAGTCATGGTCCCTAGCTACACGGTTGCTCAGTGGACTCTGTTTACAGCCAGACTAGTATACGGTGTGCATGCTGGGTTAACAGGAGCTATGGGGATGGCCCTTGAGCCTCGTAAATGTACACTCAAAAAAAAGCTCAACAAACTGGTTTTCTCAATCTCCAAAGGGCGTGTGGCAATAATGACACAGTAAATAGGATCCTAATACTTTTCACAGCAATACCTTAAAGCCTTTATCCAGGATTCTCTAGTGTAAATGTTTCAACAACATGTAAATATAAGACCTATTTTTGGTTTCTTCTGAGTAAAAGCACTATTCAGTCTCCAGTCCTTTATTTCTTCTCACCTTCAACCTCTTCTTTCAGTACTCTTTCAAATAGCAGTCAGTAAACTCTCACTCTTAAACCATCACATTCATACGGGAACAGGAACTTGATGGAGTCAAGAGTTTAAAATACTATTCAAGAAGCTCATTTGTCTCACTGAAAGTACATAAATTGCTAGATGCTAGAGTGAATCTTGGCCATCATTCTTTTCCAGTGTTAAAACATGCCTCCATAGCTATTCTCAGCCATATTTAATGCTAGTTTGTGACTACTGCTATTTCTTAAATCAGAACGTTTTGTCTGTGCTTTTCTCTGATTGCAGTCAGAGATCTTGAACAGCTATGAAATGCTCCAATTCTGGGCAAAATCTTGCGAACTATTTCAAGCCTTGGTTGTTATTTGCAGTCCCTCAGCCTTGCTGGAATGCTGCTCTGTTTGCTATCACTGCAGTTCAGCTGCCTTCCCTGACTGCAGCTGACCTCCTCCCTCACTGTTTCTTCATGAAGCAGAAGGCAGTGAGGTAGCATACACTCAAACCCAGGACTTCTGCCCATAGGAAACCAGACTTCATGAGTTTTTCTGCACAGTAATAGCTTTTTCTCCACTTACTGCTTTTATTATTAGTTGTCATTGTCTAAAACCTAAAACAAAGCCTATGCTTTAACTATTAGCTCCTTTGTCAGTGTATTCCACAGTGAATTTTCTGATAACTGTTTTATGAAGTAATGAAAATCTTTGGCAAAACAGTGAACAAGCAGGAGCAGCACAAAGGCAGTGTCTTGGGAAACATGGGTTTCACAGCATGAAATCAAGATATACTGGGGAAAAAAAAAGCATTCTCATCTGAAAAGATGCTGTAATAGGCCAGAAGTGAGTTTAAATGAAAGTTTTGAAAACTGGGAGTTGAGACGTGCCTATTTCGGAGAAAGAAGGAAAATGAAGCAGTTTTATGTTGAGGCACTGTGAAGGTTGCACAGTTTTATTGAGGAATAGTTTCAGAGATAGTTTCTCTAGGCTTTTAGTAGTGCAAGTAATGATGCTGCAGTTACAGTTACAACATTGATGGAACACTTTAAAATACATGGGGAGATTCATGGAGCGTTGTTCCTGAGTAGCAGTAAGAAACGGATTACTCAAAGCAGAAGAATGTGCACTGTTTGCCTACCTTTATTTTTAACTAAACTTCATAAACACACAACAGTGGATGGGAGCTAAGAAGTAAATTATAGAAAAAAAAAAAGGAATTAAAATCCAAGATAGAAGGTATGTGGAGAGGGAAACCAGGATCTGCCATTTTATTCTTTACCCAAAATCATTTCTAGGGTCCTCATTTGGGGAATTTCAAGTTGGGACTGTACTTATAAAACCCAGCTCATGTGTGCGTGCAGAAAGTTTAACTATTCATTTTTGCAACAAGATGCAACTGGAAATTAAGTGAGTAAGCAGAGGCAAGTCGTTATGCAGCACCCCACAAAAACAAAAGAAAGTTTTATCACTTTTGTTCTGCTTTGACACCCTCTTTGTCTGGAATCTGGCTTGGCTTTAAGTACATATTTTTATGACACTTTCTATATTAGAAGACTTGCCTCATATTACACATTAAAATCCTGGAAAATAATTTCAAACCACAAGTCCCTCTATGCAGTATCTGATGCACAGACTCAAATGTGAATGATCTAAATCGTTTATTACAAGTTCTCACATTACTTACATGCATTCACAAATATCCTTTTTTAGCTTTCCCATTCGCCCTGACAACTTTCCCATGCACTTTTACATGTTAACAGAGTATTCCATAAGCACTCCAAAACCGTGCATGCGTGTGCTTATACAATCAGAGCCATGAGCCATTCCATTTGCTTTTTCTCTTCTTCTAGAAGTGTCCTTGGTTCTCCCGCTGTTTATCTTGTTTCACAGCTGCTGCTCTGAATAGCTTTTTCTTATATTCCCACACTACTTTTATTTTTTTACAATTATTTTTACAATTTGTTTCGTATAATATGATGTGAAGCATATATTGTTTTGTTTTCTCATGTAAAATATGTAATTAGCACCTTAACAATCCAATGAGATCTGATAGAAAAAGCAAAGAATTTCAAAAGTTTTCTTTTTCCCCTTACAAAAGGAAAAAAAGTAGAAAGCATGCAAATCATCACACATCTTGGAAGAATGTTTGATGGATGTTCAGATAGGTTAAAACACAGAAAATATGAGAAAATAGATAAAGTTTAGGAAAAAATAAAATAATGTGTAGCAGAGTGTATGGGAACTACTGAGTCATGATCTGAACCACTGATTGATCACCTGAAGCAAGGACTGAAACAGCCATGGGAGCACAGGTGAAGGCAATTCACCTCTGTGACTGGAAGGGAAGTAACCTGGCATACCTCTTCTAGACCCCATTTAAGGGCTGGCTGCCACTGGGGAAGGATTTCTTTCTGAAGATCCCTTCTTTTGGAATGTTCTACTGTGAGCCTAGGACACAAGTGAGCATTTCATTTTGATTGTCCCTTTCCACCACGATAGTCCTTCTAACTATAAATCTGTAAAATACCATCCTAACCTCTTCTAACTGTGCATTCATTAATTGTACACAGAGCAAGTATAAAAGGAAGAAGTGAAAAACTGGCAGATAATAATAAGATAACAATGTAAAGGTATGAAAAGTAGTAATCTTGTAAAGCTAATATTTACTCTTTTAACACTAAAACTTCTGTGCTGTAGGAGGTATACTACTAGAAAACTGTAATGATGCGAAGACAACAAAATATTATTTTTAATATTTACCAATATTAGAAATAAGTATGAAAAAAATATAAAACAGTTCAACGTGAATCTTGCAGATTAATAACAGCAATTCACTTAAATCTTGCTTTGTTTTTATGTATTAAATATATATAAAATACATGAGAAAGATGTTCAAAAATCAAGTATTCTTCTAGAATATGGGTAAAATCAAGCCAGAATACTTTCAATTGCACATTTGTTATCTTGCCTTTTTGAAAATATCTGTGATGCACAAAAGGAATAAGTTTTAAGGCAACTAGTAAATCTTTTAATTACAGTGAGTAGCACAATCAGTATAGCTTGCAGCAAAAACATGTATATGTGTATGACAATTGAATAACATTAAAAACAAAACTAACTTGTTTAAGGGTTTACACTGCAGTATAAGAGAACTCATTCAGACAAGTATTAAACTTTTAAATTTAATTTTATATACGTAAATGCTTTAAATAGGTATTTCACTTAAATAGCTATTTTGAATTATCTGTTGTGTTTAATATTCAAATTTATATCTCAAAGAAAATCGAGAGATATCTTGGACACTTAGGAGAAGCATGTTGCATACATTTGTGTACTCCATCATGATGCATTAAGAGGTATGCGATGTATACACACTATGTTTATTTTCTCTAGATATATACCCTTCTTTAAAACTAGATCAGGAATATTTCTTTCTCATCCATAAGTATGGATGTGTCAATTCTGTTTTCTTGCCCCTTGATTGTGCTAAAATTATCATTTTATTTTATGTAATTGTACCACAATATAAGATTAAACTTATTTAACTACATGAGTTACGTTTAAAGAGATATCCGTTTGAAGTGATAAAAAAGAATAACTTTTCTTTGTAACTGCAGCTTCATAATCATAGTCATGAGTTTTAAAGTACACACGATCAACATGATGCTGTGATGAAGAACAGTATTATAGCTCTTACTGTAGTTAGCTACAAATTGTACCTATGACTGCTGAGAAAACCTAGACCACAAATGGTGCATCTGTTCCTGATCAAAACAGAGCTTTTCACAGCAGAGCTTTGTTTCTGTAGCCCTTAAACTGTTGCCCTACCATGTGTTTATATGCACTTTGTTTGCAGCCACCAGTGACAGCAAACTGCTTATTGCCTGTTTCAGTCTGATTTAAAGCATGGCATGCAGAATGAGTCACAGCAGGAGTGAGGATTATTTTCAGTGGATGAGGAATTAATATATTAGTATTTCAGAGCTCTCCTGTTATTTGCAGGTGAAAAGCAGAACTCTTACTTCAAGTCTAAATAATTGAAAACAGAAAAAAACTGTGGTTAAATGGTGCTTGCAGTTCTTGCCTTGACATGCTCTATATCCCATCCTCTTCCACAAACACCACTGTTTAGATTGCCCTAAAAAAAAAAAAAAAAAATTAGAAAGCATCCCTAATTATCTTTTGCTCATAGACACTGCCTGGTATTGCAACTATCATGCAGACATGGGAGATGTATATTTGTTAATTATCAGCTTAATGAACTACTCTCTCAGGAAGTTAACTAGGTCAGTCTCCTGGGTTACAGTCATTATTTTTAAAGCAAACAAACAAACTGTTAATGTATCTGTTTGTCGGGTTTAGATTTTAGGTGATGTCAAGCTCAGTGCTGTGCACTTTTGCTAATGATAGCACAGGGTAAATGAAGACATGAGCAATTGCAAAGTTATCAGAGGAAAGAAATCAGCTAAACCAATGCTTGCAACAGTAATTAAACTGAGTCCTGGAGTCAAAAAGAAAATTGTTGCAAATGAAGCAAGAAATTGTTCATTGTCTGTTCTGTCCTCTTCTTTTTGACAGCAACATTTGTAGAATTAAACAGTCTTGGAAATCTTGTCCTGTTTCCAGGTGCAAAGTATTACAGACATTAGGACTTATCATAATGGGAAGGGCTGATGGTTGGGATAGGTGAATAGATGAGGAAAAATAATGTAGCTGGTAATTCTTACCTGTCTCTGATCAGAATAAATTTCTCCCTTTCAGCATTGTTTTTTTTTAAAAAATATTTCTGCTGTTGTTTGATGCCCTGTAGTTTGTGATTTTTTTTAATTCTGCAGTTTGGCTGGTATAGGGTGATGAAGGTCATCATTATGCATTACTTTATTTCTATAATTTATATTTCATCATTAAAACAGATTGAATGATGAAAGCGTGAGGTACCTGCATGTTGCCTAGGCTAGGACTACTTCAGGGTCTTTTTTTTTTTTTTTTTTCCAAAGTCTTATGAAAGTCAATTACCACGTTACTGTCCTGTAATTCTTAGCTTGGTTGCCAGGCTTGAATTACACCAATGCTACATAATGAAATTCATTCTGGTAGCATGTGGAGCAACCTCACTCCACACCACACCAGCATGAGACTGGTTGATATTGTGGCCTTCCACGTGTGGCAGAAATGCCTGCCTACTGAGCTCAGGCTTATGGACAGAGCATGCTCCTCAGTATTGCTCAGTGTTTTCTCTGGATTTGTCTCACTACTTTAGGCTTAGCAGGCTGAGATA
Organism: Tragopan temminckii; assembly: GCA_028571105.1. Lineage (NCBI taxonomy): Eukaryota > Metazoa > Chordata > Aves > Galliformes > Phasianidae > Tragopan > Tragopan temminckii. The sequence continues at coordinate 41,368,128 of JAOWBP010002392.1, forward strand.
GCCTTCTTTTCTCATAGGTGCTTTAAAATGAATTGTATTTCTGTGTGGGGCATCTCAAAGTTATTTGCAGGTCTCCTGTAATTTTTTTTGTGTGTAAGTTGAATGCATTAAAAATCTGAAGGCAATGTTATTTTGACTTATAAGGAGTAAACCTAGATCTGCACCTATGAACAGCCACCAAAAATCTGTGTGGTTGTTGATGCTAGTTTTCTGGTAAAAACAACAAAATATTTTCAGCTTCTTTGTTGTTTGTCAAAAGCATTTTAGCACATTTTATCTGAAAATATCCCTATGTATAATTTCTGTGAAAATCAATTGCGGCAAGATTGGTGCTGGATATAAGATCTTAATGACAAGAAGAACTGGTATTTTTAAATAATTTAGTTTTCAAGAAATAGAGTTTATTGTAAAATGTTGAAGAGAAACACAGCAATTTTTCTGGACTGCTAATAAGGCAGATTTTCTTTTTGCTTTTATGGATAAATCCATTGTTTTAATCTGCTTATTTTATACACTTGATAAAATGAATGATGATAAACCCAGCAGACTTTTAAAGTTCAGCTCATACTGTTTGTACTGTCATATTATTGTGGATTTCTAGTGATGAATGATGCTTATAATGTTATGTTCTCCCTAACCACAAGTCCTCCAGCACAATTTTTTGTACTGACCTTGCTGAGATAGAATATAAGAGATCTAAACCTATTTAAGGAGGAGGTCATTACCACCTGGCAGCTGGACTGGCAAGACATCTTTATTACCAATTTGGCCATTAAGAATATTAGATCTATTACTTTTTTGCTTCACTTTCCTAACCTTCCAAAAGACCTCTATGAAACTTTAGAAGAGATTCCTAAGTGGCCGCAGTGACTATGTCCTACAGCCACACAATCACTCTTGCTGTTGCTTTATACAGTTTGAGGCTTTGTTATAGTCAATGCTATTAGCCCTTACTAACAAAGTTTATCCCTTCTACCTTGGCCTAGAATTATCTTTTTTTTTGTCCCTTCACACCTTCTTAAAAAAACTTGCGTCTCCTAAAAAAAAAAAAAGCATCAAAAAACTTCAAACCTACTTGAAGATGTGGAAAACTCTGGCCTCTTGATTTCTATTACTAGGCAGAACATCTTAGCGTAGCTGAATGGTCATCTGACCATGGCTGATGCACGCAAGTCTCTTTCAGCAGAGATGCATAGAAGAAAAGGGACAGTTTTGCTCTTAAGTTAAGCAAAACTTAAACTTGAAGTCAGTGAACCCCTCTGTGGTTCAATGGGCCAAAGGCAGTAGTTCAAAGAGATAAAATGAGCTCTGCGGCAATTACTGGATGATATCTAGTGGCCTATTTGTGCTGCTACATGTCACTGCAGAGGCTAATGGTATCTTGACTGTGAAATTTTATTGAAACTAAGAAACTGCGCAGTCAATTTTTGAATGGCATACTTAATGTTACTCTATGCTGGGTTTATGCTGTTCCAAAGATAAACAAATGCTGAAATTATAATTTGCCACATAACAATTGCTAAACTCTTTAATTTGGTGTGGTTTGTAAAATAAAATAATTCCTGTCATAATTGTGCTTTGTTTTCCTTAAACACTTTGACATAGTAATTTATATGCCAAGTGTCAAGGTCCAGGGGAAAAAAAAATTGCTAATTTTTTTAGTTCTAGGGCTTAATGTGATGCTGATAATCATGCCTACAACTTGCTTAGATTTAGCAAAGACATGAATCACAGTGCAATTATATTTAGTAAATTGGGGAATTTGTAAGCGAGCCAAAGTACTTAGCAGTTCCTGCTGTAAAATAGTGTAAGAATATGGTACAGTGTTTCCAGATGCAAATCTATTACAAGCTGCACCAAGAGAAGTCAAGAGGAATGTTTTTATTTTTTTATTTTTTAATTTTTTTATTTTTTGCATTAAAACAAATAAGTTCTTAATGTGTGGGTGGTCTTAGACACAAAGTGGATCAGGTTTAGTGAAGAGGAATGGAGCAGGTGAGGAAAGCTACTGAGGCAGCAGAGGGAAAATTTACAACTGCACTGTGTGGCCCTTGGGGAGTGACCCTGCAGCAAGTTTTTTATATATATGTATATATATACACACACACACACACACACCTGCATGAAACATACTTTAAACTGTCCTGTGAAAAATGTTAAAATAAGTACACAGAAGGTTTTCAAAAAGCTATGCCAAACAGAATGCTTAAGGATTCCCTAAATCTGCTTAACCAAAATCAATTTTAACTGGATTCCTCACAGCCATATTTTGCAACTGAAGCCTTAACCAGCTACTGCTTTCTGTGCTCTGTTTCTATGACTCCAGCTTCCCTTCATCTAAAAACTGCTGGAAATAAAGCTAAAGAACCCAAGGAGCTTGTTCAGTCTCGTGCAGCTAAAATAATTTAGCTACCTAACTGATGAGTTCCTGCCTGATTTTCCAGGCTAAGGAAAGGATGGGAGCTTGCTCTGTTATCAGATCTTAGGAAAGAAACAGAAACTCTGATTTAGCCAATTCCTTTGCCCCAGGCGGAACTGATTGCATATAAATACTATCTACAGACATTTGTATGAAGTGCTCTTAAAAACTGCAAGTGATGGAGATTTTACTACTTTCACTAGGAAATCTATCACAGTGCTTAATGCTGGAAATATTTCTCTCTTGATCTCTAGCTCAAAGCTCTCTAGTTGTAGTTCATTATTTCTTGATTTGCCTGAGATGGATGCAGAAAACAGATTAATGGCTTCTCATTAGAAGGAGCTTTTGCCTGTTGCAAGACTTCTTGGTCTCCCTGTAGCTGTCTTCTCTCCAAAGTAAGTAACTGCAATTGATTAATCCCATCCCTATAGGACATTCTGTAGCCCTCTGATTATTCCTTTTCACTGGATTGCTTCCAATCAGTTCATGATATTCTGTGGGATGCTGATCCATTAGCAGTGCTGAGCAGAAAAAGCTGGATGCCACGTATTCAACCCTTCTTTTAATTCACTGGGACACAAGACAGTTTTTCAAGTTTAGCGTTGTTGGTAAGATGTTCGTATTCCTTCCTGTGTTTGGGGAGCTGATCCCCCTAAGCACTAATACAAAATACCATTTTTCCCCCCAAGTAATCATTTAACAAGCATGTTATTTATTTTGAGTGCTTAAACATAAATTTAAAACAAAACAATAACACAGAACAAGATTTAAGGGGAATCAAGTTGGAGAAATGCCAGTATTTTATACCTGCTTAATTAAAATAATAATATACACCCTTCCCTCCAACTTCCCTTACCGATAAAGTAGCCTAAAGAATTGATAACTACACACTATACTCATTTGCAATGAGGGCAACAATCTACACTACTATTGACTTTATACAGTATATAATTAGTTTTGCATAACAGGTACTGTATTATGTTCTGGTATTAAAAGGATTTTAATAGAAATGTCATCTTGCAATCAGTTTCTCAGATGGTAAATGTTGAAATGTATATATATAGAGAATTCAGGTGGGGACTGAATTATTTAATGTAGTTGTTAAGAAGATGAGTAATTTGAACAAAACTCTGCCACCTCTTTCCATGCGAGTCTTTGCTCTCACGTTTGTAGGTAAATTTCTCTAACTACAGCAGATGTGACCTTTTTCTTCCTCCCTTCTCTGGACAGTTATTTTACTTTGAATGTTAGACAAAACTTTCAGCAGTCATATCTTGCCTGTCACTTTCTCTTTATGAATATTCTTTTGTAACTTCCTTGAGTTTGCTGCTCTGTTTACTTCTGTCTCTACAATTCATCGCAATTTTTTCTGACGTTCTTTCAAATTTCGGGAAGCATCAGCACACTTTCAATCCTTTGTTCAATGACAGTTTGTTTGCCACTGAATTCAGATGATGTCTCTTCATCACTGGCAATACTTCAATTACATTAATCTCTGTTGTCACTATTTCTTTCCAGGTAGACTGCTGGTTACAGGCAGTGTAATAAACTGCCATCCTAAACATTAGCTAATCACACCTAATACATTAACATAGATGTTGGAATGCATCTTCATTGTATGGTGAATCAGAGAAATCTAGGGAGGTTTGTATGGTGAATCAGAGAGATCTAGGGAGATTTTCAAGACTGCAAGCCACAGCTATATGTGTTTGTTTTGCTTTGTATAATGATAAACAAAATAATATTGAGTTATGCTAGGATAGTTATGCGTTCTTTGTTTTTCTGTGTGAACTAATGTGGTATCAGTATTTTCTGCCCTTCGCTGCCTAAGATTCCTTAGGGAGTGGAGTTTCTGCAAGTATTTGTGTTAGCAGAAAATATTGCCCTTTGCTCACCTTCGTTGTATGATACCTGCATAAGGAGAAAAGGAAAAGTTACGGGAGTGGAGCACTGACTTGCAGTTGTGTAAGAACAAACAAATTTAATTATGTTTGAGTGCCTCAGATCAATTTGTAACAACAAATTTTAATCTCCACTGCTAAATGCACAGTTCAGCAGAGTAACTGTAATGCTTACCCACGTTACCAGTGAAATAATTCAACAGGTAATCTTATGCACTACTTAAGACGTAGCATACTCTTTAAAAATATCTACAAAGTGATTATTTCTTGTAGAAAATCCCAAGTAGTAAAGTAAAAATATGCCTCACGGGAATAAATGAACAATGGCCCTTTTTTTTCTAATCTTTTGGGCCTGATCTCAACAAATATATAGGCGTCTGGGCAGGAAATGTGAGGAAGGAGGTGCTTGCATCCATCCTACACTCTGAAGCCTCTGTAGGATCCTCAGATCTTTCCACCCTCTATCAGAATCATGCTGGTGGGCATGTACTCTAAGTGCCAAACTGCTTTCATGGTCTCATTAAATGCCTGGAGTTCCATGGAAGCAGACTTTTTATCCATTTTCTGTATAACTTTTTTTCCAGAGATATTGTGCTTATTTTAGTTATAATACACATTAGACTGTGAAGAGGATGAGATGTAAACAGAAATACCTTCCTGGGTCTGCAGGGTTCCATAAACAATAACTCTGAGAAGTGTGGCTTGCTCACGTTGAATATTTTCTCAGCTCTCTGTCTTAGTTGTTATTATGCATTCAATGTCTCTATTCTGAATTCCAGGCGAAGCGTGCAAAAAGCAGGTATTGGATGACCTATATAATTTACAGCAAGTGATACACAATTTGGATGCCAGAGTGAACAGACCCTGGTTTGCAGGTAGGGTATAGTTACTTTTTTCCAAATTCAATGTCTTGTCTGATAATATAGCTGAAAAAAGAAAAAGTGTTAATTAAAATAAAATAGCCTCAAATAACATAAACTGGAAATACAATAAGAATGTGTAAAGCAGAAACACTTCACATTGTTTTCATTCTTTGAATTTTTCCCAAAGATATAATAATCCATCAGACTTTGGCCATTTGTCTGATATGAAAATCTTTCGTTTCAACGAAAAATGAAATGTTTCCATGGAGATCAGCCAGAGATAGCCAAATGACGAACTTCTTGGCTGTACTTTCAGTTTGGTTTCTATGGTTTCCAGACAAGGGGGTGGAACAAGTGAAGTTGCTGAAGTTCTTTTTCTTTCTTTTCTTTTTTTTGCTTTACTGCGTGTAAAAGGTTAGTGTAAACCAAGTGATGAAATTGCTAATCTTTGCCTTCTTTTCCTTGAAGAACCTTGCGTAGGTAATATTTTACAGCTTTAGCTTTGCTTTATTTATACGAGGAAAAACTAACAACTAAGGATTATAACTTTCTTAGTACTCTGAATAGGGGAAATATTTTTTACTTGAGTTACCTTGATACTGCACAATGCCAAAATGGTAACAGGGTGGTTGCACACTTCTTTTTAAAGCTTCAGAAGCTGAAATGAAAAAGATGTGAAGGGCTTTACTAAAGGCAGTGGCAGAAATTTTTCTCTTCAGATGGAAAATTTTAGGCATTATAGCAGTAAGTGGGGAAGTTTGCGGATTTCTGTACTGGGTAAATGTAAGTCCATTGTGCAAAATGAAACTATCTTCTTGGCATCTAAATTCTCATCTTTCCTCTCATCCAGTATATAACATAAAAGTGGCATGTGCTTATTTGGAAGGGGGGAATACAACTTTTCCACACTATTTCACCAGATGTTGTGAAGATCAGATTCCTGCTTCATTGTTTTTGCAGCTTTGTTTTCCTTTCCATCTCACTTCATTGCTTCTTCCTTCCCCAAGAATAGTGGGGATGTACTTGTTTCCACTTTTCCTTATGTTTATCAGGGCTAACTCCATTCTCTTATTAATTCTTGTGTTTCTGAGAATCCAGCTTTAGTTTCTCTTGCCATTGACTTCATTTTTTAGCTTCCTGGCAGAGATAAATTTATGATATTGTAGAAAGAGCCTGAGTTCCATCTCAGAGCAGAGCAAATGATGTGATGTTATTGCTGTGTGAAAGTAGCTGAAGATCAAGCAGAGCTTGGTGACTTGTGTAGCCTATTATATCTACCCTGTACGTATGACCATGGAAAGTTAAATTTTCACACAGTCTCTAGGCAAGAAACTGGTAGAAAAGAAAGCTGTGTATCAAAGTAATCACTATGAAGCTTAAAATATTTTTTTAAAAATAAATTAGTAAAAATCTAATTTACCAATCAAAGTTTTCAGTTGAAAATCATGATTAAAAATTGGAGAAGATGGCAATGGTCAAATTAATTTTAGGTTCCAAGTTTAAAAGGAGAAGGAGAAAGGCCTTTGTATCAAAACACAAAAAGTGAAAATTAATATGTAAAATAATACCAAAGAATAAAGAAAGGCCATAAGGAAGGGGACAGAGCCTTTAGCAGAGATTTTCATGACTGGACAAGAGAAAATTCACAAGGGTGGATAGGACAAGGGGCAATGGTCTTAAACTGAGATGGGGAGGTTTAGATTAGATATTAGGAGGAAGTTTTTCACACAGAGGGTGCTGACACACTGGAACAAGTTGCCCATGGAGGTTGTGGATGCCCCATCCTGGGAGATATTCAAGGTCAGGCTGGATGTGGCTCTGGGCAGTCTGGTGGTTGGGGGATTCTTTTCAACCCAGGTCATTCTATGATTCTAAAATGGTTTCAAACTGCAAGATGGGAGATTTAGGCTGCATGTCTGAAAAATAATTTATGATAAGGGTAGTGAAGCGTTGGAACAGGTTGCCCAGAGGGGTGGTGGAAACTCCATTCCTGGAGACATTCAAAATGAGGCTGGACAGGACTCTGAGCAACGTGATTGAGCTGCAGGTGTCCCTGTTCATTGCAGGGTCCCTTCCATCTTAAACAATTCTGTGATTCTATGAATATTGATTTGGAATAAGCTCTATTTCCCTGAACCATAGAGAAATATTTGAAATCTCTGCAGAAAGTGGATATTAAGTGCTATGAAAATAACAAGTCCAGTAGTTTTCACCAGCTTGACCACCAAGGAGTACTAAAGAGTAGACATGGCTACTTGACATGTAAAATGGGAAATATATTTTAACACAGGCTGAACATTATAGAGGGACATCTCAAAGAAAAACTACCTGAGACCTAAATGGTGTACAGCATCTCTGGCTTTCTAATTAAGTTGTGCAGGAATGCTGATTATCTTGTGGTTTGTTTTTAAACATGGCTTCCTGTTTTTATTTTATATTATTTAGGCATGACTCCCCTGTATGCATGATTGACTCATAACTGATTATTGTAAGAAAAAAAAAAAGAAAAAAAAAATTGCATTTTATATCTACCAGTACTAACTTATAAATATTTGTTTTTCATTGTTCACATTTCCTTATGTTTTTAAAAATAATTTCATTGCCTATTTTACTGATCACTTTTCCTTCAGTTGGGGAATAATATAAGTTTACAATCCTGTCTTCCCATGTACTGCTGGACAATGACTAACATTAATGAAAAATACTAACTGGGTTATTAGAATGTATTGCATTATTACAAATGTTTATTTGATTTTACAGAGGATGACTTTTGTTCTGCAGCACTGGGAAAACATGATAGTTCAAATTTAATACTTAAGTAATTATGAAATGTCAAGCTGGGAAAATTCCTTCAAATGCTTTGTTGTCTGCCATTGTTCTTTCTATAGTTTGAAGGAAAAAATTGCCATCTCTATTTGCATAGAATTCTTTATGAAGCTTTGTAATTTGTTTTGCTTTAATACTGTGCTCAGTTTCTGTTATACTGTGTTTTGAAAGAGATGTATAATTGTTGTTTGTGGTTATTCAGGACTGATATAAAGCTTCTGACCATGTTTTTTTACTGCATGTTGTAAATGCTGGATTTTATTCCCAAACGGTAAACTAATTCAAGAAATAACCTTTCCTTTTCTCCATCTTTCAGGAAAAGGGTGCTTTTAATCCTTCCCTGCTGTCACAAAAAGGACTGGACAGTCTCTTGTTTTCAGATGTCTTTTAAGGGTAATCCAAAACTACCCACCTTCAAGGTCATTAAAAATATCTGAGATTTAGAAATTCATTGTGGGAGATAATTGTTAGTCACCTTTCCTTTTCCATTAAAAATAAAAACTTGTGGGTGCTTTTTGTGTGTAGGATGACTTAATTTCTTTTTTTTTTTTTTTCCCTGTAATATTTTAGGTGGCATACTTCTTACCCTTAAGATGTGCAATCTGTATGCAGTAACTGCCAGTGCCCTTATTAGATGAGTGAGGAACTGCTACACGGGAAAAATGTGGTAAAGCTATATGATGTCAAAAGCTGTCTGAGCTCCAAACCTACCCAGTGAGTGTACTGGGAGAGAAACAGCCCTAATAGAGCACTGATCATGTCCTGAAGATGTTATAGTAGCCATCCTGTAAACATCAACCTAGTGGTTCAGCTTGGCTTGATGTAGCTCAGCTGAACAACTTTGGCTTGAGTATATTGAGGAAATTTTTGCAAGATCTAAAAGTGAGATGTGATGCAAGACGAGTAAAAAGAGTTAAGTGTTGCCTTTGAGATGGTGATAGTTGTCAGCCCAAAAGATAACAGCCTAGCAGCACTGATTAACAGAGTGATAATAGAGATGGATCCTTTCTCTGACCTGTGGCTGCTTGATGAGGCCCAGCAGGTGGGGAATGTAGCCTATTTGCTTGTCAGTCCTAGACATCTGTTGTATTATCCAAGAAACTACAGCTAAGTTTTAAGTTGTGCATATCCTGCTTGCAGAGGCTCACCACTTTTGGGAAAGGTGATGAAACAGCAGTAACTTTGTGAAGGAGGGTTGTAGTGTCTCGAACATGTGAGGGACAATGGAAGGTGTTGGATACAGTTGTAAGTACAAACTATTGGGTTCTTGAAAGATATGCTTGCTCTTCTGATAGTGAAATGAAATTAAGAGATTAGACAAAGGCCCGTATGGACTAGAGTGGGGGCAAGGCCATCCTCCTAACTTGTGGTAGTCTTTCCTTAAAATCTGCTATGTGTTGCCATGAGAGCAAAAAGCAGCAAGAGGATCAATAAAGCACCAGGAGTCTTAGATGAGATGTAATTCCTTTTCACTTTAAGGAATAACCAAAATATGTCATTGATAGCTACTTTATCACAGAACAGAGTTTTCAACTCTATGATCTCTTTGAGTCTTAAAAACTGATTTGATTTTTAATTGCCTGAATTACATTAGGACAGAACTTGTTAGCTACATGTCAAATTGTGTCATAACTTGAGTAGAGAAGGTTGTCAAGAAGAAGAATATTTTCTTGGAGGGCAAAGAGTCTATGTTGTTTGACCTGTCACATGTATGAAAAGCAGAGCCTCATTTCCATGCTTGCCAGATGTGCATCTTGTAGCACCTTTATTTCTGCAAGGAGGAACACATAAGGAAGATAGCTTGCTCGTCATGCTGTAATCTAGTGAGTGATGCTGCCACAGAGCTAGGGGGTGGCTGTACACTGACTGTTCAAATAATCCTGACACAAGAAGGAGATGCAGATTCCAGTGCAGCAGAAATAGATCTATGGCCACCCTCTGGCTGAAAGTGTGGGTGTTACTTCCCTCCTCTGCACATTTTTCAGTTGAGACAAAATGATTTCCCAAAAATTAACTTAAGAAAAAATCCTTGTCTCCTCAGCCAAATATTTATGCAGTAATCCCTATGGCCTAGAAGGGGAGAATACACTAGAAAGCACAATGCTCTTACCTCTGCTTGAAACCTTGGCTATCCCACAGTTATCTGAACTTTGCAGGTGGGATGGTGCTTTCACCCTCCCAGGGAAAACATTTTCACCCATGCTTGTGATTGTGCTCGACCTCTTTTAGCATAGCAGAAAGGTCTTCTCATCCTGAATTTTCTTACTATGCTTTGAGATGCCTGTTGTATTTATGGGTCTGCCAGTGGTGAAAAGAAGAAAAGATTCTTGTGGTAAATCTGAAGATTTGGCTTTCTGGTGAAGAACTAGAAGTAAGAGGCTGCAGGTAAAAGCATATCTCACATAGACTCTGGCTTACATTTAAAGACAAGTTGATTTATTTATTTAACTGGGCTTAAAATACCTATATTTTTGGGGAAGTGACTGTGGTCTACAAAGTCGTAAGAGCCCACAAAGCTGGTAAATTAAAAAGTCATTGTATGGTGAAGGCTGGATTTCCTCAAATGAATTTTTTCTTAAACCTGGGAGAGCCTGAAGATATGCTGAGGCACTCAGCCTCACCAGTGCTACCAGCTATTCACCAGCCTTCACCACAAAATCCTTCCTCAGAAAGTAATACCAAATATTCTTTCTTTTTTAATTACTTTATATATATATGTAGCATGATGCAGGAAACAAAAGATCTTGCAGGTGATGATCTGAATCATTTTATTATAAGCACTGAACAATTAAATTTAAGATATTTATAGACCTTTGCCTGAATATTTTGAATACAGTTTTTCATTTGATGCTTTCTTTTCAGGAAGTTATGTTGAAATATTCTCTGTATCGTAAATTTTAATACTCTGCTTTAATAGTTTCAAAGCTCAAGTATTTATACTTATGAATAGACACATCTAAACATAGCAGAAATTCTGTCCCAAGCAATTCTGACATTGCATCTCTTCTTTTCCTTTGGCTGTAGAAGGGTTCAGTCATTTTGTGTGAGTCCTTGGAGTTCAGTGATTCATTTGCATGATTTTAATAACCTGTGCAACCCGTGAGTTCATACTATGTAAGACTGGAAAGAGATCTGTTGGTGTGAGGATTTCTCACTGCAAGGGCAGGAGGAATTCAGAGGAGGGAGGGGAAAAAAGCTGCATATATGTGCTGTGTAGAATGTTTATTTGGAACTAAAGAGATTTCCCTGAAAACAGAAAAGGAATAAAAGGGAGTAATTCTGAGTAGATGGCTTAACAGAACAGATTTGAAATCTTGATCCAGGAAAAATGTTGGCGCTCAGGAGGGAGGGATAGAGTAATATTTCAACAATATTGAAAGAATCATTCTCACTGGAAAAGAGGTGGTTTTTTAATATGAATCCAGATTCTGTTGTGTGCCTCCTGTTTAAAAACATAGGCTGATCAAATTGTGTATCAGGTTGTTTTCAAGCTCTTGCTGTCTACAACTAAGAGCATCCTAAGATTTTGTTCTGGTGGAGATGATGTCCTGACCTGGTTTGGCTTCCACTTTCAGCACTTGTTACACTTGTTTCTAGGATTTCATCCCATACAAATTTAAGTACAAATAAACTTGAGTGGAAATCGTATTTTAATTCCTGTTGTTTATGCATTCTTCAAATGTGTTGGTATGTTTTACTAAAGGGTCAACCCCATGTTGCTGTGTGGTACACAGAATCCTTGCTGAACAAATCATAATAGCAGCTGTTAATGTTGCAAATTTGAACTCCCCTGGTCCTGTGCACTTATGAGGCTGCATCTTTCCTCCCTGACACTTAGAAACAAGGAGCTTCTTGCTGCCATCTATTGATAAACCCGCGAAAAGGACAGGCTGAGTCAGGCTGCCTTGTTGCGGCTTTCAGCCACTAATCCTGGTGCAAATTTGTTGGGTAATATTGTTAACACTATTCTTAACCTTCATTTAAAGAGATAATGTTTTATTCTTACTAATTGGATAAACAAATGAACTGAATTTGAAGGATGAGTAAGACATCATCTTAACCAGGTTAAGACTACAGGTTAAGTTCAGACACTCTTGAGGTGCAGGGAAAGTAAAGGCAAGTCTGGGGCTTTTGACAGAATGAAATTCATAGTAAACTAGTAAAATAAATGATGCAGAGATCATAGAGCTTGTGGAGCAATGGTTGTTACGCAGTTTGAGAGAAGAAGATTCTGAAGGCTCAGCTGGAGCAAATGAGGAGTATTGTGTATAGGAGACACGGACCAGCCAGGCTCAATGCTGAGCAAGTAACAGGCACCACTTTGTGAATGGACTTCCATGAGCTTACCTGGGGCTTGTAGAGTCATTCCAGGGTCTGAAATGTGCCTGACCACTATTGGTGCACAGAGTGTTTCCAGGAAGTGGGAGGGACCATGGGACCAGAGGTATTCAATATTATATGCTCACAGCAGTAGATAGGGAAACTGGGTTAAAAGACACTTTAATAATGTGTATGCTTCATTTACTCTGCAAATGCTTCTGTGAATGGTTAGGGTTTATTTCCCTGAATTGATGTTAAATTTATTTTTCTTTTTCATATAGCTTTTGTTTCATACAGTGACTTCATTAACAGAAATATACTGGTTGCAGGAGGTTTTTGACACTTTTCCTTACATTTCATGAACTGTCTAAAAGCTGTTGTCTCCTTTGTATTAGGAAGAATCAACAGAATTTTTGAACCTTGTTATGCTTTCTGTGAAAGACATTTAAATAGGATAGGTGAATTTCTTGATACTAAGTTAATATCCATGTGAAAATACTATAACTATCAAGATAATATAGAATCACTAAAGGGCAAAATTCTAGCTTAAAAAAAAATCTAAAAGAAGCCATCTGTGTAGTTCAGCCAAGTACAGTTATCTCTCCAGCAAATTTTTTTGTATTTTTTTAAACTGTAAGTAATTAAAATATCCTCAATAACTGCAGTGTACATCTGGAGAAGGAGAACTTTAATGTCATTTAGTTCCTAATATGCAGATCGTTATGGTAGAGAGATACTGACTATTGCACAGATTGTTATCATATTCTATTTATTATCAACAGAGAATGCACATAGAAGTTCTTTTTCAAAAATAATCTACATTTTCTACAAAATTATAGTTAATAAAAGCATTAGCATCTCTGTTCTCCTGATTTTCAGCAGCATTGTATTATCCCTCAGTCTGTGATCACCTCAGCAGATGAATCTTGTCCTGTTACCTATATATCCAGTGACAACTGCTGGAAAAGTCAAGTTGGGGTGCTGAGAAGAGAGGCTCTCTTCTGTTGACTTCCTAAGCATCATCACAGGTGTCTCCAGCCAACAAGAGAATAGAGGCTGTCGTTCACTCAGGTCACAGTCAGATGCTGCATCTTCAGTCTCTACCACTAACTGAAAGGAGGTTGTGTCAAAGTGGAGGTAAGTTTGTTTTCCCAAGTAAGAGTGATAGGATGAGAGGTAATGGCTTTAAATTGTTCCAGGGGAGGTTTTGGGCAGATATTAGGAAAAATTACTTCTCAGAGAGAGTGGTAAGTATTGGAATAGATCTCCCAGTGAAGTGGTGGAGTCACCATCCCTGGAGGTGTTGAAGAAATGTGTATATGTGGCACTGAAGGACGTGGTCTAGTGGGCATAGTGATGATGGGCTGATGGTTGTACTAGAGGATCTTAGAGATCTTTTACAACCTTGATTATTCTATAACTACATGATTCTGTCTCTCCCTTGCACCTTGCTTAAGGTTACGGATGCAACTTAATTTTTTGACTTAAGCTTTCAATTTAAAAATAAAGTTTTTTTGTGAATTTAGAAAGACATGGATTTTTCAGGTTATGGTTGCCTCAGTGGACCCCTCAGGTGCTCGCTTGCTGACTGTCCTCACACCTGCTTTTGCCACCCACAAACTCTTGCTGCAGCTGACTTGGCCCACTCTCTTGCACCAAACCTGGCATGGAGGCACAAGCTGTCCTGTCTGCTAGGCTGCATCTAGCCAGGTAAAATGAGTGAATTACTCCTGATGTATCTCCTTTCTTTGTGGCTTTGTCAGCCTAGACAGCATTAAGTCACCCTTGACCACCTGCCTCCCATTCTCTGATCACAGTGTCACCTCTCCCATCTGGCCTCAGAAATTTTTGTAGCTTCTCATTCAAGTGGAGCATTCATTTCAGTTGAGCCCATTTGATTCTAACCAGGTAGAGCAAGTGGGCAGCTGTATAGTAATGGAAGGAAAAGAGATTAGTTTTTGGATTATTTCATTTTGATCTCTGCTAACCTTCTTCCTGAATATTAAATTTTCCTGGAAAGATGCAAAGAATAATGGAAGTGGGAAAGAGTGCATGTGTGAAATGCGCTGTAGGGGATGTGAGTGATCACTTAAAGGACTGGGAACCCCTTTGTCAAGTGCAACAGTATGGGAAGATTTTGCTGGGAGAGATCCAAGATGCAGGGAGAGGGTGGCACAGTAAGAATGTCCTTTTTTTTTTTCTTCTGCATGGTACATCTTGCACTGGCAATCTACATTTCAATTTGAAGAGACATGTCGAGATGACCATGTGTGATGCCAGCACTGTATGTTTTTGCTAATGTCTACATTCCCTCCTCATTTGGTATTGATGAGGTCACTGAAGGAACTCGGTGTTCAGTTCTAAAGTTTTTAATTTACAAAGTAAATAATATTGGAAATGATTCAGTGCAGAAACAGTGAAAGAGTGAAAAGTAGGCCTTCAGTGTGTTATTGAAGCAGGTCAGGCTATTTAAATTATCAGAGTTAAATTTAAGGGTTGAACTGTCTATCTGTAACAGTGAGAACAAACTTTGATAAGAGATGTTCAGTATTTGACTCATGAAAGTAGAAATTCTGACTTGAAATAAGTGAATATCCTTATATAAAAAGTAGCTATCTATTACAACAGATTGTCAGAGAGTGGACAATGTTCCTCAACTCTGAAAGGTCTGTGATGTCACTGACACTTTTCTAAACAAGTTAGGTTTTTTCATCTTTCTTTATATTTTTAACTATTAATATTACCAGATATCAGTTAGTATTATTAGGTCAATTCTAAATTGACCTAATAATTCTAAACAAATCTTTTGCAGATGGATGCTTGCTTTAAGATATGTGATAGAAAACAGTATTTCTAGTGCACAGGATCAAGTGAAGTTGTACAGCCCTACTGTTCTGTCCGCTGAATTTACAGAAACTTCTTGTGGCTTTCCCTTGTATTATATATATATACATATGTATTATGTTAAGCACTATATGGCTCTAACCTAGAGGAATCGCATTACTGGAATCTGAGTTCTACGGTACTAAGGATGTTTACATATAAACTAACCAGAGGTGTTTTATATCATACCAGTAGTATTTGACACTGCTCTTTTTGTGCATTTGATCTTCATTTATCTTTACGGTTTCTAAGTAGCTAGCACATACTAATGACTTTATCTTGCATAACCTGTAACACATGAAGGGGATGATCAGCAGTGTGTGACAGACTATTGCAGATGAGACAACTTGATGTCTTATGACTTTTATCTGAAGTCAGTGCAGGAAGAGGGCAGGTCATAAAAATGCACATTTGATGCTGCTAATGCAGGAAAGGTGTAATTACTTTCACCTTTGAAGTGTTCTTAATCCATCTTTTTCTTAGGAAACTCTTCTAACAATCAGAATGAAGAGGTTTTTCTTCTGCTCTCCCTTTCGCAGTGCCCATAAGATGGAATGGGGAGCAGGCAAATAACATTTTATTTTGCTCTGAAGAAAATAAATGCTTGTTCTCCCTCTTATAAGTAATGTCAAACTCCTGAAACTGTGAATCATAGTACCACACTTGGTACATCTGTTTATTCAAAAGTAAACTTGTTTGAAACCAGGATGTCAAGCAATGCAACATCTGCAGAAGTTCCTTCCAAAATCATTTGAGTTCCTTTAGAAAGTGTATACTTGTATTTACAGTTAAGTATGGACTCCCTTCTAGTTCCATTAGAAGAAAGCAGATTACATATTAATTTACTTTAGTTGGCTTTCTCAGTGAAATAAAATCATCAAAATCTAAACACGTGAACAACTGCCCTTCAGGAGTTACACCCATGAAATTAATTGGAAAGTTACTCACAACAGAGTGTAAAGAAAATACCAAGATATACCAGGAATTTCATGAACAAAATAATCACTTTTGGTACAATGTTGACGTCTACTGATTATATGCTTCTAGGAAATAATACATTATGTATTTAAGACTGACTCCCTGGTTACTATTTACTGTGTATACAGAATACAAAAGAATAAATGTTGTCAAACAAAAAGATAAGAGTTTAACTCACCAAAGCACATTGTGCTACATCATTATTTAAGCAGGAGAGTTTATTGCTTAATTGTATGTGCACACAGGCATGGCCCTTGCTCCAAATCAAATATGTAGAATGAGGTGTGTGATATGGATATTCTAGAGAGTATGTCTGAATTATTTTAAGTTAGTAATAAGCTATTCACAGTCCACAATCATTGGTATGGATTCATGTGGATGGTACGAAAACATTTTTGTCATAAAAGTGGATACTTCCAGTTTTCTCACTGCATTGCTTGTGGCCAGTTTAAAATTGAGGTAAAGGCTATTTCCTGAATGAATGAAGTTGTTCAGCCACTAACAAACACTTTTTTTAATGAAGTATTTCTTACGTGAACCAAAAAGTTAATTGATTTATACAATTAAATACCCTCTTGTAAGAAAAAATGAAGCATTTACCTACAAATTTGTTGTTTTTGTTTTTTGCATATATCTTTCATGAGCTGCTTTCTGTTCAGCTTAGAGTTTTGATGTTTTGCTTTTTCCAAATGCCAGTGTTAGGTGTGGTAGCCTTATATGCCATGTAAGTATCACATTAGAAATAAATTCTTGCTGTAGAACAGCACTGACAGGAAGATACAAATATGAGTCTTTCAGATAAGAGTTACAGGCATTAACCCCAGGCAGGTGTGGCATTTGTACCTGCGTTTGTACCTCGCATTGATGCGAGCTGAGAAGTTAGGCAACTTGCCTCCTTATTGCATGCTATGGTTTTGCAATAAACTTTTGTCACAAATTTACTTCATTACTGGCCCTAAAATTAATGTTTTTCTACATAATGATACATCCTTTTTTTTGCTACTTTACTTTAGAAAATAGAAGTGAGTTGAAGCACAAAAACAGAGTACAGCAATTTTAGGCAGCCAAATAATCTACTACTGAGGTTAATATGAAGGTTTTTTTAATTTTTTTTACAGCTCCTTATGCCAATAATTTCCGTGATAGAATATCATTTCTTTATAAGTGAATGTCAGATATGTCTCAATATATTCAAAGTTGATACGCCTGTCACACAGGACTCATTAAGTAGTCTGTAAGTCTGAGAGAAAACTATGAGAATTGCTCTTTATATCATTTCTGATTATAAAGATTAACTTTATGCATACTTTTATTCATTTCTTACAGTCATGCTTACAATAAGCTGGTGTGTTGTGTAGATTAGCAAAACATCAGTATCAGAGGCTTTGCTGGTGAGTTTTAGGTGAAACATGCACATTGTTCTGTGCTATTGGTATCCTTCCTAGTTATGAAATACTGAGGTGAAATCATCTCTGATGATTGCTTGATGCTGATTTAGGCTGCTCTTATTTTGATCCAGGAGATGCTGTTGCTTTTTTTTTTTTCTGAATCTCACAAAACCAGGGAAAATCCAAGTTAGGAAACTCTATATGCCTTTCTTGTACGGTCTGGTCTGAAGTAGTCCAAGAGCTATGAGTGTGTTTTTGGTGACACTCCTGGGCTCAGGCTAGTTTTCCAGACTTTTGTAAGTTATTGACTTGGCCCTTAGAAAAGATGTGAATTTTTAAAGGGCTGATTAAAAGATACATGAAAATAAAATGGGGAAAGGAAAGTGATACTGGGTAACAATCCATTTCATTAAATCCATTAAATGAGTTGTGCTGTATTATAAGTATTTTCTATTATATATTTAAATATATAAAGGATGGGAAGCAACTGATTAATGCAATGGTCCATATAGTAAATGCTAAACGTGTAGACGGCTAATGAATTTGTTCAGAGGAATAATCAAACAATAAAATAACATAATAAAAGGCCACCCAAAGGTTCTCTAATTTATCTGAGGAATAAAAGAGCCTGCAACAGATTTATAACCATTATTAATCATTGATTATAGATAATAGTATAGAGGAAAAATATTCAGTAACTTATGCTATTCTGATGTAGGCCATCATACTTGCTGTGATGGGTAGATTACCAATTGCAGTAAAGAAAACTGTGAGGCATTAACTATTATCATTAGACATTTTTAAACTTATTGGTTTTGATGGCATATACATAGATCTTCTAAAAGAACCCAAGAGTGTATTTCTTATTCTAAAGTATGTATTTTAAGCTACGAACACACATGGTTATTAAAAAAATTAAGTAGTTAATGTTTAAAATCAAATAAATCAACAACACAAAAACCTGCAATGTTCAATAATGCCTGTGACCCAAGCATGAAGAAAAATAGTTGCTGAGAATGTTACCCCAATTTCTAATGGGCCTTCAAGACAGAAAATATTCCCTTCTTTTCTGCACCCACCTCCATCAAAATCCAAATAGCAAACTTCAGTGTTGAAGATCCTAATTCCTTCACGTGAGTGTAATTTAGTGTTTCAGGAGTAGTACTGAATGTAGAATATTGCTCGAGTTTTTCAAACCTTGAAAAGGAGGCAAAGTATTTTACAAAAACCTTTCTTTTACTTCTATGAAGTAAGTATAGATTTTACAGTTAGTGGTATTTCAGTTTGAAATCTGCATTTCTGTGAATTATATTTTCCTCTTTTTCTGAGGATCAGCAGCTTAAAAACGTAGTGCATTCAGCATGTATTTCACAATTGGAGTTCTGAGTAGAGCAGTAAGCAGAACTGAATCTCTTGGTTCACTCTTCAACTTCAGCTTGTTGCCTAGAAAGATCTGGAGAAATTCATGTATTTTTCTTTTGTCTGAATGTTAAATTTGGCCAGATGATAGAAAACTGTCCTTTGCACGGTGTACTTCCTTGTATGCTCAGGGTCACAATGATTATCTATCCAAACCTCAAGGGATGATTTCCTTAGATTTGGCTGGCAAGGGCTTTGTGTTGGACCTAAAGGGAGTGGGTCATCTGTATATAACTTTTGGATGCCTCATAGTTTTTTGGTTTAGGCATTAGTCTTTTTTTATTTGTTGCCCCCAAAATCTCATTGTTAAACTGAGAAAAGAAAAACTAAGTCAAGTGTTAGGGCTCTGTATATGTGTGTCTGCAGGAAATTACAGTAGTCCGTGACAGTATGTATCCAATTTTTGAAAGTACACTCATCCCTGAAGCTCTAGATTTACTTGTACTTCACGTGAAAGTCATAAAGGTTTTGTACATTTCATTGTTCAGCGAGCTGTACATCAGTATAGGTAATGTAGTAGCTTCATCTTTGCTCAAGCTTTGTGAACTTGGTATGAAATTGGGAATTTTCTCTCTTTTGTTTATTCATTTAACTAGCTGGCTGTTCTTTATGCTTATTTTGTTACTTTGTTACTTTCCAAACCTACATGGACAGCCAGACTGAAATTGCTATTGGTAAGAAAATTTGCTGTTCAGGAGCATTCATTCCAGTACACTTCTTATATTCTAGGGAGCCAAAAAGCTCACTAAGATTTCTTGAAACAAATTCATTTGGTTTCTTGACATCTTGTAGATGGTTCAGTATTATTTCTTCTTTGATCCTAAGAGTTCAGGTTTTACGTAGCTGATGAATGTGTGTGGGAAGGCACTGAGGAAATATTTATTGCCTGAGAGATGAGAAAATGCAGCAGAACCTGTCATCTGATGCAGGAGTACAGAACATGAATCATGCTTTTCTTTTTCTTTATTTTCTTCCTTTTTAAATCTAATAAAGAGAAACTATATAGACTTGTTAGTTTTGTAAAAATTGCTACAGCTTGAAGAATGTGTGAAAACACTCCAAGAGTATTTATGTATTTTATCTAACACAGGATAGAAAGTTATCAGCATAATGTCACATCAAGTACTACTTGAGACATTTTTTTCCAGTTGGAAAAAAATGCATGCAAAAAATGAGCTTGCCATCTTAAAATACATAAAAATATGTTCTTTCTCCTTACTTTCACTATTCACTGAAGCCTGCTAAAGTTATGATTTTTTTTTCTGTTGAAGATGGTATTTGATGTACTAAATTATGCAACTGATCTTTAAATGATGTGATTATTTTGTAAAAGTTAGTCTGCCAAGTATACAAGCTACTTTACCTTGCATGTTTCATTCAAGTACATTTCAATTTAGGTATGGCCAAGGGTAACTGCTTGACTACATAAACTCTAATTGACTGATACATGTATATATTCTTGGATCACTGATCAAGAGTAGTTAATCGTCCAAAACAAACTTCTAATTAATTTGAGTCTGAGAGTCTAAAATATGTTGTGATGACAACCCTGCCCTCTGCTGTGTCTGTTCTGCCTGCAAGGCTGATGGAAGAATGCTGCCATGGGGTTCTCCAACTGTCTTGGTAATGTTTAAACCAGGAATCTGTTGCAGTCTGATGCAACAGCCATTACTACATGGATCTGGTTCTTGGGTCATTGCTGAGTAATGCTGACCGTGCAAAACCAACTTACTTACAAGAAAGCCTCATCTTTGGCAAAATGGTCACTGCTGCGAAACTGAAGGATGCTGGGGAGATCAGAGCTTTGCTCTTCTGAGCTCCTTCAGAAGTTTATCCTGTATTCTTTGCAATAAGATTTAGAGTTAAAGAAAATGTTAGAAATCTACCCAGCTTGGTAGTTGAGGGGAGAACAGTGGTTGTTGTGTATCTTGACTTCAGCAAGGTTTTTGACCCTGTCTCCCATAACATCCTCATAGGTAAGCTTAGGAAGCGTGGGACAGATGAGTGGACAGTGAGATGGACTGAGAACTGGTTGATCAGCAGAACTCAAGGAGTTATTATCAGCAATGCAGTCTAGTTGGAGGCCTGTATTGGTGTGCCCCTAGGGTTGGTGCTAGGTGCAGTCTTGTTTAACTTCTTAAGTGATGACCTGGATGAAGGGAAAGAGTCCACCCTCAGCAGGTTTGCTGATGATCCAAAGCTGGGAGAAGTGGCTGACATACTAGGTGTGCTGCCATTCAATGTGATCTGTGTAGTCTGGAGAGTTGGGCAGAAAGGAACCTAATGAGGTGAAACAAGGGCAAGTGCAGAATCTTACGCTAAGGAAGAATTAACTGCATGCATCAGTACAGGTTAGGGGCTGAGCTTCTGGAAGGGAGTTCTGCAGAGAAGGACCTGGTTGTTCTGGTGGCCAACAGGTTAGCCATGAGCCAGCACTATTTCCTGGTGGCCAAGAAGGCCAATCATATCCTGAGATGCATCTAAAGGAGTAAGGTCAGCAGGTGGTAGGCGGTCATCCTTCCCATGTACTCTGCCCTGGTGAGACCGCATCTGGAGTACTGTGTCCAGTTCTGGGCTCCCTAGTTCAAAACAGACAGGGAACATCTAGGGAGAGTCTGTCAGAGGGCTACAAAGATGAATAGGGTCCTGGAGCCATCTGCCTCATGAGGAAAGGCTGGAACATTTGAGGCTACTGAACCAGGAGAAAATATATCTAAAGAGCAGGTGTCAGATAGATGGGTCCAGCCTCTTTGCAGTGATGCCCAGTAACAGGACAAGGAGCAATGGGAGCAAACTGGAACATGGGAAGTTTCATACAAACCTGAGGAAAAACTTCTTTACTTTGAGGGTGACAGAGCACTCTAACAAGCTGATCAGAGAGGTTGTGGATCTCCTGGAAGTATTCAAGACACACCTGGTTACTTTCTTGTGTAATCTGATGTAGGGAACCTGCTTTAGCAGAGGTGTTGAACTGGATGATCTCCAGAGATCCTTTTCAATCCCTACTACTTTGTGATTCCGTGAAATTTCTACTCATCTTCTCTGCTGTCAAGCACTGTAAGAGAAATCCAAACTCAAAATACATTGAACTAACATCATGTATCTGACTGAATTTGGGAAATGTGAAGGTAAGATTCAATGAAACAATTATCATTTTTGTGTTGATATTCTTACATTGTTTAGTGTGCAAGATTTCCCTCTCTCACAGGGCATAACAGCAACTTCTAATGAGATACAGACTACTTCAGCCTTGACTGTAAATGGTTTCTTACTCAGTTTATGTATCCTTGAGATGATTCTTTTCAAGTAAAAGAGTTATAGAGTGGGGGGAAAAAAAAAACAGCAAAAAACATTGAACTATAAAATGTACATAAAATGAGGACTTTGCCTGACAAAGGCCTGTGGAATTCAGCCCAGTTACATTATTTTTGTATCTTGCCATGCTGTGTGCTATAAACTGGGATGAGGTAGTGTGACAATGCAAGTCCTAAAAAATTCATCTCTTTCAAGGGCAGGAAATTATAACTCTTGGCCATCATTAATCAGTAAACAGCCACACCCACTCAGTATTTTAATCACCACTGAATAGTTTGCTACATCTTACAACAGCCATTATAGCATGTTGGGATTAAAAGACTTCTTGTTGCTGACTGAGCAATTGTACAGCTGTCTGGCTATACACGGAGCAGTAATGTAGCTGGGGCACAGCTGTGGTGAAGTAAGTCATGCAAAAAATATAGACTTTTAAGGTTAGTTTGGTTTGTGATTGAGTGAGGAGTATGTTTTCAGGAAGATGGAGATTTTTTGCCAATGTGCTAGTAATACAGTACTAGAGTTCATGAAAGACCTATCAAGTTTTTCTGTGATTAATGTTTTTAATCAGTTCTGAATGTTGATGTGTTATACTTCTGGAAAGAGCAAATTTAGAGGTGTCTTGTATTGCTTTGTCCATAGAACAGCTGAAAACTGTGCGCTGGGTACCGAATTCTACCAAAGATGTGTGTGCTGCTGCTTGATGAGGCAACTTGCGCTGAGACTAGCATGCATTGCTGAGAGGAGGATTGGTGCTGTTGCAAGTAAACAGTGGGGACAAATTGAATGGTGGAAAGCAAGGATTTTTAGCCCGAGGCTTATTGTAAAGAAAAAAGGATCCATCTGTTTCTTAATAGAATCTTGTAATAGAAAAATATACAGTTTGCCTTAAATAACTTTGTATTTTCCAAAGCATGTAATAGTTTTGATAATTTAATGTTTCCCTAGGATTTTATCTGAATAAATTGGTATGTTATTTTTAATCTCTTAGATCTATTACATCAGCTTAGTAACTAACTCATGATTCTGTCAGGGAATGTATGGAAATATATCCAGATTTTGGAACAGAGAGAAGCTCCCACTAATTTCAGAAACACCTTGAAGATCTTAATCCTAAACAAGGTCATTTTGTTTCTTTTGCATTTTTGTATCTCATTTGGATGCTAAAAACTGCTGCAGATGACCTCAAAGGAATAAAAATACAAGGAAGTCTGCTACGAGGATGATACACCCACCATGCTGAGGGTGGCTTGCCAGTGAAATCTGGTTAGAAGGCAGAAAAATGCCTTGGAAGGGTCTAAACAGGTAATAGAAGAAATACTTTTTTTAATATGGAGAAAGATAAGCTCAAAACAAATTCTACAGATGAAGTACTCCTGAAGCTTGAAAGCTTTTATTACCTATATATATATATATAACTATATATATATATGTGTATACACATATACATATATATTATATTTATATTGCCTGTAGATAAGCTTCTGTGGATATTAGCCCAGAGAGATAGTCAGATTAACTCCCTTAAACTATTTAATGCAGGTCCAATTAGAGCAGTTACCAATGTTTTTGCTTATACTTAGGAGATGATAAAGGGCTTTGGCTTAACATTTATTTAATAAATAAAAAAAAAATCCCCAGTTGTAACTACCTCCATGTCAGAAAGCTGTAAGAGAAAAATACTGTGCATACAAATTCTGAGGTGCCAAGTATCTCCAGAAGGCTGTGCTCACTAAATACTTCTGTAGCTCCCATGCTGGGGCATCATTACTCCTAGCTGTAGCAACATAAAATTAACGTGTCTTTCACAAATAGAGCAACAAGTTACCACAAAGGTTGCAGTGGGTGCAGTGCTAGTGAGCAAAGGAGAAAGGGAAACTTCAAGAGGGTGAAGAAAGAGGAAGGAATTCAAATTAGGATGCAATCAAAGAGTACATCCAGGGCTGGAATACATCTTAGCAATTTGCTTTGAGGTTTGGATTTTATAGAATCATGGAGTTGTTTGGGCTGGAAGAGACATTTAAGATCGCCTAGTTCTGACCCCTCTGCTATAGGCAGGGACACCTCCCACTGGACAAATTTGCTCAAAGCCCTGTCCAAGTCTGGTCTTGAACACTTCCACGGTGAGAGCACCACCAACCTCTCTGGGCAAAGCAGTGTCTCACCACCCTCGCAGTAAAGAATTTCTTTCATGTATCTAGTCTAAATCCACCCTCTTCTACTTTAAAGCCATTTTTCCTCATCCTGTTGGTACATGTTCTTCTAAAAAGTCCCTACCCAGCGTTCCTGTAGGCCACCTTCAAGTACTGGAAGGCTGCAATAAGGTCTCCCCAGAGCCTTCTTTTCTCCAAGGTGAAGAGCCCCAGTTCTCCGTCTGTCGTCTTAGCGGAGGTGCTTCAGCCCGCTGATCAGCTTCATGGCCTCCTCTGGACCTGCTCCAACAATTCCAAGTCTTTCTTGTGTTGGGAGCACCAGAACTGGATGCAGTACTCCAGGTGGGGTCTCAAGAAAGCAGAGGGGAAGGATCGCCTTCCTTGACCTGCTCATCACACTTCTCTTGATGTGACCCAGGGTACAGTTGGCTTTTTGGGCTGCAAGCGCACATTGCTGGTTCATTTGAGTCTTTCATCAACTGATACCTTCCAATCCTTCTCCTCGGGGCTGCTCTTGGGCCATTCTCTGTCCAGCCTGTGTCTGCACTTGGGATAAAGCAGTTAAGATTTCTGCAGTTTGATTTCTCATCAGTAACATATGATCCCCCATTCCTGTTGAAAACTGGAGGCTCAAAAAGGGCTCTTTTTCCTCTGTCTGTTCAGGCACCTGTTGTTCTTCTTGTGGCTTCTGAGTGCAGCTGGGAAACACTCCTGCTCTGTTGAGTACTGAGCACAGGGCTGTAGATCCTGCTTTCCAAACCTGCTCGAAAAG
Source organism: Tragopan temminckii (assembly GCA_028571105.1). Classification (NCBI taxonomy): domain Eukaryota; kingdom Metazoa; phylum Chordata; class Aves; order Galliformes; family Phasianidae; genus Tragopan; species Tragopan temminckii. Next base: position 41,393,362 of record JAOWBP010002392.1, read on the forward strand.
AAAAAAAAAAGCAAGATGTCAGAGACTCCTTACTTTTTTTTTTTTTAATTAGCTACTGTGATTATTACAATTACCTGTAATAGTCATCAATAATCTTCTGGCTAGAATGAAGAAAACCCTTCTTGGGCTTTCATACAGAGAATAGCTCTGTAGACAAATTGATCAAATCTGTCCTCTACTTCCTTGTTCTAACAAAGAGACAGCTTTGAGAAGAGTGGCAAGGAACAGGCCTCAACATAGTTAAGATTTTTCTCCTCTCTGCCTAACTTTACAAAAATGCTAGCCGGGGACTGTAATAATGTTTTCTGTCTGTGTCTTAATTGTAAGTCCTCACCAAAACGCTTGTATATGTGACATGAACACTATCCATAAATTTTTGCTCATCTGTGGCAAATAAGTCTTTTGTAGACTAATGGAAATTAAGACACTGAATGCTACCTGATGAGAAATAATTTCAGTATTGGCTGTATGGGTTTATTAGTACTGATAATTCAATAGTATTAGATCTAGTTGCGTAAAAAGTCATTAGTACCAAGAATTAATTATTAGAGCATGAAAGCCTGAATTAGATTTACTAGGAGAGAAGCAGGATAATGTATCATTAGTGTAGATGTGGTTCATACTTGTAGTGCAACTTTGCGTCTTTGTTGGATAAAGAGAGACACTTTGGATGGAAAACTCTCTAATAAATGGGTTCTTTTTCTTAGCACAGTTATGTGCAAGCTTAAAGAATTAAAGGAGGGAGAATTTTCTTGCTACTCAGGTGAAATAAAGTTCTTAATAAAATAACTGCTTGACATACTACTTACTGGCTGAAAAAATGTCCAGGAAATGTAGAGGTAGCTTCCTGTACGTAGCAAGATTTAATATCTTGTTCCTGAGCATTTTTTCTAATGTATTATTTCTTAAAAATTCTCTTCAAGAAAAAATTCAAATGATATTTGAACTTAAAATTGTATGTAGTTTTGGTGTTTTTTTTTTTTTTGCCTGAAGATGTAAGTACTACTTGTCTTAAGGAACTTAATAAATTCTCTAGGAAAATGGAAGTCTCTTCACAAACAAATGCATAATAGTCTTAGCTAATTGTATATGCTTGAGTTCTGGGGAATACAATGAGTTATATGATATAAAAACAACTGAAAGGAAAGTTTGAAATTAAATGTAATGAAAGTTGGGCATTTCTCTTAAGCTAAAGCAATTTGTGCTTTAATATTTTCAGAAACCTGGGAAGGGATGCCATCCAGAGGGACCTCGAGAGGCTAGAAAGGTGGGCCCGGGTGAACCTGATGAGGTTCAACACGGCAAAGTG
>JAOWBP010002392.1:41394770-41428530 GCA_028571105.1 Tragopan temminckii
AGCCCTCTTGGTCTACTGCAAATGCTCCTGTCCTGGTTGTGTTTAAATTATAAAACTTAGCAGTCTTAAAAGACTGCTCTACTGTTCGTGGGTCACTGATAACCCTCATGTGAAAGTATCCAATTGCACACCTGTGTGTATTTCTGCACTTCCCGAAGAGTGACTCAAGCTGCCCTTTCAAACAGTACAATAATTGTTTCTTTCAGGACATAAGTTTCCTTTGGTATTTATGCAGTAATTCCAGACTTCTGCTTCTTCAAATTGCACACGTATAACAATAAAAAAAAATGTATTGACACAGTTCTGTGCAGAAAGGAAAATCATGAAACCTAGGTGGGATTCTTTAATATATCAACCATGAGCTGGCAAATATGTCAGCTGTGAACTGGCTGCTGTTCATGCCTGTGTATGTTACAGCTTCAGACAAATTCAAGCTAGTAGTACTGCCAGTGACTGATTTGTTCTGCAATGAATAGAATTTGGGGCCAGCATTCTGATCATGATGGGAGTGTTGGAAATATCCCGTGATATACATAGGTAGCTATGAAAGTAATGTCTCCTATTTATTTTCATGGAAACTACAAGAAATACAAGGAGCACAATAGCACTATTTGATAAAGCAAATTCTCAGCTACACAACGCTGTTTTTCAACATAGTCACCACCCTTAGCTGATGTAGGTGGATGAGCTGATTGAGATTTCATGGTGTTGTTGCCATTGCTGAAATGCACCACCCCCCACCTCACTGTACTCACATCCACTGTTTGGTTTTCATGAGTATTCAGCTAGGGTCAATGAAATTCAATGGGTAAAAATGTTTCTACGTGGAGGAATTCAATTTCATACCTTTGCTTCATATGCGCTTCCATGTCAGACACTGTTTCGTCAGAGTACCCCTTTTCTGCCATCTGTCACATGGCAACAACATGTAATGGAATATTGTTGGAAAGGTTCACCCTCTACTGCCATACCACCCACATCTGCCTCTGACATTATGGGCCAACATAATAAAATAGAAAGCATTTCTTTCAGAGCAGTCCTCATGTATGTGTGTGCATACTTTTATTCCTTTTTTTTTTTTTTTTTTTTTCCAGATATATTTTCAGCTCCTATTTCTGTTTCCTTGAGCAAAACAACTAAGTACAAGTGATTCAGCCAACAGGCATGGTTGTCACTCTTCTCAGTGTTCAAGGCATTGGTACCTCAAATAATGCCCCATTTATAACTCTGCTCGAGCACTTAGCTGGAGAGAACTGCTGTTGGGTGAAAAAGAGATTGCTGCCTACTTTCTGTTTTGCTCTTCCTTGTGCTGTGAGTTTTGGCTGGATTCTTTGGTATAGAGGGAAAGGAAAGGAGAAGTAATGGAGACAAAGCTGCAGCAGCATGTGATGATGCAAGGCGATGCTTGAGAAGCATAAATCAGAGATGTGCAAAATGTATTTTTGGTGTATAGTAAGAGGTTATTTAGTTCTGTATTTGTATCTGTATTTATGCCTGTGTTGCTTCTGTAGAATATGCATATCCTACCAGTGGTTAAATCCATGTCCTGACAAGCAGTGTGCCTCTTTGCAAAATATATTCATGTATTGTATCGAGAAAGTGTAGGGCTGATGGTTCAAAAGTCTGCTTTTCAAGTACATTTCTAGAAGGAGGTTCAGGGGTTCAGGTTACTCTTACATGCAGAGTGGAACAGAGAAGAAGAACTCTCAGAAATCAGTAAAGTATTAAACGCTGCTGGATTTGCCATCTCTAAATTCTTATCTGTCCTTCAGTTTCTTACACAGCCTAATAAGTACTACTTGACTCCAGTCTTTCACAGTGACATCCAGACCTGCCTGAAGACAGAGATTTCGCCACTTTTCTTAGTTAATAACTGGAAGGGTGTAGTAGATGGAAGACTGGCTTATTCACTGGTTCATTTGCAGCTGGATAATTTATTGCCTGTGGTTAATGTGAAAATGCATTGGCTTTATTTCTGAATGAACAGAAAAAGGGGAAACTTGGTTTGGTAAATAATGGCATTTTCTCTGCTCTGGAAGATGGCTAGAGTTCCTAATGTGTGGTAGTTACATTTCTAGAGACGAAAATGCAAAAGTCAACCATTATGGCTGGTAGGTCAGTTCTAGACTATTTTTTATATTATTGGAGAAATATGCAAACAAAGAGAATTTTCTTTGAGGGTGAACCTGGAAAAAACCCTAGCCAAGAATGTTTAGCTTCATGGTGCTAAGTTTACATAGGGATCTCACTGAGTGTGAAGTGTCAGGTATGTTTACCTATATTACAGCCACAGGTAAAAGGAATTCCTGTTTATAACTTTATATGCTATGAAATCTGTTTCCATGAACATGTGATATTTTTGTTCTTCAAGATCAAGCTACTGTTGATATTTGTGAGTATTTTTCTTTTAATATCTGATTATAAAGTTCCCATTGCTTCTGTTCATGTGTTTATTCTAAGAATGACTAGTATTTTTTTGTAACTTTGCAGAGTACAGATGCCAATTCAAATGTGAGGAAAAGAACGAATGCCACAGTACAGTCAGAAGCTGATGGTGGGAGTCGAATTGACACAAGGCACAGCTCCATCCAGCCTCCCTCTGTAGCTCAGGGGTCTTCTGACATTACACCCCACTCCCTTTCTGCATCAAGTCCCAACCCTTTCACACGTATTAATGCATCAGAGACATTATCTTCTGCAAGAGCTACCCCTCCAGCTCCTCCTTCTACCCCAATTTTAACTGGATTTGTATCCCAGCATGCCACAGTTGGATCCCCTTCCATTCAGCACTTGCTTGGATCTAGACTGGAGCAGATTCAGACCACCACACCTCATACATTAGGAGCATCTGCAAAACCATCTGCTGTCACACCACCTGTTCCCCCTTCCTCTCATTCTGGCACTAGTAAGATAGACAAATACGCACGAATTTTATTTCCTGTTACCTTTGGAGCATTTAACATGGTCTACTGGGTGGTGTATCTATCCAAGGATACCATGGAAAAATCAGAAAGTCTAATGTAGTTTTGCTGCTATGTAGTAGTTCAAAAATTATACTCACATTTGATGCAGAGTTTCTTCTTTTGAAACTATTTAAAAAGTCAATAATTCTTATTTATAAAAGCTGTGTGCTACTTTCCCATTGTAAAGGCTGGAGTTCTTGGGGATAATGAGGCAATTCTAAATAATAGGTAACAGAATTCTCTTCCTCCCTTCAGGTAGGAGTGAATCATCACTCTTCAGACAGTCTACTTGCCTTTGGGAGAAACATGCACAGGGAAAAATCAAAGATGGAGATGCACAACTGTGCAGTGGAACTCATCTTCACTGCTAGGAATTATACATGTTGATTATCATGGATCCCTGAGGCACCTAGTACTGTCATCTGGACACAGCATTGCATTTCTTGACTGCAAGGCCCATGTCCTGAATATTCTGACAGTACCTGCTAGAAAAGGACTTTTTGTGCTAGGCTAAAATTGGCAGAATGGGGAGAAAATGAGCAATGGAAAAAGAAAATAGTGTCCAGCCTGGGAAAGTGCAACTCCAGAAGAGTTATGCAAAGGAGTTGTAGAGCTCCATATATTTTTACGAAGCATTATTTTGCATTGCAACCTTGGAAATTCTCACTTCAAAATAAGAATGAATTAACCTTATAAAATTTGAAAGTAATTCTCAAAATTGGAATTTTTTTTGTTTGGTAAGGTGATCTTAAATGTGGTTCTTCTTAGACCGTGCTGACCAGCTTGAGTGGATTTATTTCTAAATTACATCACACAATAGAATGGGACCAGCTCAGCAGCGTTCAAATTTTTGAGTTCTTTTTTCTTTCCTTTGGATGCTTTTGGATTTGTTAATTGTTGTTTTATTTTGTTTGTTTTCCATATTTTTCAGTCATACACCTCTGATTTCCTTTGAACACATATTTTTCTCTCTATTTTATTATATAATGTTTGAGTCAAGTTAAATTTATAACAAATTTTGAAGTGGCTTCAAAATCAATGAAAACATATTTTCCTGTGCTTTGATATATGTGGCTATGGCACAACTTTGAGTGAATGTGAGATGCCCTTTTGTGAAGGAACACTGTGACATAAATCCAAAAAGCATGTTTCCAGATGAAGTAGGGGAAACACGAGGTGTATTTATGGTTCATTAGTTTTTCTTACACTGTGGGTGATTTCCTTAGTGGTTCAATGTACAAACAGACCACTACTTTTCTTTATTAAAAAAAAGAATTGAACAGTTTAAGCTTGATAAAAAATCTTATCAGCAGTGTTCTTTTCACCTATATGAGTGGAGGATATGCTGGCCATCAGTCTGAAGGTTTTTGTGGAGTTCCATCTGGCTAGAAAAATGGTTAGCATTTCTATGCAAGTGACAAGTGAATATCAAAGGCCAAATTCTCAGCTGTGATCTGGCTGTGTTTTTAAAGAATTAAGGAGAAGCTGATTCTCCTTTGCCAAGACTAATCATTAACTACAGTTAATTGACATAGCAGATTGGTAGCCCATTGTCAAAGTTTTATGCTGGGATCATTGAAGTGGGTGTTCTAGAGTTCCTTCTCAAGTAATGATAAAGTGCCTGAGAGTCTGATGGAAACCACAAGTAGCTGGGGTAATCAAGACAGCCCTATACAGAACTGGGATGAGAATCACTGTGCAGTGACCATATATCTCTATCAATCCAAACACAGTAGCTATTTTGCGGCTGAGAATCTGACCTGCTAGCTTATAGGATCTTGGAGACTGCAAGAGGTGTGTAATACAGCATGTACCGTGGATTCTAGGCTACCATTTCATATAGAACATTGGAATGTATATGGTAGGATTCATAGGATTTGGAATGTCTTACGTGTCTTTATCATGATGTAGTAGTATAAACAGTTACCTTACTATTTTTGTTCACTTAAGTGGTATTCTCAAGAAAGTAGGCAAAGTCCTCACCTTTTATATGTAAAAAAAGCCTGAGATTAAAGTGCTCCTTAGAAAACCATTACACATTCCAAAATACGGGATTGGAAATGGAGCACACATGCAGGCTGTCAAGCTGCAGTAGTTTGCATCTTCAGATTTATCACTGGGAGCTGTGGCTGTGCTTCCCTAATTTAGTCACATTATTGCAGATTGTCAGAATAGCAGATACTCTACAACAGAGATCATTTGTTTATTTTGTGAAGCTGGAAGAAAAAACCCTAATCCTCTGGCAATTGTTGATCATAATTGCACAAAGGGTAATTTTTTTCTAGTGTGAAGAACAATGGCTTTATGTGTTGAGAACCTAGTATTTGCTCCAAAAGTTATTGAAACTACTCTTTGCTTTTCTCTATGATGAAAAATGAGGATGTTTTCTCTTAGAGCTCTAAATGATTCACTCTAAACAGCTGTCTCTTCCTTTCCACCCATCCCCCTATACTGCTCATATAGTCAGCTTTTTTTCGTGGATTGTTCAGTAGAATCAACACTGGTTCAGGCTGTTTTAGCCAAGGTTGAAGTAAGCATGCTATTTGGATTTGTTTGTAGGTCCTGTTTCATTTTAAAGTCTTACAAGAAGGAGAAAATGATTGCAGGAATTATTTGAATTCAAAATACTAATTTCTGTGCTTCCCTGTTAACAAGAAATTTTTCATGATATCTCAGAACAAATATTTTTTTAACCCATCAGTCAATTTCTGAATTACCTTCTGATGTTTGCATGTTTATATTCAAAATGAGATATATATATATAAATCTTATTATGAGCCTAGGACTAATTTATTGTACTGTGCTACATTATTGTGTTACAGCATAAGAAGAAATTACCATAACTAGCTTTCCAAAATACATAAGGGCAATGTAAATAGGGAGTTTTTCATCATATTTAATCTCCTTGCAGAATGATCAGAAACAGTAAACAGCCTGCATTATAATAAGAAATTCTGGCTGGTTCTTAATACTGTGAAATTTCAAAGCATTAAAAAAAAAAAAAAAAAAAAAAAAAAGGAGGAATATGCTTAAATATAGAGGGTGAAATGTTCAATACTGGTAAATAAAATCCAAAGGGAGAATGTTGCACATGTTATTTCAGTGCCCACGTAGATCTCTAGGGCTGATTTTGAGTGTAATAAACTTTACAGGAACTGTGGGTTTTTTGGTGTTTATTTTTAATTTTTTTTATATTGGTTTTGTTAGGCGGTCTCTCTTGACAGTAACATAGCCATTTAGAACTAACCAACCACTTCAGTCATCTTTATTACCAGGAAAAAAAAGTGTATAAAGAGACAAAAAACCTAACCAAGAAACAAAGATCAATCCCACTGACTGCTGTTTCCTCGGAGACATTGTTACCAATAGCAAAACTCCTACAGATTTCAGTGACGCAGCCTCAACCAGTAATGGAGTCATTTGAGAAAAACGCTTAAAAGCTCAGTTTGAGAAGATTGCCTTCACATGCACTGAAGCATATTTTGTAGTCAGTTGTGAGGTCAACATAGCAAGGTCAAATGTATATTAGCTCACTATTAAGAGTTTTCACTGCAGTTACTAAAATAATGAAGTGAAGAGGCAAACCTAGACCCCAGTACCGTATGGTGACCTGAGCTCTTAGAGTTCAGTAGCTGAACTGGAGTCTGGCTTTTCTCCTGCAAAATGGATTTGTCTCAATCAATTGGATATCAGTGGCACATTTCTGAGACACTCTGAATTTCTTTTCCTGCATGATTTTTAGGAAAAAAAAAAAAAACAAGTTTTGTAAACTGTTAAGTAATTCAGTCTATATTACCTTACAATCTGACAAGTAGATCACATGATAATTGAATAAAAGAGAAATTTAATTTATTAAGCAATGTGCCTAAAACTTTTTGTTTAATAGGAACTAAAATTTATTGTTTACAGGGAGTCAAATGCAACCTTGGGCATCTCATCATTTTCTTTACTTAGGATGGACTTTGCAAAAAGCTGGGAAAGCCAAATGTGTATAGCTAATAGGATTGAACCACTGTTTCAGAGAAAAATGAATGTACTCATCTTTTGAATATGTGCAAAATTCTGTTTTCTTCTGTTTTCTTGCATACTTCCTGCATGTCATTCCGTTGCAGTGAACCTTATGATGTAGTGAAGAGACGGTGTATATTTATCTAGATCCAAACTCTACCATCTGCTTTGTGTTATTGGAGATGGAGGGAACTTCTATTAAAATGGATAGCTGTTCTATGGCTAACACTATTATAATTACAACACAGCTGAAAAATATTGTTCTTGAATTTGTTTAATCCTAAAGTTAAACTGGCAGATTAGAAAAATGCCTGGCTGAGAAGCTTAGGTGAAGTATATTGTTCAGTGATTATGTGGCTAAAACCAAGTATTGGAGAACTGCAGATGCATGTGACAGTAAGCTTACATGACACCACAGGAAATGAGGAGAATGGGAGATGTTTCTCTGGATGGTCTGATGAGCATAAAGCAAAACAGTGCACAGTTGGTAAACTTAGTGCAAATCCAATGGTTAAATGGACTTATGGATATTATTATTTAAAAACAAACAAAACAAAGAATTTAGTGTAGGAAAGAAGCAACCAGTTAGGTGATGACAGCCTCTTTATCTGTCCCAAACTTTTTTTTTTTTAGATTTTTCTAAGACCTAATATTTCTTTCACAGGGTGATTCCAAAGTAAGATACTTATGTTTAGATTGTTGGAAGAAAATGTACTAACATCAATGTGGGGCTTTTTATTGACTTAAGTACATTTCAAATAGGATGTTCTGCTGGTTCTTCTGGAAGCAAAAGTGTATTGTTTTGCAAGAGTCTGATACACGCTAATTCTTTTAAGTCCTCACTAAGTCTTCATTTGTAGGCGTCTACTCAGAAGCAAGTTATTGCACTTTTGAAGAATGTGAGTGTGGTGTGCAGTTTCAGCATGTTCTGCATTCATCAGACTTTGAAAGTAAATTTTTGACACATTCCAAGCAAGTGTGAGTAGCGTGAAGTACAGAGAATTCAGAACAGGTCCCTCTTTGCTAATTGTATTTGTCGTGTTCTTAACTAGAGGGAACGAAAAATGCAATTCTTACAAAATCGACAGAACTTGTGAAGCACAGTTTGTGTTCACATGGATTAGAAAATGTGGTAGGTAACATTTTCAGAACTGATTAGTTTTATATTCTAGTCTGTAACTGAATGCATTTACAGATCTCTCTTACACTTTCTTAATCTTTTTGTATTGCTCTGCTAGAGAGGACTTGCTTCAAAGCAAGCCAGTTACTATCCATTGCAGCTCACTATGTTTTCTGGTCAGAATTCTGTTTTCATTATTTTGTGCAAGAGAAACCAAGAGCATCATGACATTTTCTGAAATAAAAATAAACTGGGGAAAAAAAAAAAAAAAGCCTTGGAGATTCCCTTTTTAGGAGAACAACCAAACTCCCACCAGCTATTGAATGATCTCTTCAAATAGCAGCATAATTCTAGCATTTAAAAATACTACTGTGATCACATCCTGTATATGTATTTATAATAATATTCAAATCTCTGACTTCTGAGGGACGCAGGCTCCAGATGCACTTGCAAGCAGTCTTACTTTGAAAGACTATCTTTCTGGATGCGAAGCATGGTGTGAGGTAGGTATTATTTATTTATTTATTTAATCTTCATATCTCCATTTTCAAGAAAAAGATCCTGAAGAAAAAATATTGTGCTACTGAATTAACCCTCAACTAGCACAGAGACGTGGGTTATCTCCTGTTGTTGGTCTTGCTGCTGTTGATCTATTTCAGCATTTACTGTGTGTTTTAGTGAATGCTGTATTTATGTTGAAGTAACTGCTGTTAGTTGGCATAGCATTCTATAGATGGTCCGTTGGCATAAAGAAGAGAAATAATCTTATTTGTGAATATGTTTTGATTCTTGGAAAAATCTTAGCTGGAGATTGGTAGAAGAAGCAAGTGATTCTATGAAGCACTCAGCTGGACTTCTGAGTTCAATGCATTGCAAAATTAAACTGAGTACTGACTTGTCTTGCTTCGAAATGTGCTGATGTCTCATCCCCGTGGTAAGTAAAGATACAGAAGTATGGAGCACTTGGAAATTAAGAACACGTGCAAGTATGTATTTACAGTGCTTTCAAGATGTGAGATAGTTTAAAGCTCCTCGCTATACAATAATTCCATGGTCTGTTTTACAGCTTGAAAACCTAGCTGCTAAACTTTGTGAGATTATTAAAAAATCATTTTGTACTTCAAGTAAACATTTTTTTGTACGTACATGTATTTCATATTTTATCAATTTATGGCAGCATTTTCTGGCGTCAAACCAGTTGTGAAGGTTTGAAGAATTTTGAATAGCCGTAGTTCCCATAGAATTATATTATAGCATCCTTTTGTAAGAGATGGGTGCATTTGCAGATCAATACCAGAAACAGTCATAGTGGAAATGAATCTACTTGTGCCTAATCCAGTCATTGAGAATATGAGCTATATCTGTATGGACTGTGGATGGGAGCTGGCTTATGTACTACCAGCCTCTGAAGCGCTATGTAGCAGACAGACCATATCATTATGCATTACATCATTAGGACCGTTATTACTCCGCCATAAAACTGAATTACTGCTAAAGGTAGTACTCTTACCTTATTGCTTTGTGCTGGGAGATGTACTCATGTGGTGATGGTAATCTGGCTGAAATAACTTGTCTAGCTAAAAGCAAGTTTATCTTGTGGCTAAGTTAGCAGCCTGCTGGATCAGTCTTCTGATTTGGATCACTGTTTTTAGTACTGCTACGAAGGAGGTGGTGAGAAGGGTGGGATTGATGTGATTTCACAACAACTTTAATCCAGTCCAGAACAACTGGAAGATTCTTATTCTGACTCCACTGGCTTTAAAGAAGAGGCTTTCTGGAACCTCAGTTGCAATTTGTGTTTGTTTTTACTGCTAAAAATTTTTTTTTTTAAATTTTTTTAATTATAAATTTTGGGTAAAAAAAAAAAAAAAAAAAAAAGGCCAGGATTTACAAAAGAGCTTAAGTGAAGTTATTTGAGGCAAGAGGAAAGAAGGAAGAAAAAGGGAAGAATTAGTAAAGATGAAAAATTTAGTTACTTGGTACCAAGCAGTTATTTTAAGATATGTACTATTAAAGGTACTAGAGCAGCATCTGGCAGGAAACAGCTTAGAAATAATTATTTCTTCATTATGAGTACAATGAGAAAGTAATAAAGAAAAGAAGTTGCTAGTGTTCTCTTAGAAACATTTTATGTTCCATTGCAGTTGTTTTCATTAAAAAGGGTATTTTTGTAGTCATCCAGGAAGAATTAAGAGGCAGAATGCTAAACTTGTTTTATGTTTAAGAGACCAAATAGAGAGATTGCTGTCTGGTTTAGCACAGTTATAGGAGGAAGGAAAAAAGTAGCAACAAAAGCTTTCTTTACAACGTCAGCCAGTTTTTGGAACTATCATGCCTTCCTACAAAATCTGAAGACTTCATGCTTTTACCTAGATTCATGGGAGCTTTTTAGCACCAGACCTTTCTCCGGTAAGTAATCTGGTCTGTACAACATTTTGTGGGGTACAGCTGCATTTGAACATCCACAACCTTGGCTCTTGCACAGCACTGACCTTGTGAAAGGAAAAGATGAGTTTGTGGCACACTGTTTGCCTGCATGAGGACTCTCCTTGCCGATGTGGGAGAAGGTAGGAACCAATGTTTGGAAAGAGGAGATGAAAGGAAGGTGAGCTTCCATCTTTCAGAGAAGGTGCAGATCTTATACTGGCTTAAGCCACTTACAGAAGTGCCCCTTAAACATCTTCCCAACTGGGAGGCTTATGCAAGCTGTGTGTTATATGGAATTCAGTACCAGTTGCAAATTCTGCCAGAGGACTGGCACACTTAATCTGTCCTAAGGCTTCTGATGTTGTGGCTGGAAGATCAGGAAGTTTAGAGCTAGCAGTGACTGCCAGCTGGGATGCATTCCTGTTGCTGTGCATCCAAGCTGTACTATGTGAATCAGGGCCCTCAGAGTACTATGGGTGGAATGGAAAATGCTTTCATATTGTACAAAATAGGGCAGACTGGAGCTGAAGAAACCTTCAGCTCAGCACTGCTGCTACTGTAGCAGCACTGAACATCCCAAAGAAGGATCAAGGTTTACTGTACTCTGGCCTTCTCCTTGGACATCTGCTAATTGCTCTTATATGGAAAGCAGTTGGACAGATGTGTATATGCATGGTAATGAGACTGAGCATGTTGCTGCTTGGTAAATGTCCATGGTCTCTGTGGTCATTTTCCTAGTCCTACAGTAGTTAAAAAAAACAACACAAAAAAGAGTCCAGACTGCTGAAGAGTCCAGCTCCTGAAGCCCATGCTAGCAGCCAGTGGGCTATCCCAGAAGCAAAATAACATCTCTGATTTTACAGATATAGTTACTGTGCCCCTATGAGTTGTCTTGATGTAACTTAAACATTGCAAAAGGTGCTTTCTCTTTGAATCTTACTTCTCCATTACGCTATGTATTTGTGAAGAAAATAACCAAGCTAAGTTCCCCTTACTTTCCCTCATCCACGCTAAATTCTGATCTCGTTTATATTTAAAAAATAAAAAATAATAATTAAAAAAAAAGGTGAATTCCTCACCTCATTGTACATCAGGAGATGTACAGCAGCATTGTTCAGCAGTTCTGGGTAGGAACAGCTGAGCCTTGAGCCTGGAGACTTAAGTGTTTTCTGAGGTAAGATATGAGAGCTATGAGACCTGTTCATTAGCAATTTAAAAAATACTATATCTATTATCTCTGAACACTTGCTTCAGCATGTCCTACTCCTTTTTGCACTGTTTTTTTCCCCCAGTAATTTTAAATAATTTATATTTATTTTATTGTATTGGCATTAAGCTGCTCTATTCCTCTTCCTGATGGCAAATGGAGAAATGCTGATTAGAAACTAAGCAGGCAGTATGAGTAATCACTGGCTTTGACTTGTAGCAGTAAAAATTATACAATGTAGTGAAGGATATGTGGTAACACTGCTGTGGCCAGGACCCTTCATTTGGGAGTATCAAGGGTGTAGCTGGATACCAGTTTGGTTGCAGGCACAGTATTTACTTGTGATAAATAAATCATCCATATTATAGTTGACTCAATGTATGATACAGTTCCTGTGTTTCTCCTCACCTTTACTTATACCTAAGAAATAACGTGGACCGTCTTTTCTATTTTCAAATCATGGTGTTCAGAGAGGTACTAATTTCTGTGACAGTGGCTAATTCAAAGTGTAATGGCTGTGCCAGCTGAGGAACAAAAAGAAGAGGGGAATTCTGTTGTGGAGACAGCAACTGAAATAGCTGTGTGTCATTTTTAAGTTGGAAATGGAAAAAATACTCAACAAAACCAGGAAAAAGTTAACATTGACAGGTTTTTTAATTAATTGTAAGCTTTCCCTGTGAAGCCCTGTCCATTGCAGCCAAAGCATTTGGGTTTAAGCTTAGACCATTGTAAGAAATACTCTCAGTGAAAAAGATGAAGCTTTTTGAAGTATTTTATTTAGTCTTTCTTCTCCGTAGAAGTTGTGGCATGCAGATAGTAATGCACTGCACCACCATAGTGGAAAATGCCTCTTCAGCATCCTTTTAGGGAAGACCCAAATCTCCCAGCTTGTCTATTTCTGCAATATATGAATGTCCTAGATGCATGCTGTGAGAGTTTGTGCCATGGCAAATTCTGATGTGTAATCCCTTTGTATTGACTCATACATGGGCAAAAACAGAAAGGAAATCAAAGCAAGGGAGGCCTTGAGGTTGAATTCTTTTACATTATTCTTCACTCACATTTTTGTTGCATGGAACAATGTGGCTGGAAGATTGGAAGAATCAGAGGTTAACTAAAGTTTTGGGATGCATATATTCAGTGCTGGTCACCTGACTATACTAACAAACTGAAAAGGTGGTTTGATAGCTGTCAACTTGTTTTGCTATTGTGCAGCTTAACTGTTACCTTCCTGTATAATGAACATCTCTGTATTTGGAAAATAAATCCATCTTGCAAGAAAGATTGTGCAAAAATTGTTCCTATTATACTCCAGTGTATATTGCTGATGTCAAATAAAATACAATTGTGAGAGTTCTTAAACAGTTGTCTCTCTAATTGTGGCCTGAAGCAGGGAGAGGAAGATCAGTAGCAAATTTTGGTACAGATCCTCCTGCAGCTAGTGCTGGAACATTGATGTTGTTAATGAGTCAATCAACCTAATGCTTTACATTTGGACAGATGAAGGGAAGAGTTTCATTAGCAATATGATGAATGGTAATCTGTTGTACAATTATTGAAATGGCACCAATTTACAAATGTACCGTTGTCAAGGAGTGTCTCATTAGGTTAACCAGCTGAGAGCTGAACAAATTGCCTCACTTCTCTCACAGCAGCAGAAACAAATAATATTCATAGTAGTGGTGCCCGCTTCATCCTATTTTATTTCTTTCCTTGAGGTGCTGTAATCAGTGCTTACTCCTTACTTTATCTGCCATCATGTTGGTTGTCACCTGCTCTATTTCATTACATGACCAAAGGTGACTTTCTAATGATTTATGCCTGGACCTGATGCAGCTCTCATGCATCAGAAGGCAGACTTTAGACTTGCAGAAACTGTGTTTCAGTGAGGACCGAAAGTTTACCTAGTAATAAATACACTTGTGGAGAGAGATGTATGGAAAAATCTTTTCAGTCTGTGCAGTGGCCTGTGCAGGGCAGGGAGTGGGGCACCCTTATTTCTTTTTCTATAGGTGGTCAGGAACGTCAGATCTTTTTTGCAGGCTGAGACGAGAGCTGTCAGAATGGCTTACAGCGCTTCAAAGTGCTGTAATTGCTGTTTGCTTCAGGGACAGATCTTGACACTGAGAAATCTGCTGTGTTTGACAGCCACAGCTATTTCTTAGATTTGAGAGATTCTGCATCCCTTTCTCCTGGCTTCTGTGGGTGTGCTTTACAAGCCTGATGTGCAAACTAGTTGTTTGTGCTGATGCTGCCATTTAATGCTGTATGGCATGATGCTACCCCAGATTGTATGTTTTATTAATGGCACTTGTTTTGATTTGGCAGGTAGTTTTACTGTCAGGCTTCTTGTAAAGCCTGTGCAGCATCCCAGGAATGTTGCTGTTGATTTCAGAGAATGCTGAGACTAGGTTTTCTGGAAGTCAGAGCTCTGGCTCCTGGCAGCATTAAAGAAATTCATCTACAGCCTGAAAGCAGTTGGGAATTTTTCTCAGGGCTGGTGTCAGGCACCTCCTAAGTCAGTCATTATCACAGCTGTGAATTCCTTCAGGTGCAGGGCTTGAGTGTGATTTGTGTTTCTTGAAAGCACCAGGACTCGTTTCTGGCAGGAAGGAGTGTGAGACTTCTCTTGTAGGTTTATTTTTGGTCTGGTTTGAATTGTGGTATTGAGCCTGGGTTTGCCGTGTGAGTGCTCTGAATATAGCCCTGTAAAAAATCTGAGACTGACCTGGGAACAGGTTTTCTCAATTCCCATTAAAATGTTCTACTTTTACTCTTAGTATTTAGTTCTCATAAGAGACAAAAAACCCTAACATTTGAGGAAGTCAGGTTCTGGCTTTTTGCCCTCCAATCTGCTCTGCCCTTTTCCTCCTTCCTTTCTGCAGGGCTTAGTCTCACAGAAATGCTTTGGGATGCATTTCTGGAACAGCTCTGAAGAAGGTACGTGTAAGTATCCTGTTCTTCTAATAAGTCCTGAATTTCGCTGTTCATCTACTGACTGGTGACCTGGCATATATTAAAGGTAAAACCAGCTCAGTGTGTTAGATCATGTGAGATGATCAGAACAAAGCTGTCCAAGAAACTGGCCAGCTACAGGCAGATGTGACGGAACAACTTGGAATAGTCTGGATGAGGTCTGCATGTTTTTTGATAGCTTATGTAATAACGATGGCCAGTGAAGGTACACAGGCAGTTCCCTTGATTTCATTGCAAGAGACAGCACAGGTGCGGGAGGCTGGAGAAGTTAGAGAGGGAGCAAATGATCCGTGCTGGTGTGAGAGCAGGAAGAAACTAGTTAAGCAAGCAAGATGTGAAGAAATTATATTAAACATTTCAAGGTTTTCTTTGTTGGAAAATGAGGCTGAAGGTTAGTCTTTAAGAAGAGCAGGAGGATTCCTTCCATTGCTGAGCTGGCTTCAAAGCTGATGGAAGTGTTGTATTTGCATTCTTGACCCAAGGGATGTTGACAAAGGGATCTCACTGGGAAACTAGCACACTTGAAACTGCTGGAACACAATGCCAAAAGCACTAGGATGGGAAATGTTTCCAAGCTTATTCAATTATATTTGTTTAGGTTTGGATATGCATCCTATATGTCTTTCTCTGCTTAGTCTCTGGAGTGTTTTGCTTTATGAGCTGAGAAAATTTCACTTCTAACTACAGAAAATTCATTAAAAATGTATTGAAGTATTCTCTTTTTCAGATGACAAGAAGCTGGATAAAGAGCTCCTAACTCTGAAGAGTCATGCACAACATTGAGAGAGCATGCTAACACAGCTCAAACAACTCGGATCTCCCTGGTGTTGTATATTCTTTTCTTTAAAACAAAACAAACAGGCAAAAAACAACCAACCAAACAAAATACCTAACTGATTACAGGCTGAGGTAATTTCTATGTCCATTTACTAGGCTAACAGAGCACTTGCCTATAAAAATTTTTGAAAGATCCCTACCCACTTTACAACATGGATATTGATGCAAGCTACCAGATATCAGTTTATTGAGTGAAGCCATAAAATGTTTTGCAAACCTCAAAACACTAATTCCTGATAGCAATACTTAACTGCGAGATGAAGGGATGCAGATCTTTAGAAAAAGTCAGTTTGTGCCATTTCATGTGTAAATCTGTGTTTTTAATTGATTTTCTTATTCTCTGAGGAACAAATTATGATTTTAGTTCTTTTATCTAGTCTTTTTTTTTTTTTTTTTTTAGTAAAATTAATTGATTGCACTCTGGACTGTTAGATCACTTACTCTATTATTATCTGTTACAAGTTCAGTAAATGTTGCTTTTACCCACCCAACTATAAGGGATTGAATGTAGTTGGAACAGACAGCTAGACAACTTTAATATCCACCTAACTGGGTTAGTCAAGATGTTAGCATTGATGATTCTGAATTTGTTTACCTGTGTTTTGCTTTCACTGGTATTGAACTTGTGATCTTTGATAGACTGCTGTATCTGTTAGCTCTTTTTCAATCAACTATTGTGTAAAGTGTCCTTTATCTTGCCCTTTTTATAAGTTGTTGACAGTGAGCCGCATTCTGAAATATGATCAACTAGTCTTCTCTGGGTCATGAGCATAAATGACAATCAGCTTGCTAGTGCAGATAGCGATTGAGAGAGAAGTTGGTTTAGCAGATTCTGAAATCTGGATGAAATACCTGTGTCTGTTGAGAAAAGTTTGGAAAGAGCCAGGCTTTAATGTTGTCCAGTTCTCTAAGTCATCTCTGAGCAAAGCCTAATAATTAGATACATTAAAACTTAGACATGAAAGTTTTTGTTCCTGTTCTGTGTGTACATTTTAGATCCCTAGCCAGTAAGTGCCGGTTGTGGTTACTGAAATGCTCTTTTGGAGTGGAAGAGCAATGGACATGCATAAATGATCTTAGGAGGAGAGAACTGCTGTTGTCAGAGGCAAAATTACAGGAGCTGTGCTGGAAACATGAGACCAATGAAATTCTCTGAACGAATAATCTTAGCAACAACTTACCAGAAGTTCTTAGCCTCACTGTAGCCCTGAATTAAATGGAAAGGGTGGTTTGAAGAAAGATGGGGATATGCTGTCTTCTTGACATTTCCCTTTGAGCCACCTCACATCAGTTCCTCTCTAGCATCCTCATCTCTTAAATCTCTTTCTGAGATAGGCAGAAACACCCTGTGGCAGCGTTAGGTTACAGACGCTCAAAGCAAGATCTGCAGGAGCGAGTTGGAGTGCTCCTTTAGTGAAATGGCCTTGTTGTTTCATGCAGCGTGATTTATTGTTACTTTGTTCACATGAAAGTCAAATTCACTGAATAAATTATATAATGTGAGCATCTCTTATTTCCATTATCATAGGAGCAGAATGTGCTAAATTGAGTAAATCAACCGAATCATTACTTAATCATGTGTTTAATTCTTTTTCATGGATCTTCACCACAAGTATTGGTTATATTCTTGCAAATGCACTGTTGCTGTGTTTCCCTAGTAAACACACTTTCTTTTCCTCAGTATTCAGTTAATAGTTATTACATTAATGTATTTAAATTAGCTAAGTTCACAAGTAGTTAATTCAGGCTACAGATAGATTTGTGTTGTGCTAATGAAGAGCGTAGCACAAATCCCTACAATGGCCACAGTAAAGCAAGTGGTCCAAGGCCAAGAGGTTTAATTTCAAATCCCCACTCTCCTTCTGTTGTTTTTTCAGGGTTAGGATTTTCCCTTCTTTCTTTCCTTCTCCACTTTTCAGTTCCTTCTTACTTTTATATAGTGTGACTCCCAGATCTGTCTTGACTTCAACGAGACTTGAGGATGTGCTCAAGAGCACTCCTGAAGAAGGATGCTCTAGTTAATTGGAACTGAAATTGTCTGTAAAGTAAATAACATTTATGATGAGTTTTCAGTTATTAAATAAGTGTAAGAACAATTTCTTCAGGTTTATTTTGTCACAAATGACTTTATTCATTAATTGGTCAAGCAACTCTTTGAGGTACATGGTGTGGAGGAGAAAACTCCACTTATGTATTTGTTTAAGAGCTTTAGTTAGCATGCTCCCAGAGCAGTACGTATACTTTGTAGTGCAGTGTTTAATAAGTATAATGAAGATATAGTTTTACTTCTTTATTGATTTTTATTTCCTCATGACTGAACCTATACTAAAAATTTAACAGCTAGTGTAGTTTCTGGAGAACTTTTGGCTTCAATCAATTAGTCAGGTGGTTCCTAGGAGTTACTGGTGTGTGCTGTCTCAATACATGGTCTCCTTCACTGGAGGGCTAGAGCTGCCATTTCTGTGGCAGCTGGTCTCAGCAGCAGTCAGAGGTCTTGGGCAAGTTTAGCCCCTAGCATAGGTGCAGTAGGCTGCAGAAGGGCACAGAAGAGCCCTCACGTTCCTTGATTAAGGGACTGTAATTTTATCTAATCGTTAAGCAGGTAAAAGCAGCAAAGCAGCTTCAAGTTGAATTGTGAATAAATAGAGGAATGCTGCAAACTGCTTTGAAAGCAAGTTACATTGGCCTAACTCTCAGAGTTCTGATAGTTCTAGCTGAACGTCAAACTTAACTACCATTGATGGCATGGAATGCTATTAATACCTGCATTTCAAAATGAAATTATGTGTATTAATGCAGTTTGGTCCTTTGCAAGTGTTTTTTTTTTTTTTTTTTTTTTTTTTCCTATGGAAAATAACCATAAGATATTCCCTTGACAAAGATATTTAGCATCTCAGACATCTTGCTGGTGCCATCACATGTGAACTCCACAGCGTGTGATCATATCCCAGTGGTAGCATACAAGTAAATCACCTAGGGCATACGTCAAATTATTTTGCCAGGACTAAGACACAGTAATAGCTTCATGAATCATCAACCACATGGCTGAAGCCTGTGTATTCTGGATATATTTTGCACTCTTTGTAGTCCTTCAGGTCTGACATCAAACAGGCAATCTTTCTGGCCCTTTTGTGCAGATGGCTGATTTCACTGCCTTCTTGCACATTGCTTGAGTCCATGTCATTGTCATCAAATGCAAGGAAAGCATTGGAGTTGCTTGTTGAAATGTTTTATAGAGCTTATTTTGACCAAATAAGATAATGAAATCATCATAGACTTTTAGTTATTGAAATGTTTAGATTTTGTCTGTGTTAAAAAAAGCTTACCTTGAAAAACAAAGACACTGAAAAAATGGATCTCTACAATGGCTAGGTTTTAAAAATTTCTCTGAAAAAATCAGGAGTTTTGTCCTTTTATTTTTTTTTTTGTTAAGTGAAACAAAATTTTTCTACTCTGCTGAGCATCTGCAAAGGGCTATACAGCTCCAGACCTTGCTTGCCTTGAGGTACAACAAGAGCATGGGAGAGTCTAGGTAAACACACATGGTTCCTGATCGTATCTAGCTGAAGAGCTTCAGCTTGACTGAGGATGTTTTCTTCCTCTCCAGTAGAAGCCCTGTAATCACCCTTGGTTAATTCAGGGATTAAGACTATGTAAACCAGTACTCATGTGTTCTTTGTTGCCTGTAATTGACTGATACAATAATTTTTAAATAGTCAAGTGGCAATGCATTGTGTCAAGCTTTTTCTTCCCAACTAAAGCATGTAAGCTGTGACTTTAAAAAGAAGTATATGCGTCATATGCTTGGCTGAGTCAATCTAAACCTGTACAAACAATATATAATTATAGATCAATTGCCAGACTTATGAACTGCCTGATACTCTTCAACATAATGACAGCGATATTTCTGGCAATGAAAGGCTAATCCCACAGAAGTATCAGACACGAACCTCCATGTTTTTCTTACAAGGAATTATGTGGATTTTTTAGATCTGGCTTTCTGAATGGATCTAACCTACCGCTATGATTCGTACTATAGATTACCTGTTATTTATAATAGACGAGAATTCAAGTTTGGAAGAGGTAAAAACTGATAAATAGAAAATAATGTTCTGGCTAAAGAATTGTATTCTTCACTGAGACTGGAGAAAAGAATCAGCTTTAATGGCATATTAACAATGGAGAAACAGCGTACCTTAGAAAGTCAAATTTTAGAGCATTTTTTATATTCAAGACAAAATGTAGAGCCTAGGAACTAGCTAACTAAATATATATATTTAGCTATGTATATGTAAAATGATAGTTAAGAATTGGGATCACAAAAGTTACCTCAGATGGAACTAACATTTCTTAGTCTGATCTGAATAGCAATCATGGATATAACACACTATTGCAATGCACTGAAAATATGTTAGTTCCCATCTGGAAAGTTGCAGTGTTTGCACTTTTTAAAAATTTCCTTCTAACAAGAAGCAATTTTGCAATCTCAGCTCTGGCAGAAATTATCAAGATGAAATGTTTCTTTACCTTTACTTAAATGATACATTATGCAAATTGAAAACAGCAATTTAAGGAAACAATTATATAAAGAGAACAGCTTTTCTGATTCCTGAACAGGAAATGTTAGAGGATAAAAAAAGCCAACCCTAAATGCTGTTTACTTCAAGCTATTATAGGAGAAAAATCTTGATACCTTTCTTCATTCAAAGACTTCCTATTTCAGCAGTTGCCAGTCAGGACTGTCCTTGTATAACATCCCTGATGAGAGGCCTTTTAAAAGCTGAGAATAAATAAATGAAGTTGTACTCCTACTGAAAAAGTGAGGATATTGCTATTGAAAAGGTGTAATATAGCAAATTACTTCAATGGCAAAATAGAAAGCAGACTTAATTTACTTTTTTACATTTATCAATTTCTGTGGGATTCACAGCTCTTTGCTAATAGTGTCAAAGAGCCCATTGCTTGCTGACCACGTGCCTGTTGGTGGGATTCCTGTAGAGACCTGCAGTCTTTCTTGCACTAAAAAGGCTGTCTGGAGCAGCACAGGCCCCTTCAGGGCTTTGTGTGACTACTGAAACCAGCTGGGATTGCACAGGTTCTTCCTTTATTTATGTCATGGTGATTTCATACACTCCCTCAATCTTCTGTGTTTAGAAGGATAACATTTGATCTTCTACTTTTGACTAGAAACCCAAGATCACAAGTTACACTCACACAGGGAGGAAAAACTTTGACTTCAGAAAAATCTGTACACTGGTATTGTGTTCCACCACAGGGACCTCTGGGGACATTTGGGAGTCTCTGGTTGCCTTTTCTTCTTGAATAACCTGTATCAGATATGTTCTTCCTTCTGCTTTGGAATAAGCCTGGATGTGAGCTCTTAAAGTTCATTCTTGAGCAAATATCAGTCATATTTCCTATATTCAGAATTAAACAAACAAATGAAAAAACAAACGAAATTTTTTTTTTGATGGATTATTTTAAAATATAGCTCTTTCTCTTTACTGTTGACATCTTCTTTTTCAGAGGACTCCTGCTACTGTCTTTATTGCATGATGTGATGTGCTGATTGGTGCATTATATGCCTCACAATTTTCTAGTCCTGTTCAAACTCTATTCAATCTGTCAGTACAGTTTTCTTAGGTAAAGATAGAAAGGTTAACTGAATTACATGCAAATAGATCAAAGTAGTAATTTTTTTTAGTATCAAGAAGTTATTTCTGCAAAAGCTGTTCTTAGGCTATGATTCTCTAAGCGTTGCCTTTAATTTTGAACTGCTGCAGCTTAGCCTTACCTCGTTGAGGAAATATCTGTGACACAGTGGAGAGAGGTATGACCAAAGCAGTATCACCTATACTGACAATTCAAATAATATACTTAATTCCCTTCAAAGGACACAGCTAATAATGTTCTTGCCTTTCCTGTTTTGCCTTCCTTCTGCCTGTATGACTTTTTGAACAAGTGTGCCAGCGGGAAAGTGACAAAGAGGGCTGTAATATAAGGTAGACATGACACTAAAGAAGCCCACAGCTTGCAGGTGCATTAACTGAAGCAGTGTGGTCAAAGTCCACATTAAATATGAATGGTATGAATATTAGGGGGTGAGGAATAAGCTTGGACCTTGTCAACTCAGAAAAGACAGCTCTGCTGTTAATTGCGTACTGTCATCACTGCATTCAGGAGTTGGGTGCATTAGTGTCATATGTTTTTGGAAATAAGTTTAGCTGATGTATAAATGGTGATTTTTTTTTTTGGTCAGAATTGTGCTTATTATAACAAGATTTATTATTTAGGTTAGTGTCTATGTTGTCTTTATTTATGATTAGCTGCCAAATCTTGCTGAAAGTTGATTTTACTATGTATGCTTACATATAATTATCTTTTCTTTGATCTTACCCCTCCATGTTTCCTAATATTATAATTCATTGTTTCTGCTGCTGGATTTACCTTTGTATAGAGAGGTAGCACAGTAAGCACTGGAAACGTGGTAAAAAATCTGGTAGTAGAAAACATCCTTGGATTGAATTAACATATGTCAGATCTCTTTAAATTTTGTATGAACACAGGTAGGTCTATAATTAAGATTTTTCAATTTGCAGAGCAGTCTGTGAGAGATATAGAGTGAAGAAGACAAAATTGAACTAAGAAGTTCAGAAAATGATGTAAAGATGATACTTTTTTTTTCTGAAGGAAAGAAAAGAAGGATCAGGAATCTGATCCAAAATATTGTGAAAAAATCTTTAGACAGTGGGAAAAAACCCCCGTCAGCATCTGGGGAAGCATGTAGAGTGCCTTCAGATGGTCAAAGAAGGGATGAGGATTTAAGCAAAGTGGCTTGGATGTCAAAAAATTATAGAATCATAGAATGGATTAGGTTGGAAGGGACCTTAAAGCCCATCTAGTTCCAACTCCCTGCCATGGGCTGGATTGCCACCCATCACATCGCACCACATCAGGCTGCCCAGGGCCCCATCTAACCTGGCTTTGGAGGCTTTCAGGGATGGGGCATCCTTAGCCTCTCTGAGCAATCTGTTCCAGTGCCTCACTACCCTCTGAGTAAAAAATTTCTTTCTAACATCCAATCTGAATTTTGCCCTTGTTTACTTTAAATCCCTTTCCCATGAATATCAGCTGAATAGGAAAGGAAAATTACAAGCAGTCAGTCTGAGTTAGAGATGGAAAGGAAATTAAAATAAATAGAAGGCTTCTTGCTCAGTAAATAATGACAAGATAATGATACTTAACATATTGTTTTAAAGTAGTAGAAAGATGAAGAAATAAAAAATGGAAATAGTCATAGAATCAAAGATTGGCTAATATGAATCAGTTATTAAGAGGATTCACTAACCGGACAAGGGTAAGAAGAAAAGAAAATTAATAAAATATGTCCATTAATTTTTAGGATGTTAATGGGTCAGAAAAAAATAGCTGAGAATTCAGAATCTCTAATAAAATAAATAAAATATAAAGGATGTTGAGCTCCATAAAAATGGTTTATTTAAAATTAGCTTTTTTCATTTCTGTGTTTCCAATGGAGAAATAAAGTGGGGTTTAAAAAAAAACAACAACAACAAAGATAAACATGATATTTTGAATATTTAAAGTAGATGGGGGCTGTGAGTAATAAAACTGTAGATGTACCTATTTAGATCTTAGTGGGAAGATGTTTCTGCTTGTATGCATTCTGCCTCTGATTGAGAAACTGTATAATTGTGGTGGGATTGTGCGGTACCTGAGCTAAGAGCTCTGTTGGGATGGGAGATGCCCAATGAAAATGGAGGTCTGCTATGGGAGAATTCCCTGTGGCATTGCTTCTGTGAACATTGTTCTTTGCAATGTGTCTGATCCAGAGTGAATTACACAAATTATGAGACCTGTTTGAAACAGGCTGCCTTCAGAGTGACAGTGGGGGAATGTCTGTGGCACCTACTACAGACTTGGCTGGTAACAGGGCATTGAGCTGCATGGGCTGAAGCAAACATTTGAGAGAGTAGGAGAGTGCCAGTGGAGATTTTGGGGGATGTCAAAGGAATTTGAACACCTCCAGGTTTTGAGTGTTGCTGAGTGAGTGCCATTATGTTGGGAAAAACTGAGTTGGCTAAGGCCTGTCGGAGGGCCTGCCCACCTCTCCTTGTACAGCTCAGGTCAGTTGTTTCCAATGCATCAGGAGCTGCTATTGTGACTTTGCAGCATTCGCTTTGAAACAAACAATAAATTGTAAGCAGGTTTCATTTAATAGTGGGGGATGTCTGGTGAGAGATCAGATCTCTGCTGGGGCCAGAATTAGTGCAATCATCTTAGCACCAGTTCCTGCTAGCTGTAACCCCAGTGCCCCAGAGAAGTACACATGGAAGGGCAATTCTGATGCAATGACCTTACAGGTTGTTCACTGATTATTTTTTTTTTATTATTTTTTTATTATTATTATTACTCTGTTTATCTATTCTTCTATAAATTATTCCTCATTCGTAGTGTTCAGTCCTGTGCAGTTCTCTATTGTGCAGTGCCTTACCAGCCCTTCCCCTCTCTGTGCTGTGCACCTGTGTGTCCCGTATATGTCTCCAGTGCTCCCACCAGTCTGTGCTCTCTTTCTTCTCCGCTGTGCTTTGTACCCCCTGCAGTCTAATCAGATGTATGCTGATCATAGGAATCTTCATGTTCTTTTCTTTGAAGCATCTCGGCAGAGTTCTCTGCTTTTTTCTTCCTGCCTGACAGTTACGCTCATTGCTTTGTCATCCCAGTCAGTGGGAGTGCAAGAACTAGCAGCATCCTGGCATTCCTGTTGAAGGCACACACTGGAGAGCATTTTCTGTCACGATGTTCAAAAACAAACATCTACTGCAATGCAGCTGTTTGAGCTCTGCTTGCTCTTGCTACTATTTTTGTTTGCAGTTCAATACATTTTCTTAAACCTCTTTTTGTAAGTGCAGATACATGCTGCAAGCTGATAGCTGCTCAGGGAGCAGCCTGCCTTGGTAAACAGGCATCTGTTTTTCACTGTGTCAACAGGCAGTTGTTCAAGCAGTGTTTTCTTCCTTTTTTTCAGTGTGTCAACAGGCAGTTGTTCAAGCAGTGTTTTCTTCCTCAGTTTGTATTAGTCTGGCCCAGTTTTGAATAATCCTTTTGTTTGCCTTCACCTGAGGGGACTCTGTGAGAATCCAGAGCGGTGAGTTTACCAAAGGATCCACGCAGCCCTGGATCAGACTATTTTTTAGTTCCTCAACCTCTTATGCTCTATTAGGGTTATATTAGAATATTAATAATTCCAGAACCCGGATCATGCAGTTGATACTGTTCCCATGAGCAATCCTCTACTCAGTAAAAACTGGTGCTGATATCTCAGAGGCAGTAATTTGCCAATATTCATCTTGTTTCCTATTCCCCTGTACAACAGCTTGTCTCTATCTTGTCAGGAGAAAAGCTACTGCTCTGCTGTTTTCCCAACCAAGATCATTTCAAATTAACATATCTTGTTATATGCACACCCAGGGCCTCATCTGTAATCATCCTTCAAAACAGCAGTTTGTTCTGTAATTAACTTGTAACTGTATGGCTCATACTGCGTATGAATGGTTCAGTTCTTCCTGCAAAGCAATCTGCTGATTTGTAAATGGTCTGAAATATTTTTCATTGAGAATACTTTTTATTTTATCATTACAATAGTGAGGGAATACCTGGAAGGTGATTAGTTTGTTTTATCCAAATTCTAAACTCTGGAAGATAAATGTTTGCCTCTTTCGAAGAATGAGACCTGCTAAAATGAATCTTTCCATATCATGTCTGTAAGCGTTTTGCCGAACAGAAATGGCTGTAAGAGTACTTAATATACTTAGTATGACTATAAATAAGCACTGCAGACTGACATGGAATTTATTATTATTCCTATTATTATTATTTCGGAGGCTGTGGCTCCTCCCTTCCTACTGCACTTAGTAGTAGGTCAGCTACAGCTGTGGCCAACCAGAAATTGCTGGGAGATAAGATTTCACTTCAAGATGCAGTGCAGTGCCTGGAGTGCTTGAGCATTTCCCTCTACACTAAGCTGTATGTTCTCCTTCCTAAAAGAAATGTTTCTTCTAACCAGTTTCCTCTGGATCAGCCAGGCACAGAGTGCTCTGCTGCCTACAGCATTTTGCTGGGGAAAATAGGGAAAGGTGCAGGTCACGAGGAGTGAAAATTAGAGAAGTTTGTGAAGTGCAGGGCACTTTGCCTTCAGTGTATTGCATAGGCAGGGCATGCTGCTGGGCAGCTTTCCCAGGGAAGTTCCTGCTGGAACTTTCTCAGCAGTGGGAATGCTCTCACAAGATTAAAAGGATTTGTCCTAAAGAAGAGTAGGAATTTGCAGAGGGAAGAGAGGTTTAGAGTATTGTTCATAGGAGGAACTTTTGGGAGTGAGAGGGAGAGGTGGATAAAAGTAAGGAGTCTTTCTTTTGAAGGATCTAGAGGCCCTGTACTCCCACAGAAAGAAAGGCAAACAATTTTCTTGTGTTCACATTTATAGGAATTGATCTGATCCTTTGCTTTTGGTGAAAAGTGAGACAGCTGGGAATTTTTAATTCCAGGAGTTGTGATACTCATTGAGTTGACTGGTAGAAGAAATGAGCAAAACATCCCCACTGCTCTCTGCCTTCTTTTCTGGCTGGTGTCATAGCCTTTTTGAGTAGCAGTACCCTGGGAACAGAGGGAAAGAATGTTGGGGAAGGAGGGTGGAGGTAAAGCATGGGTCAGGAGCCTCAGACAACCCAAGCCTATTTCCATAGAGAGCTCAGCAATATCCATTCCTCAGATCTGGAGTGACACCACTGTGGCTGTGGTAGGCTGCCTCTACCCGAACATGGCTATTTTGTTTGCAAAGCCCTGGTACCTTAAGGAGTGCAAACATCTAGTTTGCCTTTTTGTTTTTCCCTGAGTATTCACAGTTTGCTCTGGGCACTTGCAGCATTTGGGAAGAATATCACTGTGATTTGTTGCCTGCAAGAGTGTCTAATTAAAACAAGAGAGCAGGATGGGAAGTGATGACACACAGTGCAGCTGAGCTGCTCCCAAAGCTGAACATGGCAGCTGCGGTTTTCATCATTTGCAAAGCCTCAGCCAACACGTTGGCCCACAGAGTTAAAATAAATGTCTAATTATGTTGTTTAATCATTTCAGTTCCAAATTCGTGCTTGCAAAGGATTGCAAAAGATAGGAGTGAAACAGCGCAAGGGCTGTGATCGCGGCAGTGGCCTGCCAGTGAATCTGAAATCAGGATATTTTTTCTGAGTCAGATTGCTCCCTGCCCCTCACAGTGGGGCTGTGAGGGGCACACATTCCTCCACAGCTGCTGAGGAATGACTCTCTTTGCCTGACTAGGCTGCAGTCCCCAGCAGGTCCCCAGCTCTGCCTCACCCGCACTGCTTGGCTGCAGTGAGCCCTGCAGGTGCTGAGAGCAAGGATGGGGAAAGACTTCAAAGGTGTTTACTATTTTCTTTTTATTCTTAATCCCATAGTAAAGGTATAAAAGAAATATATAATCACCGCTGTCCTGATCCAGCAATGTGTTATGTATGGAGCGACACTGCCCTGGGATATTTTTGGATGTGATGGTTTTGAGTTTGTGACTTTCTGAGAGGGAGCAAAAGGGAAAATGTCATTAGACCTGGTCATTAAAGGTGGGCGGGGGAGGTACCAGTGTCAAGTGCGAGACTGAGAACCTCACATCAAAACATCCTCCTGAGAGGTGAAATATGTGAAGCATAAGTCTAGCCTGCGGCACAGGGAGCTCCTTTTCACACACAGCCTAAGCAAATTCTCTAGAATAAAGTGATGAGGGCAACTAGGGCTTAAATGTCTTTGTAGCTCTAGCCCACGCTTGCCAAAATATTTGCCAGTAAAAGGCATGAATACATCTAGATCAATGGGTCTGCTCTGTACAAACCTATGTTTGTTAAGCTATTTGTGAATCAACTGTTAGTCTAGATTACTGTTACAAAGTGCACTGGGAGTGAGGTGACTACAAATACAAGCGGTTCCCACTGATAGTGCACATTTACTTAAGCAGTAGCCCACAGTAACTGTAAGGTGCTATCCTTTATTTGCCTTTCTTCATATGGCTCAGTTGCAGATGATTGTTGAAAACACCACCAAGAAGTAGGAAAAAATGTCCTTATGAAAAATTTTCATCTAAGATTGCTTTTCTTCTCTTTTCCTAGAAGTCTTCCTTTCCTCAGGTGGGAAAATTCTGCACAACATGAATGAAGGTTACTAAAACAGTCCATGCTTCACTTGCTGTTAACCAGTGTGATGAAGAGAGCATGTCTGAGTTTAGGAAATACTTACAGCCAACAGCTTTCAGTCATCAAGATCATGACTAATGCACAAAGAAATTGTGACTGCAGTTGATGAACTTGGTGAACTCTCTTGATAACAAGATTTTGTTTGATTTCAGTTCCCACAAACTAAGTCTCATGTTTCTATATAAATACTTAGGCTTCATCTATTCCAAAGTAGTTGTAAGAAGAGGGGAAAATGAAACCTTTGGTACTAAGAAGTCAGGCATATTCACAATCCAAAATTTGGCCTATTAAAAAAGTCACGTTTTCATGGTTTTATGATTTTTGGTTATCGGTGTTCCAGATCATAACATCATGTAGTGCACTGGGAGTTTAACTGTTAATGCTCAAGTTCTGGGTACCTGTCCGGAAGAGAAGAACTACATTCACCAGGGGACTTTGTGGTCAGAGAGGAGATATAATTCCTGGCAAGGTCACCCGATGTTCTCTTTTTCGTCTGCTTTCTCCGTCTGCTTTTCTTCATCGGCTCTTCTTCGTCGGCTCTCCTCCCGTCTCCCTGCTGTTCAACTGGACTGCACATCTCACCTCAGCATTGTGGTGAGGCCTATCCATCTTTCGGACATTCTCTCTCTCTCATTATATTTTGATTTATTAGCTTCAATTCTAATTATATCGTATTATCTTGCATTCTGATACTATATTTAGTAAATTAGTTTGTTTATCCTCAGATCGTTGCCGCTGTTTTCAATTATTTTGGGGTCCCGTTTCCCTTTCCCGGAGGCATGGATCCCTGAATCCCTCTGCCCCGCTAGTCACAGAACCGGGCCGAACCAGCCCGTAAAACGTTGACACATGTTTTTATTCTAAATGGATTTCCTATAATAAGATAGTAACTGCTGCAATGAGAAACTGTTTGGAGAGGAAAAAAGAATTGTTCCCAGAGTACAGTGTCAGTTTGCTGCTGATGTCTGTTTAGCTAGTTTATACTGCCATTTACTAACAGTGACTGCGTACCACAGTCAGCTGGAAAGCCAATCGATTTCTTCATGTTTCTTTTGGAGCAGGTGGTCAGTCAGCTGTACTCTCCCTTTTCCCATCAAGGCTTTCCCATTTTAACTCTATTTCTTCACTAGACTGATGTTTTTTGTAATTAGTCTTACCTTTTTCTCAATAATATACTAAAATCTCCCAAATCTCTGGAACCTTTGATGCAACACTTTGAGATATTACAAACTTCTGACACTTGGTAGTCCCAGAACTTGTTTGCAGACCAGACAAATAAAAAGGCCAGGTGCAATCTTTGGACATGCAGTGGTTGTTATTAGGGTCTATGCTGGAACTTTTGCTTTCCTTGCTGTCGGCTGCTGCATTTCATGCATTTCTGTAGCTTTTTGTCACAGAGGGAGATGAAAGTATTTTCAAGCACTGTTTTTAAATAAAATGAAGAAATTTGTCACAATCTAATTATTGAAGAGAAGCATAAAAGAACAATTGGGAAATAATCAGGAGACAAAACTGGGGTAAAAAAAAAATACTTCCTTGTCAACAGAAGCACAAAGCATTGCAATAAGGAATGCTGAAAGATTAAATGAGATCCTTGGCAATTAGAAACCTCCACGCAGTGAGCTCCTCTATTTGAGTTCTTAATGCTCAAGATTAGAATCACCTTAAGTCTAAGACATGTTTTTATCTGCACACATTTTTCAAGAACCTTTATGTTGTTAAACTAATGTGTTTTTTTTCTTTCTTTTTTTTTTTTTTCCTTTTTCAGCCATTTTGTCTCAGAGCCTTAAAAAAAAAAGGCTTTCTGGAAAGCCTACACAGAAAAAACAGTAGGTTTCATTTCTTTTGTTCTCATCTGATCCTATGGGGTGATAACGTGATGATTACCTAGAAATCTTGGTGCCCATCTGAGAGTGGTAAGAATTTAAATGAGTGATTTTTTAGTTATCATAACCTGGAGACAGCATAGATTAGAATTTGATAAAATGCACAAATTAGAACAAAATGGAATGACACATGCTCTAGGGTTTATGAAGCTTGCTAGTTCCTTTTTTTTTTTTTTTTTTGCTTTTTTGGTTTTGTTTTTTTTCCCCTCATGCACGAATGTAAGTAGTTTTATTTAGGTCTATTTTTTTAACACTGTACTGTCCGTAAATAGTCACTATCCTTTATCCAGATACCAGCCTCATTTCCTTTGTATCTTTTTCTATAATCTGAAGTAAATCCAAAGTGGTACTTTATTTTTCACGCTTTCTTGTATTCATTTTCAACAAAAGGATTTAAATAACTCCTAGGTCTTATGACGAGGGTGGAATCAATGCAGTTACTAAGTTATAAAAGGATATTAAAATTTACTACAATGTCTGCAACTCAGTAAAAGCCATAATCTGATCCCCAACTAATAAGAAGTTGAAGGGAGCTGAAAAAAAATTAAGCATGTTTTTCTGATTATGAGTTTCCACATCGGTGCATGGAGGAAGGTCATCAGTCAACACACTGCATGCTGGTCCTGTGTTGGTAAGAATGCACTTTCTGACTTTTGAAGGCTTACGGTTTCCTCTATCTGCTGTAAATTGGACTGAAGGCATCAATGACTGAAACTGAGACTGGTGTTGTAAGATGTGCTGTGATGCATATCTGTTGCTAAAGCTCCATGGTGTTTACCAGGTAGCAGCTCATTTCCCTTCTCTGTGAAGGTACGTTGCTTACCAAATGTGACAAGCATCAGACCGCTAGACCTGAGGTTTTGTCCTGCCTCTTTGCCCAGAAAGATAACCGCGCTTCTAGTGACAGCAATCTGCTTTCACCTTCTAAAGTTTATGCAAAGGAGGGCTAGAGTCAAGCTCATGCAGTGTATGCACTTAAAAAATACTTCATCTAAACCTGTGACAGCATTAAATTTTTAAGCTTATTATCCTGTTTTTTTTTTTTTTTTTTTTTTCAACCATCCTGTTACTCAATGGATATATTCATGTTCTTTCAATTTCAGAGGAGTGTAAACTTGTCAGCAGCACAGTGGGTCATCCTTCAAGCATCAGAGCAGCAAAAGGTGAGATTTTTTCAAGGCAAGTATTAAGCTAGTAAAGAGAAGTTGAAAGCTGTTACCACAAGGGCAGCTTTTGCTTCACTATCCACGCTTGAAAACATTGCAGATCTTTTTTTTTTTTTTTTAGAATGAGGATGATGAAACTGCTGGGAATGGAGAATGAAATTAAAAACAGAATGTACTGTAACCAGGCTTCTTTTATGCCAGCCTGTTGCCCTTAATGCTGCTTTCTTCCACTGAAAGAAAAACAAATATTCATCTCCTACTTTTCATTGAAGATTTTTTTTTTTTAAACAACATTGAGACTTTAGAGTTTTTGCAAAATCTCAATACCTTGAGCATCTCTGATACTTCAGTGAAACTGCAAGCTACCATTCAATTTTTAAAAGTTCCTTCTTGGGTTTGGCTGTTGGCTTTCCTGGCTGAACATGTTGTGAAGTTGCTGAGTCTATTTTAAGCCTAAATGTATACTTTCATAGCTAAGCTGGGTGCTCTGCAGAT
This sequence comes from Tragopan temminckii, assembly GCA_028571105.1. Taxonomy (NCBI): domain Eukaryota; kingdom Metazoa; phylum Chordata; class Aves; order Galliformes; family Phasianidae; genus Tragopan; species Tragopan temminckii. The sequence goes on from JAOWBP010002392.1 coordinate 41,426,131, forward strand.
CAAATGCTCAATTAAACATGAGGCAGGAGGCTGCTATTGGTGCATGCAGTATTTCTCCTTTAAATCAGTTATAGAAATTGCCACAGAGCTCTCATCTTCTAGTTGCTTTTTCATCAGTCCCACAGAGGTGGTTGAGCCAATTTCAATTTAACATTCAACTTAAAACACTCATGTGGTCAAGGCTGTAAATGCACCTTGCTTAGGCTCTTAAGGTAAAATAAATCAATCTGGTACTATTAGTGTGGCAACTCTCAGATGTGTAATGCATCACTAAAAATGATGCATAACTACACCAGTATCTGCTTGGTTCCAGATACAGTAGGGGTTTAATTGCCTAGAAATTAGACTTTGCAACACCCAGCTTGACTCTAGAAACCAGTAAGACCTTATAAGGAATGAAGTACTCTTGGACAAAGTGTAATCTGGATATAGAAGCAGACTTTATAAATTTCACTCTATTGATTTTGTCTGTCTTGTTTAAATGATAACCAAACTGACATGCATGAAAATTCCAAATTTTGAATGAAATTTGAATGCAATTAGTAATGTCACTGTGAATTTTCTAAATATATTGCTGAGTAGAATACCAGCTAAATATTTTCAATTTATTTTTTCCAAAATAAATGTCCTTGGTTAGTTTTACTTTATTTAGAAACAGTTTTTGTTCTTCAGCACTTAGTGAAACTGTGACCATAGAGTATCTTATAGTGTTGAACAGTCTGAGCAAGTTTTCTATTTCAAGGTTCAGGAGCCTTAAAATTATGGATGCACTGTCTGGAATTATATATAAGCTTTCTACAGAATACTTGACTTTATGAACTCCTCTTAGTCTTGTGTTTCTTTAAGATTTTTTGTTATTTAAAACATAGCTTGTTCAGTTTTATTTAGGTGCATGAATTTCATGTTGCAGTAGCAATAATGCACTCCAGATAATTCATTTCCAGTTGAGTTTCACTCTGCTTGAGTGCTTAAAAAGCCATTGGCTTCCTGTCTTGTACCTTTTAATGCCCCCTGCAGTGTGCAGTAACCGTTCAAGAAATTCACTGCTTGTCATAGCCTATTGGTTTAATCTAAAAGCTAAGTTTGGATAATCCACATGTTCTGTTTTCATTTTTTTTTTCATATGAAAAGCCACCCTACAGTGAGAAATTGGCAATGGAATTCACCATTCCAGAAAAAGAAGCATCAATATAGAGAAAGAAGAAAAATATTGTGTCATACTTGGTGAAACGTGATGTAGATATAAATTTAGAACATGTCAAGTCTTCTAAAAAATCCCACCTGGCTTAAGGTGATCTCTGCCTTGGGGAGCTGAATGCACTGCCGAGTCCCTCAGGTGGCATGGGATGCTGAGGAGATGTCCACTGGCTGCGATGTAAACATGGAGACATCCTAAGTCTCACCATAGCACTTCGTCTTCCATTCCATTTTTGCTAGACTAAACAAGCTAATGGATGTACCTCTTGCTACTCCATAGTCAATCCTGAGGAGAATGAAAGTCAATGAGTCCCACTCAAAAACGAACATGAAAAATCCTATTTCTTCTATTTATTTAAACTCTTCCTTCATCTGGCATCAGAAAGAAATATATTTAAGTCAGGAGCTGATCTGTATCGCAGAAGAAAGTGTGTTGCTAGGAAAGCACATAACAGCCAAGGATGGACACAGCTGATATCTAAAGGGTGGTAAGCAAGTCAGTAAAACTGTGAGCTGACTAGATCTGTGAGATGCCAAATCTAGATTATCACTCTTGGAGTTTATCACTATTTATCTTTGCAGATCAACTTCCAATTCACTTGAAAGTCAATTACCCTCACACAGTCCTCCATAGTACCATGTCAAGATAAGTTTATGTACAGAAGTAAAAATGTAGGTATTTATTAGGTGTACCTACCGGAGAGGATGTGGTGGTAGAATCTTGTTTTGGGGAAAAGAGGTAGATGTAAAGGTTCAGTCATGCCATCAGGATGAGGAACAGTTAGGTTTAGATACTTTCAGCAACATGAAGACTTTCAAATCTGTCCTCTTCCAGGGAAATGCCTTCCTGGGCATAAAATATCTCTTCTGTTAGATCTGTTCCTTTGTGCAAGAGCAAACTAAAGGCTTAAGGATGTCAGAGCAGAAAGAAAGGAATTTGGTGTATCTAGTCAGTTTTGCAGGTAGAAGTGAGCTGTCTCTCTCCAGACTTCATACTGGCTGAAGTTGAGCAGGTCGAAGTCAAAACCCAAGGCTAGTAAGTAATCTGATGAGCAGGATTTATTAGGTTGGGCCCACAGCATGTCAAGGAAACATAGAATCATAGAATGGCCTTGGTTGAAAAGGGCCACAATGATCATCGAGTTTCAACCCCCCTGCTATGTGCAGGGTCGCCAACCACCAGACCAGGCTGCCCAGAGCCAC
>JAOWBP010002392.1:41428630-41455460 GCA_028571105.1 Tragopan temminckii
GATATGGTGTTATATACCTGTAGCTGACTGGTTTGAATTTGGCCCAGGTTCGTAATGCTTGAAGTCATTACCATCTGTCTGTTGTTCAGTGACCTATATAAAATTAGCTGATATTCTTGGTCCAGTTCTTTGTAGACAGGTGCCCACGCTGTGAAAACAGGCACCAGTGTCAGCCTTGTTGGCTGTCTCAGCAGAGAGTATCTGCTGAACAGACAAAGAAACAGAGCATTCTCCTCATTTCTGGAGTTATGTTTTTCCCTTTTCAAGGTTTAGACATGATAGTGGAAGAATGTAGAAGTTGCTATGTGCTGTTGCATTCAATGTATTTACCTCTGAATGAAGAATGTAGTCCGAGTATTTGAAAAGATCTACCCAGTTCTAAGTTCCCAAGAGAAATTTCACATGTAGCATTGTCATCTGCTATGGAATTAAACAGAAGAACATGCTTCATACAATTGCTTTTTATGCAGCAGGCAAAAATTTGAAAAGAAAGCATCAAATCTTTCACAAACTGCTACTGTGTGTAGCAGCTACATTTTTTTTTTTTTTTTTTAAGATGTAGATGTGGAAAGTGATGTAATGTAATTTCATATATCCTGAGACTGATCTCATGACAGCGACCACACTTAACATTTAAATTGTACTTTGCATGTTGAGACCATTGTACAGACTTGTTTGCCAAGGTTTGCAGTTGCTTGTGTGACTTGATGGCAAAATCTCCAATCTGCAGTGAGCTTGTACAGGATTTGACTGTTTACATACAGTGGAGATCTCTGTGGTGACAGTTGCCTATGGAGACGAATGGATAATGGAGTCCAAAGTCTTTTACTGGGAGCTCTGCTGCAGTTCAACCCATATGTTGACATCAAATGCATGGGAGAGCTGTCTTATGTTCCTCTTCACAGGGTTGGGGCCTGGCATCACTTCTGCAGCCCACATGTAGCATCTCTATCAAGCACTGAACTATTCTGGCTTTTTGCAAGGGTTGCTTTTAATTCTACCAGAGCTTCTTTAAAGTATATTATCTTGCAGGCAGTGATTCAGACTTAACTGTTCCCACTGCAGTGTGTAGGACTCTCCTCCTATTTCATTGACATAAAAATACACACCAGTATGTTAAAAATAGTTCTTCAGTGTTCCCGAAGACTTATGGTGGTTAGATGCTTTCTGAACATGCATTGAAGGGGAAGTACGAGTGCTCATATTTAAAGATGATTGCCCTGCATTTTATTGCCAGCTGTAGAAGGTTAAGTTTTCTAATAGGATCTTCTGCTTCCACAGCCCAAGTTGATTAAGTGGTGCAACATGCTTATTTTGGAAGGCTCCTTGAATCACTAGTAAAAGTAGGTTAGGTGACTGCAAATCACTTCTTTGTCGACAGGAATTTCCATAATTAATAAAATAATTAAAAAAAAAAAAAAGGCATGACTCACTTTTTCTACCCCTGCTATAGTTTCCAATTGGAATTAGTATATTCTGTTCTACAATGAGGGGAATAGAGGATAGGTTCTGGTATCACTGTGGCTCTCTTGGCTTGGCCTTGAGTGCTGGAATGCTTTAGAAAATCCAGTATTTGCTCTTAACAGCTATGGACTGACAGTGTAGGTGGAAGATGTGGTACAGGTCTGTAGATGAGAGGAAAAGCATTAAGGGAATAATTAACTTTCTCTGTCCTTTGCAGTTGTCTTTTCTCCTGCCAAACATTTTAATGTTTGACCACAGTTTTGGGTGCAATGAAAGGATTTTCACACCTGTAATACATGGATATTGTTTCTTCCATTGTGATGCCTAAAATGTTTGCAGATCTTTGTTCATCTGCCATTATCTAGAGGCCTAAAACTTGTTTTTAACATTTGTTTTGTCACCATACTGCCATCATGTCAGGGGAGAAAGCACATGTAAATTTTAATTTCAGCCTTATCTTGTGGCTTCGTTATCTGTCCTGCTTCCTTCTGTCCCACTGGTAGATACAAGTTTGAAAGCAGAATAGCAGTTACTAGAAGCACAGTTTTTAGTCCTGTGTTGCAGCGATCAGAGTCCTAATAGCATGAAATCATAAGCTTGCAGATTTTGAGATTAATTTCCTGATCTTAGAGCTTACTTGCTTTGCAAGAAACCCCAAAAAATAAAGTTGCAAAAGACTCTGAACGCTTATTGCCTGTGAAGCTGTAATCTAATAAAACAAATGAAGTCAATACTTGAGGAAAACCAGCTCCTGCCTATGGGAAAAATGTTCCCTTTTGCTCTGTTTGATACAATTATAAAATTACAGTGTGATGTGAGGTAAAGAAAAGAAGATACCATAGAGATACCAATCCACTGCAGGTGATTTTGTTCTCTTTTTAGGAGTATAACTTTCACTATTTTTTTTTTTAATTGTTGGGTAACAAAAGACTCAAGCAATGTGGAGCAATGTCTCTGTCATTTCTATAGAACTTTGATTTCAAAAAGATTTTGACTTCACCAGATTAAATAATGGATGTTGTGTGTATATATATGTATTGTACATAGTTTACCCTAGATAAATGATAGTGTGGTGATTATGGGAGATCAGATATATTTGGATTGCTTGTGTTTCTACGTTCTAAGTATGATTGGGCTTTTCTTTCCTGTTTTTTTAATCCTGCGGGTGAATTTTTTCACTTCTAGTATTGACAGCTCTGAGTTTTTTTCCTATTTCTTGGAGCTCTGTGGAAATAATTATATTCAGGAAATTTAATTGGACTACATTGTCAATGACATGGGCGGTCCAACCACTCATGGGTTTCTGTACCATGATGAACACTTAAGTATTTGTAGAAAGGGAAGCAGCTTCCATTTGACATGGTTAGAAGAGCAGAATGTTATGAGTGTGCATTATCTTGGGAAATTCTTAAAACCTCTTTGAGACAGACGTGCTGAAGGATCCAGCTTTCCAGGGACCACTGAGCTACCAACTGTTGTAGGGTGATTTTTCTTTAGATTTTATCTTGAAAAAATGTCTCTCTACAAAACTGCTAACTTCCATTAAAGAGTCTGTTTCTTGACATTTAGCTGAAAAGTTCTTAGCTGTTCTTCTATACATAACTTGCAAACTGCTCAGTGAAATCATTTTATATGATTTTCTTTTACTTTTTGTTCACAGTTTGACACTTTTTCTAGATGCACGAAATATAGCTTCCCTGTTTTCCTGTTGCATATTTATTTCTCTCCTCTTAATATTTGATTCAAAATGATACTGTCTGTGAACAGCAATTATTTTTTTTCTTTCCAGACGCATAAATTCTTCAGCTTTTACTTAAGTCTTTTCTCTTTTTAATTTTGGATTACAAATACTATGATAAATCCTGAATTAACAGACTTGAGACACTTATCTTCTTTGGGTTTCAGGAGAGAAACTGTGGTTGTGAATTTGTAGATTATACTGTGTTTTCAAACAGATTCTGTTTGGTAAGAAAACCAGCACATTTTCATACATTTGTGATGTATGTTCGCTACTCAAATTAAGCCATTAGGTAATGCTTTGATCACAGAATTATAACGATAATTGTTAATAATTAGCAGTTTTCTAGACTTTTACATTGGGAACTGATATAAATCCTGCATGTGTACTTACGAAAAACTCTGAAGTTCCCAGTTGTAGAGTGATGCCATTCCTGTATTTCAAGTTGCTTTGTCCTATCTTGGAGGGACTGATCATGTTGATATGAAATTGCTTTCTCTGATGATTGCTTGACATTCCCAGCTGTGAATATTCAAAACTTTGGTGCAGTGTCATAAATAACAGTAGCTCTTGCAAGACGGGCTATGTAGTAGCATGTGTTCAGACCAGAATACTAAGATATCCAACTCTCGCTTTGTTTGTCAGTATTAAATAACTTAACTATTGATTTGGATGTGGATGCATCTCTTGATCCTGCTAAATTGCCTAGTGTGTAGCACAGTAATATCTGTAATCTGGTTATTACCAATAAGACTGAATGGTAGCAATAGAGATCTTGGAGAATGTGGATTTCTTGAATTATGTGCTTGTTGTTAATCAGCATGGTGTTTTCCATAAGCCTTTTAATTTGTTGGTACCTGTTTTCCTATCTGCTGAGTCAATGCTGGTTTTCTAAATGGGGATTTGCATGCCTTTGATTTACTTGTGAGGTAAAGACAGTTGAGTAGTGCTTGTTGTTAGAGACATATCTGAAATGACCTGTATTTGCATTTTGCTCTTGTTTGTCCACAGAACCCTCAAAGCAATAACTGTTCACATGTCAGGATCACTTATGACAATTGTTGACCTACAAAATTCACATTTTCTTGCTCACTTCCTTTTCATATATTAGGTCCTGTTACTGAAGTCAAAACAGATATATATGTCACCAGTTTTGGACCTGTTTCTGATGTAGAAATGGTATGTATTGCTGGAATTAAAATGCCATTTCCTGTTTCTGAGAAACCATTAACTGCAGTAAGGAGTGGATGATTAATTCATGTCTGTACTGTTCTGTCAATCATACAAAGTAGACAAGATTAGTAACAGCTTAATTTATAGCTTACAATTAGATACAGCAGGCCTGATTCTGGTCGCACTTGCACTGTTTTTTTGTCTGGTTTAAGGAAATTACTTTTCGGGATTTAAAACAGATTTTTGTGGTGTAGAGACAGAATCAGGCCTTGTGGGGAGTGTCACAGTAAGCATACTGATAGGAAAAAAAGTAATGTCTTTGAAATTGCCTTTTCCTTCTCAAATGCGTGTTATTCTCAGGTGAATAGTAATAACATAATTTCACAAATACTTGTTGACATTTTCTTTTCAGATGAATTCCCTTTGTTGGTCTTTGGGCCACTTTTAGCATCAATTTCAGCAAATGTTTGACTAATAGGAGTTTTCATAACTGTCTGCAGAAATTGAATGTCAAAATGATATGCATGAACTATTCACTGAAGACAAACATTGCATTTGCATGTACTGTTATTTGTACCTGAAAGGCAACTGCATTTGGGGTCAAATCCACTGTAATGTGCCTACAGCATACCCTTAAATCACACAACAGTTTCTCATTTCTTGGATTTTTTATATGAAACATGGAAGAAATAGAGACATATGTGCATTTAAATGTTTATACTCCTTTAAGGGAAAGGCAGTTTCATGGCGGTAACTTCCTTCATACATGGTGCTATCCTGCACTTTGGGGCACCTGATTGGTTCTATCCTGGGGAAAGGTATGTGACAGCAAGTTCTTTTTATTCAAGGACTAGGTCCCTATGCTAGTTTTGTGTGGAATTGCATCTCACACATTCAATGGTTGTTATGCACAGTATGATGCTGTTCAATGTGACAAAGGGTACAAGAATCTGAAATAATAAGTCTAGTAACGTGTGCCTCAACTCTAAATTGAGGGCTGCAGTGAAGCATTTTATGTGCTGCCTCGTGAGAAATTACTGGTTACCTTGGAGAAGGCAGGAGTGAAAACAAGAAATGGAGGAAGGTAAGGAACTGGCAAAAGGAGAATTTACAGCAGATGTTTCCCTTTTGTCATTAGGGATTGATTAGGAGGCTATTCAGGGATCTTGGAATTGGTTTTGAAATAAATATATCCATTGTGATATGAATGTGGTTGCATTCATAAACCTTGTTGAAAGTGTGGAGTGTGAGTGTCTCAGAACAGAGGATAATCAGAATGTTTTTTTAGAACTGGTTTAGTTTGATTCTCAGAGTTATGAAAAAGGTTGAACTCTCATTTTACAAGATCTATCACGTGCATGCTGATAAAAGAAACTGCTATTGCAAGCATTACTAGCAAGCAATGACAAAGAAGAGAGACTTTTCATAGGCTCACTGCTGTAATGCAAAAGCGTCAGCGCTTCTGCTCAAGGCTTACCAGTCTCAAAGAAAGAACACAGAGGAAAGTTAACATTCATCAGTTTAATAGAGAGGTACTCGTGTTATGGGGAAATTGGCTGGTCAGTCTCAGTACCAGCGGTTGTCGACTGGTATAATGTCTATCCTGGGATCATCCCCAGCAGGTGCCAGTGGAAGCAGGCCCGCAAGATGTCTGCTAACCATCCTTAGTACTGCCACAATATATATGAGTACTGCCACAGTAAAGCATTGTGTGTCGGGATAGTCAAGGCCATGCACAGAAAGAAAGGATACTTAGTTACAACTACAGAACAAATTTCTTCTCCCTGCAGAAGCTAGGGGTGGTTTACTTGTGTTCCCAAGATAACATGAGCCCTTTCTCATGGTCTAGTCTCCTGTTCAGTCTATAATCTGTATTTTTCCACACAACAGTAAAGCAAAATGGAGAATACATCCATAGAAAAGAAACCAAATGTAATTCTAAGATGCATTGCACTTGTAGAGATGCATCCATGCCCATATGAATGTGACCATACAAGTAGTTTAAAGTGCTAATAATATGCAGAGAAGTTTGAAATGAAGTCTAAGAGCATTATTTGGCTTAACACAAAGATGCAGCTTTAAGTTACAAGGGGCTGAAGTTTCCTGTGCTATCTTTTTCAATGCCATGTAATTGTTTTTGTAATTGTTCTGAAATGCTTTAACTTGCCAAGAAGAGAGATGCATTGCTTTGTCAATTAATTTGCATGTGATTTCTCATGATGTACTTGTGTCTGCAGTTCTGCACTTTACATGTTTCCTTTGGAGCACTTGAATGACTTTTCTGAGGAATTGAATGGAATAGCTATGTAGTTAAAAATAAATGTGCATTTTTGCGAGTCTATGAGTAGTTCATCGTATGTGTTTTGTGGACACAAGAAAGGAAATGTTCTGCTTTCCTCCATTAAAAGTTTACTTATGATCAGTTGAAGTTAAATTTCTCTTTTTTTGGCTTTGAAGTGGAAGTAATTATTTCTCCTGATACTTTAGTTTATCTATTTAATTATTATTTTTTTCAGTGCTGGCTATTTTTCTTTAAAAATTTGTTGACATTTGTTGTCACAGATCATTTTGTTTCCAGTTATATGCTTGACTACAAATTAAACTGCCTGCTTCCTGCAATCTAATTAGATTAATTATTCCTTAATGATTAAATATGTGTATCAATTTATTGATATGACTAATGTGGGAAATTAAGTTAAGGAGTACACAACACTATTTAATTGGTGACAATATGTTTGTGTGGTGGACTTAGCATTTTCTTTACTACTAGTTTAATTGTTCCTGAGGGATTTCTTTTTTTTCTTTTTTTTCTTTTTTCTTTTTTTCTTTTTTATTTTTATTTTTATTTTTTACAGGAAACACTTATACAAGCAAATGTGATCTTTATTTTTCTGCAATTTTTCTGCAAAATACAGGAGTATACAATGGATGTCTTCTTCCGTCAGACATGGGTAGACAAAAGATTAAAATATGATGGCCCTATTGAAATTTTAAGACTTAACAACTTGATGGTCTCGAAGGTGTGGACTCCTGACACTTTCTTCAGGAATGGGAAAAAGTCTGTTGCACATAACATGACCGCCCCAAATAAACTCTTCAGAATAATGAGGAATGGCACTATCCTGTATACAATGAGGTATCTAGCTTGTTTTTTCAGCTTCTTACAATTACTGTATGCAAAAGATATGCTGCCTAGACAAAATGGCAACCAGAGACTATTTAATTTGTTCCATTATAGGCTTACAATAAGTGCAGAGTGTCCCATGAGATTAGTGGATTTTCCCATGGATGGTCATGCTTGTCCTCTCAAATTTGGGAGTTGTAAGTTACAATTATGAAATTTCTTGTAACTACAGAATTTAAATAGTAGAAGTAGATTTTGAGAAATTACTGAATTTTCTGAATATTAGTTGTGATATGCAATCCATATGCAGACAAAACTCCTGTTAAGTTCTTTGGGAATTTTATTTAGGACCTGAAAATTAAACCCATTCAGAGAACTGAAAAGTGGACAGTGATTCGGATACTGTTTTAAACCCACTGTTCTGGCTACACTGTTGTTTGAAGTATATAGTTTTTCTTGGTTCCTAGTGATGAATTGAACACTCAGTGAAGTGAGAGATACTCTGCAGAAGAGGGTGGGATACATCTCAGTTTACTGCAGTCAGGTAAAAAGTGCGTGGGGAAGCTGGTTATTTGACTTTCTTTACAGTCAGTGGAGTCAGGTTCACGTCCTGAGATAGGTTTTACATTAAGTGTGAAGATTTGATCTTTGTTCATCTTATGTCCTATCTCCTGGCCTGTAAAGGGAGTCTGCATGACAGCTACAGGCTAGATAGTTTTTAGACTGGTGAGAGAAGTCTCAGTGTGGTGCAGATGACTGTCCTTTTCTCCTTTGAAATGTAGAGGTTATCCAGAATCCTATAGATGACTTGTGCTAGGAGTAATGTTTTGGGCCATATTACATGCAACAGAGGAAGGTAGTAATGAGTCCTTGATTTTAATCCACAGCAGAGATTGTTGTGACAACCTGAGTATGGTTGATGTGCTTCATTTTCTGTCCTGTCACTCTTCTAAGCCTTCTTGGTCACTGGCTTCTGCTTTTCACTGGGATGTCGTTGGTGGCTGGACAGTAATCTGTTTTTCTTGACCCCTGAATTCTGAAGTTAGAGATTGCTGGAAGCTGCTTATCCCCTTAGCTTATACATTTAAGTTATACAGCTTGATAGCCAAGCAAAAAGGGGGATATTAAGGATCCTTCTCTGATAGGGCTTTTCTTCCCAGTTAGTGAAATTAGAAACCAGGTCCTGCTAGAATTGGCGTTGGCATCAGATGTGCGCTAGGGAAGCTTCAATAGTGGGGACTTCTCCACTGACATATTTCTTAAGGCAGAAGCATAAATCAGTAGAAATTGTGTTTGACACTAATCTGGTATCTTTTTCAGTGAAACTTGAAGTAGCAATTTCAAATGCAAGATTGGTTTAATTTAATTTTAACAGGAGTTTGGACTGCGTAGGGATTGAATGCTAGCCCTAAGTGATGTCTTTTATATTAAATGTTACAATATTTCTTTGGGTTTGCTTATTTCTGGGCTGCTTTGAATCTTTTACTGACCTCTGGTTTCTGGGAGAAGAAATTAAGTTTCTGGTTTTAGACTCATCATTATTTCATGTAAAGAAATGTGCATCTCATCTTCAAAATGTATCCTTATGCTATTTTTACATAACAGTATATTTTAATGTTAAAATTTTGGATAGAAATTTCTAAAATAACTTAAAGATAACCTGTCCATGTTCACTAAGGGCTGATAAAGAAAGAAGTAGTGTTTAGACTTCACATTCAAATATGAAGTTAATTTGTGTATAATGCTTGAAATACTACCTTAGCTCCAATTTATTTCTGGGGGGTAACGCAGAGGTTGTCTTCTAAAGCTGTTACTGTGAGTCTTACTGATTGATTTTGGTAGATTTGGGGGGGTGGCATTAGTGAGGTTTGAGAAGTTGTTTCCTATTTATGCAAACTGGTGCTGTGTTGTAGATGCATATCCAAAGAGTGAAATGATTTATACCTGGACAAAAGGACCTGAGAAGTCAGTGGAAGTTCCTGAGGAGTCTTCCAGTTTAGTTCAGTATGACCTGCTAGGGCATACGGTGTCCAGTGAAACCATTAAATCTATTACAGGTAGGAATCTCATCAGTAAGAGTCAATTTGAGTCAAACTAACCCTGTAATACTACTCTAGGCTTCTTTTCTTTCTTTTATGTAAGGTATTTTACTGAATGTTATAGGCTATATATTAGGAGCTGAGAGCATAGATCTGAATTAGGTTTCTGTCCTTCATATATATATTTGCAGATTCATTACTGTAGATTGCAAAGGTCTTTCCGAAAGCTAGAATCAGATCATTACTCCAAGGGACAAGATGAGTATTTAATCACTGCTTAAAATGCAGTTTGAAGAGTCAAGAGGATGCCTGGGTGAGGAAGTAATTTCTCAGCACTATAACCACATTATGTGCAAAAGACTTCCTTTGTTTGGTGGTACAAACAGCTCAGGATAAAGTAGAGCATACAGAATGGGTTATTAAAACCATTAAAAACCCTCTAGTCAGATAAGCATAGGCACGACTGCATTAGTCACAATAGATACTTCTGCTGATTTGCCTTATTTCTTACAGCACAAATGGCAACTATGGGCATCCTAAATGAGTGAAGTATCACTTATGAGCAGTTTACTGATAAGCAAGCATACTCTCAAAATATTTTTAAAAATTGGAATCATTTTCTATACATCAGCAAGTTTGGGTGTTGTAAGATGGTCATAATTAAACAGATAGAGCAGTACAACACATATATTTGCTTAGTGGATATTTTTCTTAAGGATAAAAGAGTATTTTGCAGTACCGTAGAAGTTGACCTGCTCGCATATCAATTATTGTGAGTTAATGACCTGGTTTCCCTACTATCGCTATAAAATTCTTCCTGTATTCTTCCTACTATTTAGATAGTTTACTCCGTTTTGCTGAAAATGTAATTGTTCTGTTTAATGTGAGTAATGATACTTCATCTAAACTTACACTATTTTTAATTATTGTTAATGACTTTTGCATTTATATCATTATCATTGTGGTGCTGATATATAAACCTAGACGATTCTCTTTAGCAGATGCCAAAGGAATTTTTAAATCATACTTACATTATAAAAAGCTGAGTCAGACTTAGCTACACATTTATAATATTTTAGATAGCATTTTAAGAATGACACTATAAGGACCTTCTATTTCCAACATTTTTTGTTTAGAACTTACCTTTGTTCTTGTCTCATAAGATGTCTTTCTTTTTATGTGTTAAGTATGTTAAGTTGTGTGAATCTTAAAGAATCTTAGCTGATAGATTAAAACAGTTAATCTGTGACATTAAAAAAAAAGTGTAGTCAGAAAAATACTTTTTTTTTTTTTTTTTTTTTAGGTGAATATATTGTTATGACAGTTTACTTCCACCTCAGACGGAAAATGGGTTATTTTATGATTCAGACGTATATCCCATGCATTATGACCGTGATCCTTTCTCAAGTTTCATTTTGGATAAATAAGGAATCTGTACCAGCTAGAACTGTATTTGGTAATTATTTCAGTTTTTCATTTTTTATCATGCTTTCTCAATTATTTTCTCGAGACTAGGCCTTTTAAGGTCACAGGTATACTGTCTCTGTATTAGTGCAGATGCAAGGACTTATGGTAAACTCAGAAGAATTGTTACTATCTGTGTGTAAAGAAAGTAGTTTGTGAGACCTTGGATTCAAAAGAAGCTTGGAATATTTATCGAGAAGCATAACCTGGTTGCCTGTGGCAAGTGGGTGTACAATACACTGATGAGGATTTTGAGTGCTTAGGGTATCAGGATGAGAAGACTTGGCCCGAAGTAATCTAGTCCTTAGTCTGTATACAGACTGATTTTATCCTTCAGTGAGCAGCAGTGCAACACTTGAATGCATGCTTTCTAAAATCCTTTTAAAATAACTTGGTTGGAAATGTGTGAGATGAAGATATCTATATATATATGTCATCAGTGGAAGCTTGCAGTGGGTAAAGTTAGATGTAATTTCATGTTTAGTGATCTTCTTTCCTATCTACTGTTGCCGTTATGAAAATGAATTAATAAAGAAAAATGATTGCAAGATATTAAAAGTGAACTCATCAAAATGCAGTTTAAATGTGATGGTACAGTAAACACTGAAAATAAAAATTTTAAAAGCTTCATCGGAAGACAAAGTGTAAGTAATTAAAGGAATTAAATGGAAATATGGTTCCTAACAAAGGAAAAAGACAAAAACATTTTTAAAAGTAGTCTTAATAGAGAGAAATGTCTTGACTTTACAATATACTCTAGTAGAAAGCTAGACTAATCAAGAAAATGTTCTACAAGAAAGCTTTGCTATAGCTAGACGCTGGAAAGAGTGACAAGAATTAATGTTTCTATGTGATAGCTCACCCAAACATGTAAGTAAAGTCTTAACACTGTTCAGTATCACAAATTAGATAAAATTAATCATTAGTTATAAGAGAAATATATCCAGTGAACAGGTATGTTGTTTCACATGTCTTTCCAGTAATGTTGAATAATGGTACTTCTTAAATTAAGTATAGCCATAAACTGGAAAAGTAGAATCTGTATTTGTAGACAAAATGTGGTAATGAAAATGCACAAATTACACAGCAGTAGAAGAAATATGTGTCACTATATCCATATAAGAAGCTGGGAACAAATAATAATAACGTTTGGACATCCATTAAGTTACATTTAGTTTCTAATATGCCTTTGAAAAGAAATGTCTTACAGTATGGCTATAAGTACTTTTTTAAAGTTTTCTGTCAAACGCCAAAAGGGACCCTGTTTTCTAAAAGTAATTTTAAGAGAATATAGAAATGTTGCAGGCAAGAGGTAAAAATGAAGCCAGAATATCTGCTGTGATACTGCTTTCCAGATGAACAGTCAGAAGAGGCTAAACAAAAGATTTTTTCATTGGACAATGCATGATTGGAGAGAACTTGGCAAAGATAACAGAGGAAGGACACACAAGGAACAATCTAGGGAGGTTTCTGCCTGTCAAGATGTCTGTTACTATGGAAAAGATTTTGAACATGATGCACTATGAACGCTTTTCACATGGAACAAAGACATAATTTGGTTTTGCTATATATTCTGAATGTTTAACAAGTTGTGTGACTGAGAGATAGCATTCAGAAAACATCTGTCTTTTTATGTAGCTCTAGTATGCCACTTGAATAGAACACATGCATAATTTCTTGCTTACAAACCCGCTGTATGATGTCTGAACAGTTTATCTTGCTGGTGAGCTGCTTTTTTTACGCATCCCTGAAATAAGAGTATTTTGCTGGGAGCTGCCTTCCAGGACACTTTTTCACAAATAAGTGTGATCTTTTGCTTTCTTATGTTCATATTAAAAATAAAATGGGAAGGGATTGAGGCATGCAACTAAATTCTAGTAATGAATCTGTGTTCAGTCATTTGACTTAACTACAACCATATGACATACTTCTCTTCCAGTTTTAGCATATGAGTGCTGAGTGGTCTGATAAAGTACACATGGAACTGCAACACATGTCCTTCAGGTTCTTTTGTGAATCTTGAGACCACCATAGTCCAAAAAACCTGTGTAGCAGTGCTGCAAGTGAGCCAGAGAAGGCATGGATGAGTTGGAAGATGTGAGGACATTGCACTGGTTTATTGCATAATAGCCAGGCTTGTTTATGCAATTACATGTGAAGTAGTGGTTTATATTTTTTATAAAGACTTTGTGCTCTGGTGCTGAAATTTTAAAGTATAAGAGTTTAATAAAGCTTACTAAGTTACCCCAGTAAGAGTATAGGCATGTGAATGTGATGATTGTGGAAGACTAGTGTTTCTTAAAGTGAGAAAGAGAGAATTTTCTTTTCCAATCAGGTTTTTTTTTAGTAGTAGTAAAATACTCTTAATGTATTTTTTTCACAATTATGTGCAATTCTGATCAGAAGCTTACAAGTATTTTGCTCTGGGTAGTTACAGTTCGTATGTATATATGTGTATATACTTGTGTATATGCATACAAATACAAGGGCAGGACATTAAGTTCTGGTAAAATCTTTGTGTGTGTGTGCGCGCGCGCGCATATACACACACAGGTTTTTACCAGAACTTAGTTTCCTGCCCTTGGCACATATCTAGGAACAGCTGCAGTGGCAACTTGCAAGCCTCTCAGAGGAATGTTTTAGTAGGAAAAAACTGAGGAAGACTGGGTAATAAACAGTGTAATACTGTCACAGCCTGCCCTCTGCTCTATATATCTGGTTAATCATTCATTGGTCATTCAAGTCATTTTATCCTATTCTTAAATCTGTTAAATAAATGTCTTTTTAAAACACAATTCAGACAACCTATTTGCTTGAAGAGAACAAGAGTAGAATCAGGAAGGATAGGGTAAGCAGGCATGTGTCTTTTTCAGGGTAAAATAACTTCCCATAATTCTTTCTCAAAATTAAATATTTTTAGTGGTGTGTTTTTTCAACACCTTCCCACTGAAGAAGATTTTGTGCTTTTATCCTGCTGAGTTTGTTCTGAAATGCTATTTGACCTTTTATGAACTAGACACTGCTTCTTTGTCTTTAAAAAACAAGCTAGCAACAGCAACAAAAAGCTCTAATACAAGAGGTTGGCTTAATTTTGTCCTATTTTCTGTATGACAATGTCTAGTTGAAGGTTTTTTCTCGATAAGTTACCTAAGTGAGATATGCCTATTTAAGACACAGGGTGTGTGAAGGTCCTGTTTGAAGACAGACTATCAGTTATTTTGAATTCTTTTCTGTATATACATTTAATCTTGAATTAGTATGAGTGCAGTGTTGTTTTCATAAAAGTGAAGATAAATGCACTTGTTGCCAATCTTCCTTGAGATTACTGTGGTAGCACTTCAGCAATGTTCACCCTGTACGTGGTAGTTTGTATTTGGGAGACATGGGATACTTTAACTAGTCTTGGAATAGTTTGGATGAGAGGAAAAAAAATCATACTTTTTTTTCTATAGCTAGTGTTTGCACTTGAAGTGTCACAATGAAGTAGTCATATTGTGAGCTCAGTGTTCATGCATGTATACTTGAATTGAAGTTATTCTTTCAGAAGATGAAATCCTAATTAAATTTAATCGGTTGACTAGTAGCAGAAGGATTTAAAAGATAAGGTTATGACTTTCTAATTAACAGAGTTATTAACGTAATATTTGAGTTTTCCTTAGCACCAAAAAAATTTGCCATGTTTTAGTGGCATCTGGTTTATGAGCGTGATCAGAGTAACAGGTATCTTTCCAAAACCACAGAAGGAAAAATCCTGCTTTTCTTGCAGTCCAAAGAACAAAATATATCCCTGTTAAACAACTTAATCACATTCAAACGTTTAGAAAATTATTTGTTGTAGGAAATTCTACAAAATTTGATATAAAAAATTTGTATTGAAGGCTTCTACCTTTTCTGCACATGAACTGTAGATGATCTAATGAAGGCAAGGCTCTTTTAAAAACTGGTTACCTGTTGTGTGTGTGTACAACTACTACTCGTTAGCACATGGTGGTTACCAGGACTTAAATCTAATGCAGTATTCATAAGATGCATATAAAGGCTTTCCTCTATTTTCTTAATCTAACAGAGCAATGAGTTGTCTTTACTCCAACTGTCAGTTATTTCTTTCCTGTGTTCACAGCAGTTCATTTTTATGAAGAGTGGATTGCTGAATGTATGATCTCAGAAGTTCTTGTCTTATCAAGCAAACACAGGGTGCGCTGCCTGATAGCAACGTCTGAATCTTGCTCTTATGGCAGTAGTATTACATAGTGCATTATTTTGCAGTGCTGGAAAAAACGTAGATATGTTATACTGTATTTCCTGTGTTGATTTAAATATGAAAATCTCTAGTATTATTAATTTAATTTGTGGTAATATATATATATTTATTTAACTGAGTAGGAAATTTATTTTTTTCCATTTGGTGTCAAGATTGAGTGTCACATTCACTGGAGTAACTTCTGTTACAACATTTTTCAGTGTAACTGCTTTTTCATTCATAATAATTGGTTTTACAATCAGAGATAGGGATTTAAATCACTCCTAAGCAATATGAAACTCTTTCTTTGAAGCTGTTTGTCTATTTTCATATTCTCTCTCATTTACTTGCATTCAGCAGTGCTTTTGTTTTGTTTCTTTGAAGGAATAACCACAGTGTTGACAATGACGACACTGAGCATCAGTGCAAGACACTCACTGCCAAAAGTATCATATGCTACTGCCATGGACTGGTTCATAGCGGTCTGCTTTGCCTTTGTGTTTTCTGCTCTTATTGAGTTTGCTGCTGTCAACTATTTTACTAATATTCAAATGGAAAGAGCCAAAAGGAAGACGGTAAAATCCCTCCTTGAATTTCCAGTTGCTCCAATACAAAGAGAAAAAAGTACGGAAGAGACACACACGGTACGTTTTCAGTTTACAAAAATATTTGCCATTTTTCTTTTTGTAGCATTTCTCAACAAAAACAGGGCCTTTAACTTTTTTCCTCTGAGCCCCAAAATCTTCCCCTGCCATTCCAGCATCTTCCCATCCCCTGTAGAGGAGACAGTGAATAAAGTTTTTGACATTTGTCTCAGCTGGTCTTCTGCATCCTGGTCCAACCCACCAGACTTGCATCTCCTGCTCAGAACTGTGAAACAGAAGAGTCTGTTTTGCATTCCCTTGGGGACAGCTACTCTGGAGGCATACAGTTCCCTCTACGGGGCAATCAGAAAAAAGCGTTTGGCTCATTCTTCAGAATCTGGATCCAGAGTTGTTATAAGTGTCTGGCAGACAAGTTTCTCTCCTGCATGAAGTATAAATCAGTATTATGCAAGACTAATGCTATGCCATATTCAACGAAAAAAATCCTGTAAAACTTTATTTGATTTTTACCTGCAGTATTAGAGATTGGAGGAGGAGGTTATGTCTGTCCATACCTGCCATCTCTTCTGTATTTTGTTGTGTTTTAGTGAGGGTCAGTTAGAATGGATATCTTTAGGAAACTTTCTTTCCCTTTATGTATTGATTCTGCTTGGACTGATAATACAGGCAAGATATTACCGATTATATAGAGAACATGTTATCTTCTATGATTATTTTTTAAAAAATGAATTAAAATATGCTAAAGCATTGCAATTATACCTCAGAGAATTTCCCCAACCATCACTGTTCTCGTTTCATTGCACGTATTGCCTGTGTAGAGTTTTCATTCTTAATCAGTTATAATTTCAGGAAGTTTTTAAAGAACACTGGATAAAACATTTGTGTGCACCATAGATGTCATTTTTATGTTACCTATATATCTGCGCAGGAACTCACCTCAGTTCCTGAAAAGATTTTGGGGCTCTTTAACAGAATGCTTTTCAGCTTTCGTAGTGCTTGAGGTTGTGAGACTTATGTGGTAGTTACCTCAGTGTGTGACCAGTTAACAAGGGCATGATCTTGCTTCCAGTTGAGCTCACCGATGATTCTCTTTCCCTCCCTTTTTTGGTTCCCCTTTCCTTGCTAGCTGCTGCATTCCTTCTCCTATTCATCAGACACATAGCTAACAAAGTCATTCCACACTTGCACTCGCCATATGGTAGGCCAGTTATGGCTGGCTCTCCTGACAACGTCACTCAAGATGTATGACACTGACAGCAGCATCATAATTTACTCTTCCTGTCAGACTGGTTTTGTAATTTCCTTTTATTGAGCCATGATTTAAAAACTACTGTTTCAGACAAACTCTTGGCAATTTTGTCTTCTGTGTCTTTCCACATCTCATTTCTTTCCTTATTCATTTGCTCTTTTTGCTTTTCCACCCAATCCATTTGATATCACACCTCAGTTGCTGTCCACCCACTTCCATTTTTCTTCTTTGCTCTCCTATCATAAATCATTAGAGTTTTCAATCTTCTGGCTATGTTGTTCTGCTAACTCCCAGTTTAACTTAAAAGGATAGATGTGTTCCTGAAGAGTTTATTACATGTCACTCTGTTTGCTGCTAGCAAGAGACAGGAATAAGAAAAAATATGCTTATAGCAGCATGTGGTTCTTCTTGTGCATAGAGGTATTAGTGTCGTTAGTTTATCTGGCTAATCTTGACTATACAGCATACTGTTTAATATAGTATCTCAGGCACTCTGAGTAGTATTTGTCTAGGAGATAGTCAGGTTTTACTTGAGTCTGTAGAAAAATAAATTGCACTATAACAGATGATACTAGATTTATTTATAAAATCTAATTAAATCCAAAGGAAAAAGATAGTAGTCTTCTCAGGTAGTAATAGCAGAGGTTTAAAATACTACTTGTGATTCATGGTCAGAATTTCTGTGTATTGATCTTGTACTTAACCATTTACACAAATGTTTTGGATAAGCTATTTTAAAATGAACAAAACCCATCAGCAGCTACAACAACAGTCCACACAGATTCATCCAGCTTTAAAGCTAGGCAGCTTGAGGTGTAACAGTTCTATTCCACTCCAAAATTAATATATCTGAGGTAGATTTCGTAATTTGCTGACACATTTGGGGATCTTGAAAATACTCAAGGGAGCAATCTAGCATTTAGAAGTTTTATATATGAACACTATGAGTTTGTATGACAGTGATAATATTATTTGCACTGTTATTGTGCTTTCTCTAGTCATGCTCATGTTAAAACTTGTCTTTGCTTTTCTGTGGGAGATGTAGAGGATGAGCCCACAGGTATGTTAGACTTAGCTATCAGGCAGTGCCTTCATTGACTAGGTGATGATTTTTGTCCATGTATTCTACTTCACAGAACAGTCTTTAGAAGCTAGTGTGACTGGTATATTGGTTTCCAACCTGATGATTCTGTGATTCTGATGTGTTGATGTGTGATTCAGTCTTTCTCCTTAATATTTTAGTACTAGGTCTAAAAGGATAGTCTTGAATCTTATGTCTTATGAATCTAATTTTTCTTCATGTATACTGTCTAATCAGTGCTGGATTTCCAGAGGTTAAAATCCCTGCTTCACTGCAAATTTGTGGTACACAAAGAATGCAGAGTGGTAGCCTATAGCATATCATCTCTAAGCATTATTTCTCAAGGTAAATTCTAGACATTTTTTCTCCATAGCTGTATTATAGAATTTGATTTCTTAAGTCAGCTGATGTTTTTTTGTTTAGTTTTGTTTTTTAAAGAGCCTGTACTATATTGCTACTGTGCTAGAAATTCTGTTGTTAGCACAATCACTAGAGATCAAGGAAAAACTGATTTACAACATTGTCTCCTGGGATTTCATTGTCTTGGGACCAAGCTTAATTGCTTTTAGGTTGAAAGGAACTAACCTATCCCAAAGCATTCTGAACTCCTTTCTTTACTAAAAGCAGAAATGATGTTGCAAGTCAGTGTGTGATGGAAATGAATGATTTATAGTTTGTTATTGGACTCCTGAGTCTATTTTTATGCTTCTGCACTGTTTCCTTTTCCCTGTATTCCTATGAAGTTTATTTTTAAAGACCTACCCAATTTTGGAGATGAAAAATGTTACTGAAAAATATTCTTCAAAAATAGGCTTCTAAACACTGTTAGCATGAGCTTCAAACTCAGCTGTTTGTTTCAAGAGTGTGAAACTTGAAAAAAACAGGTCAGTCTTGAGCAAACTTTTTGAATGGAATAATTTCTTCAGAGTTGATTTCAAGGAGATCATAATTCCCAAACTTCCTGTCTTCTGAAGGCAGTTAAATGTTATAAACATCATCATATGTTGGCTAAATAGCATTTAATAAAGGAACTCGAGGGTCAGGTTCTTCACTGTCTCATAGATGCACACTCCTGTCCTTACTTGTGTGCATACTGGTGTGATGTGTGTACCTCATGAGATTATAAGCAATGTTCTCATTTTTCGTATTACTTTTGATCAGAATGTATAATAGCTTCCAGTCTCCCAGCAAATGGAGAAGTGCAGTTAACCCCATCTCTTCTATATGAGGAAGGAGTTATCTGAGGAGCAGCCACATCTCAATTGGGATACTGACACTGGCATTAATGGCAGGTCAAAAATTGTAAATATTTTTCTTAATATTTTACATGATATATCTTTCTGAAGAGCATAAATTGAAGTGTTACATTAAAAACTCTGGTATTTTTCCAAGAACCTGACACTGCTTTACCTTTAATACCTTGGAGTGTGGAATAAATTTACACTGAAAGTAGAGACATTTATCTTCTACCATGTGAGCAGAGTAATTACTGAAAGTACACAATGTAGTATTAGGTATGAGGCTAGATTCTGATCCAACTAAAGTGTGATGTAAACTACACTGAATTCCAGAAAAATAGCTGGGTGGTGATTAATTGAACAGAACTGCTGGAATTCAAAGTTGTGGAATGAGACTTCAGTATTCAAAGTGGGAATGATTTTTTTCTGATATGCACAAAAGGGAGAAGTTCAATTTCAACACTAGGTTTATAACCAAGCAAGAAGTCCTGCTGGGGTGCTACCTTCTCCAAACCTTCCTTGGAAATGTGATAATTTATCACTCTTCAATCTTCTGTAAGTATTATAATGAACTACCACAACTGTGGGTAAGGGAATATGAGAGAGATGCTCTGCTGTTATGTATCAGATGCTCAAAGACTCGATGGTGTTTGCTGTAGTTACTGGGAGACCTAATTTATATGACATTAGGATAAGGCTTTTATTTTGGAAACCAAAGCATAGCTTGGTAATGCCAATCTCTCAAAAGATTTTTCTATAGAACATTAAGCCCTATAGTTTTTAATAAAAAATATTGAAGTGTTTGTCATTGTGCTGTTCTTCTGAAAAAAGGCACTCCTTATGGTTTCATCATTAGAATGAACAATTCAAGTTTCTGTTTAGTAACAGAAGTTACTTTCCTTGTAAGTTTTAGGCATTCAGTAAGGTCTTGTATTGATCTCATTGCAACTACCTTATTATTTCTTTTTTTCTTTTTGTAGTATAAATATGCAAAACAAAAACAAAAAATGACAACAACATGTGGTTCAATTTCAGAACACCAAGTCACAATAAACCTGTATGGTGACAGCAGTAAGATTTTCAGATTGTTTGATATCACTTACGCAAAATCTTGGGGAATTTGTGGTTTTTCCTCATGATGACTAGTATGAAATTATGCTTATGAACGGAAGCCTCTTCAGATTTTCTGCTTAAAATTACTTAAAAGTATTTATACTTAATTTTCAGTTTTGTTTCTCCTCCGCAATGAGTTTTCAATACTTGTGAGCGCAGTGACACTGAATTGCTGTTCACTTTCACAGCTATATGTGAGATTTCTAGCTGACTTCATTTTTACTCTGGGAATTAGAAGAAATAAATGTTGAGAAGCTTGGGAAAGTCTAGGAGTCAAGGACTGTTCAAAGCATTTTCAGCACACTACTGAAGCAAATTCAAATACAGCTTTAAGGTCACAAAAAATTGAAAGAAAATAATGAATCTCTTTTGTCCTAATCAGCTGTTCTTCCTTTCATAGACATTATACAGAGCATCTCCACAACTGACTATCATGCAACCTATCCTACTAGATTTTTTGCCCTGAAACACTCAGTTCTTTTATTTTTGTCATAAATACAATCTCTAAGACTATTTGTGTGAATTTGTATATTTATATATGTCTCTTGACTAAAGAAGAGGTGGATGGATTTTTTTGGCATAAGTTTGGCATCCATTTTTTTGAAAAATGCACCTTCTAATTTTCTTGTTTATGTATCTCTAACTTTGAATTCACTTTTCTTTCACATTGTGTGCTTTTAGGCATGAGCAGTACAACATGGAATGCTCTTACCTTTTCTCCCCTCCCCACTTGATAGAGATCATGAAGTCAGCACCATGTATGGTGGACTGGCTGTTACAGCTTATCTCCTCTCACTTTTTCTCCTCAGGTAGTCTGCACCGCTCTTTGCATTGCTAGAGCTACAAACTGCAGTACACTGTGTTTTGTGGCAGGTGCATCTTTTACTTGATCATATTCCAGGGCTCTGTAATGCAAAACAAAACCTCTACTACTATTTCAGTAAAAATTTGATTGACTGGCTCTACAACATAATAGTAAGCCATGATAGATTTCTCTTCCAAGTTGTGTATTTACTAGCAGCACAGCAATATGGTAACTCAGTGGGAATTGGGATTAGCAGCATTATTTACACTGATGACAACATGCTACTTCCCTGGTAAATGTCAAATGGTGTGAATTTGGCAGGGTATGTAATGTCCTTCCAGAAGAACAGACTGGTTTCTTTTTTTTTTGTTTTTTTAGGAAGAAATGGGAAGGATAAAAAGCACTGCGGTGGAGTTGAATAGGAAAATATTATTTAATTGCTACACAAACAGTTTTCATGTTGCAGCTAAACAGTACATAATGCCAGGTTTTAGTTGCTTTAAGCCTTCCAATTTTTGCATGAATTTTTCTATGAATTAACTGAAATCCCCCAGTTTTGGAAGCCTATGCCTTTATATAGCACATCTCTGATTTTCTGATATATTAATTTACATGTGTTATGTAGAAGGCTCAATAATACTGTTATAAAGGACTAAGATTAGTCTTGCAAAATCAGTATTGAGGCATAAAAAATGTTTCTTTACTCTTCACTTTTTATTCCCTTAAAGAAAGAAACATCTCTTCATTATATGCTTGACTATTCTAATAAATAACTAAAATTCTTCTGTGGAACTTTAAAACTATTTTGATTTTGGTACCCTATTCAGGTGTTGGTCTTGTTTTTGTTTTTAACCTTGAGGGAAGTACATGCCCCAAACGGTGATTAGGCGCTTAAAAGACTTATCTACCCAAGGAAATTTAGTAATTATGTGCAGATCTGCCTTACGGGACCAGTTCTCTTTAACATCTTCATCAGTGACATTGACGGTGGGATCAAGTGCATCCTCAGCAAGTTTGCAGATGTGTTTACAAGCTATATGGTGTTGTCAACATGACTGATAGGTGGGATGCCATCCAGAGAGACCTAGACAAGCTTGAGCAGTGGGCCCAGGTGACCCTCATGAGTTTCAAACAAATACAAGGTCTTGCACCTAGGTTGTGGCAACCCTCATTACCAATACAATCTGAGGGATGTAAGGATAGAGCATAGCTGTGCTGAAAAGCATTTGGGGGTACTGGTGGATAGGAAATTGAATGTGAGCCGGCAGTGTGCCCTTGCGGCTCAGAGAGTCCACTGTATCCTGGGCTGCATCAAAATAAGTGAGGCCAGAAGAGTGAGGGAGGTGATTCTGCCTCTTTGCTCTGCACTGGTGCCACCTCACATCCACATGTGCATTCCTCAGTACAGGAGAGATGGGGGCCTGCTTGAATGTGTTCAGAGGGGGGCTGCAAAATAATGCAAGGAATGGAACACCTCCTCTGCGCAGGGAGCCTGTGAGAGCTGGGGCTGTTCAGCCTGGAGAAGAGAAGGCTGCGAGGTGACCTGATTGTGGCCTTTCGATATCTAAAGGGAAGCTATAAAAAGGGAGTGGGCAGACTCTTTAGCAGGGTCTTTTGTGATAGGACAAGGAGAAATGGTTTCAAACTAAAAGAGAGGAGATTTAGTAGTAGGATGGGGTTGCTGGAATGTCATGTACCCAACTGCGGAACTGTTGAACAATTTTCCAAGGAATGCTGAGGCCGATTAGAATGACAGCTCTGGATTATGTTACAGGTAGATGGCCTTAGCATTAATATATGCCTGCTTATCAGCGGGTGTATGATGGCTGTGTCCTCTGGTGGTCAGAGGCTTATGAAGAGAATTTCAATATTGAATAATACTGAATCTTTGTTAGGCTGGCCAGTAGGAACTGCTTTATTTTGGATTCTATTCCCAACAGGATGTACTTATTATACAAACTACAAAACAGTTTAAAATTGCGAACAATGATTGAAAGCTTCTGTGTGGAGCACAGGTAAAATACAGGAAGAGGCTGCTAAGATATCTGAAGGAGCTAACTGTAGAATGCTGTACCAACACAATATTTCTTGCAGCTTGCAGCGTTGTTGGTGTTTACACGCTTAAATGCAGTCATAAGGATAAAGTCACCTGATGTCCTGGCATTTGCTTTTATCATTGCTACTTTCTCCTCAGGACTTGGCATGTGACTTTTAAACAGTGTTCTTGCTTGTTTTACAGATTCTAGGTTGGCCTTATCATAGGAAAGATGTAGTGCAACTGTTATCGTCTCTCTTTGTTCTGTAAGAAGATGACTAAGTTTGTCAGTTCCGTGCTATGTATTGCTGCGTTGATGATCCCATTCCCATGAATCTTAGCTCAGCTGCTGCACGCTATGCTAAATTTGCAGTCTGACTTCATTGAAGTGCAAAGTTGGCTTGCTTGTCAGAAAGCTGGTAATACGTACAAAACAATCCATGTTTTGTTTTTTGGCTCCAGTAAATGCTTATGTAGGCTTAAGGAAGTTTCAGGATTTCCACATCATGTGAACATCTGTTTATAGAGTGCCAACCTTGTTAAATATTGAAGAGTTTAGATTGACTCATATTTCTACATCATTTTAGTGTGGTAGTAAACACCAGTATCCATCGAAGTTGAGCTTAAATGGAAAAGCAAATGATCTGATGAATTTTTCTTTTTCTTTTCTTTTTTTTTTTTATGATGGGGAGATTTTTGTTTTATACATTCTATCACAGACACTGACTATCAGATTTGCTCCATAAATCTGCCATACTATTTAACAGTAGATTGTACGAATTTGTTTTAAAGTATGCTAAGGGCTTTGTTTGTGTTATTATTCCTGGTCAATTGCATTCAAATTCACTTGTCAGGGGAAGGAAGCCATATTAATTTTACATTTTACACCTGTGAGGAGAACTGTTTAGTTATCCTATCTCCATGCCAAGTGAAACAGACTTTTGCTTGGAGAGAAGAGAAGGCTCCGGGGAGACCTCATTGTGGCCTTCCAGTACTTGAAGGGAGCATAAAAACAGGAGGTGGCATGGCTGTTTACGAGGGCGGATAGTGATAGGACAAGGGGGAATAGTTTTAAACTGAGACAGGGGAGGTTTAGGTTAGATATTAGGAGAAAGTTTTTTCCTCACAGGGTGGTGATGCACTGGAACAGGTTGCCCAAGGAGGTTGTGGATGCCCCATCCCTGGAGGCATTCAAAGCCAGGCTGGATGTGGCTATGGACAGCCTGGTCTGGTGGTTGGCGATCCTTCACATAGCAGGGGGGTTGAAACTTGATGATCTTTGTGGTCCTTTTCAACCCAGGCCATTCTGTGATTCTATGATATGATTCTATGACTTTATGCTCTGGTACTAGCAAAAAGACATCTTACATCAGGACATGGAAAGAATTCATATCAAATGTATTTTTCACCATTTCAGTTAAGGTTGTTTTAAAGGAAAAAAGCTCTGCAAAATAGCATGCTAAAAATTAAAGCAAGAGTTTATATGGTTTTGTAATACAGTAAATGTTTCAAAAGTTGTTTGCAATACTGCAAATATTGTTTCACTGATTGTGATATAACAGTTTCCATATTCTCAAATAAATTAAGCTTGCCAAGTCATTCATTGACTCTCAGAACAACAGGCCCTTGATTTACATGGCACTGGATTACAGATGTATTAGCTTGGGCTTCAGGAGCTGCTAGTCATAGTTACTGTGCTCCAGCTATTTTCAACAGACTGGGAGGCTGAGGTGCATTCCATGTTGAAGAGGAGCACTTTTCCAGGGGATGGAGTTGTAAACAGATCCTTTTATTTCCTTGCCTGACAGAATTTGAACATCCTGTTCTATTCCATTGTTCATGGTCAAAGCATAGGGTGGGAGCTCTTTAAATGTTTCTGTATATACTTTTTCTACTTTGCTCTTTCATTAGTCCATATGATTATGAATCTCTTCTGAAAGATGGCATCCTCTTCAAATAGGATACTGTGAAGCATAGTACTTAGAACTTGTACTTTGCTGGTGCTTCTGAAGTACGGAGCTGGTCAGAATGATAGACTGTTTCAAAGGAAGAGTAAGGTGTCCTTTACATATGCAGTAAGTTGGCCTGTTTTATAAAAAGCCGATCTTCATCAAACACATTGAAGCTAGCTGGTGTTGCATGCAGTGTTACACTGCATTTGATGAGAGCTTTCAGACTTCATTTTGCCTTTCTTAACTACAGCATTTTAAATATCTCTCAAAAATCTCACCCAAATGTCTCTAGAAAGTGAGTTCCTTTCGGAATCCAGAGTGAAAATGTAAAAAATGTGGACTCAGTGTTTCCCGTGGAGTCCCATCTGGAGCAGCACAACAGTTCTGTGTTGGCTCAGGATAATTGAGTGTTTTCCTGACTTGCCCTTGAAAAGGAATCTTTACTTGAATAATCCCTTCATTTCTTGGGTTGCATTTAATTTGACTTTCATTTGATTTTCGTGTTTTATTTCTTGTTCTCATACCTCCAAATTAAAAGCTACTGAGTGGCAGTAGGTTTGTGTTTCTCACTGTTATTTGAAAAAAAATAAACAAAAAAACAGCACCAAACAAGTAAAATATTTTTAGGAGACAGCAAGATGTCATGTTCCTTTGCCTAAGGGGAAGCCTTGTGGTGGCCTGCAGCTCCTCATGAGGGGAGCAGAGGGGCAGTGCTGAGCTCTGCTCTCTGGTGACAGTGACTTGACCCAAGATAACTGCATGGAACTGTGTGAGGAAAGGGTCAAGTTAGATGTTAGGATAAGTTCTTCACCAGAGGGTGATGGTCATGGAACACATTCCCCAGGGCAGTAGTAACTGTCCTGAGCTGGAATTCAAGAAGTGTCTGGACAATGCTTTTAAACATATTTGGTCTGATTTTTGGATGCTCCTGTATGGAGTCAGGAATTGAACTTGATAATTCTTATGAGTCCCTCCCAACTCAGAATGTTCTATGATAAATAATTTTGTTATTCCGATTATCACAGTATCCTTTTACTAGTGTTATGTACCACAACTGAAATATCTGTGAATGTTTTAATTAGTGCAAATCAAATGTAGCGTTTGAGTATGTTTCACAGTGTAATGGTTAATCTGACCTTTGCTGATGTCAAAAGAAATTGGTTCTTTAAGTCTTGGCTGGGGAATCAACCTTATTTAATATTTTTATTAGTGATGTTGGCACAAGACAGTAGTTAGGTGAAATTTTCAGACAATGTAGGGTTGTGAGATAGCATCTGTACAGAGAAGGAATAGACTAATGTAGGAAGATTCGGATGGCTGTCATGGTTTTATGTTTTTTTTTTTGTTTGTTTTCAGTATTCCACATCATAACATCATGTAGTGCACTGGGAGTTAAAGTGTTAATGCTCCAATTCTGGATACCTATCCCTGTACATTACAGAAGTCATGGGATCTGGCCCTTCCGGGTGGGGCAGTCTCTTACTGCCTTGCAGTGGGTGCTGGAGGGTGC
>JAOWBP010002392.1:41455560-41475344 GCA_028571105.1 Tragopan temminckii
AGGCATCCAGGTGGGTCTTGAATATCTCCAGAGAAGGAGACTCCACAACCTCCCTGGGCAGCCTGTTCCAGTGCTCCTTTGGGGTGGATGATGGCACCATGATGGAACTTGTCTTCCAAATGCTTCCAGGACTGAATTATTATTAACAGCAGAACCTCTACGCTCCCATATATTACCAATTGAAACACTCTGTGGTTTTATAGGATGTGTAAAGAATACTGAGGTTCTGTTTTCTTCATGAAAGATTTATTTCTAGAAAGAAAACATAGTGTGCTTCTCCAGGTCACCAATGTAGGAGAATCTTGTCTCTCATTTCAGTAAAAAATGAGACATCCTAGTATCCTTCTGCAAGTCTTTAATACCTATGACAAAGAACCAGTGACCTCTAAAATGAGTGACTATGGCAAAGAAGCTAACTTTCATAAGCCCTATATTATCACAGACACGTTCTAATAGCTTTCAAAGATGACGAGACACCTGGTGGTCTGATTTTATGAAACTGAAGCTTCTTCTGCAGCCAATAAACTTGATTCAGAAGAGTGCAATGCATGATTCTGTATGCCCTAGATGGATTTTATTCTCCCATTTGGGCTGAGTGAAACCTGGTGAGTTCCCTGTGTGGCCTTCCGGACTCCTGGAGCTGCCTGAGTGCCCTAAAAGTCAGACAGGGATGTGTGGCTCTGGTCTGTGTTGCTTTGCATTGCTGGAAGTCAGGTTGCACTTTAAAACATTGCTGATAATAATTGCAAATTCTTCTCCATTTCTACACTGGGCTTAGTATTTACAGGGTCAACGAGAGAGATGCATGGATTTTCAAGAAGAAACTTTATTTCTCACACAGAGAAATGTTTCCAGTTTACTAAAGGTCATTATATTTCAGTGCTCTTTTTCGTTTGGAAATCAGAAAGTGCACAGTATAAAAAGCCAATGTATTGCTCAGATAATATCAGCTGCTTAAGAAGAATGTATCACTGAAATCATTGAAAAAAGAAGGAAATTCTTATTGTTTCTCAGTGGATGCATTCTGTAGGAAGGAAGGCCATGATTTTTAATAAAACTAGGGAAAAAAAAAACATTGCAAAAGTGATGATTATGCATCTCTTTCTAGTGATACTTTATGCCATCTTAAATGTAGAAGAAAGGCAGGTGTGTCTCCATGATACCTGCTCAAAATGGAGAGGGGGAGCTCCATGCTTCACTCCTTGCTCTTTGTAGGTGGAGATACAGACTGTGAAAGTTAATATTTGTGCTGCTGACTGGTTTGAGTAATCAGACCCAAGGATTTGCAGAAACAAGATGCTCATAACCCAAGTGGTCTAACTGGACTTACTATTCTCCAGTTAGTGGGGAGAATTACTGGGTTGAAAGCAGGACTGGAGGTAAGTGTGCAAGCAGCATCATTAATTAGCAAAATTGCTTTACATTGTCACAGTGTGCACATAAGGCAAAAAAAAAAAAAAAAAAAAATCCAACAAACATAAGGCAAAGCGGGCTCTTTGGATTATTCATTATCAGACAGCTGCTTCCCACTAGGCTGTGGGACTTGTCATACTGCATATCTCCTATGTCAAAGATGAGAATTAGGAGGGATAAAAAATTTTTCTTACTTGGCACTGAGCAAATGGTCTTTTTCAGTAATGTTACTGATAAAATACATTAACAACTTAAGATGAAAATTTTAAATTTGTAAAAAAAAAATAGGGTAAATGATCAGGTTTGAAAACTATGAAATGAAACCTATGAACTGTGAAATGACTACATGTGCAGGTGAAAAAATATGTATTATTTATACTTAAAAGTGGCAGGTAACAAACTAGGTCGCATATTTGATCTGCTAGAGGTAATGCTATTGTCATTTTATACCTACAGTAATCCCTTGAATCAGATGCGGCTTGTGAGCAGTCTTCTTGGATGACAGAAAATAGCAAGCTGGAGATAATTCTAGTGTGCTCTGGGGATTTCA
Organism: Tragopan temminckii; assembly: GCA_028571105.1. Lineage (NCBI taxonomy): Eukaryota > Metazoa > Chordata > Aves > Galliformes > Phasianidae > Tragopan > Tragopan temminckii. Next base: position 41,457,524 of record JAOWBP010002392.1, read on the forward strand.
GAGCACTAGAAAAACAACCAAGAAGAGCTGTGGAGTGTCACAGTGAACTTGTGCTTTATCCTGAGATCTTCAGACTGTGAATTGTTCTTAGTTTTATAATCAAAGTGAGAAGAATATATTTAATAAGAACTCTAGGACAAAAATTGTTCTTCCGTATCCATAGCCAAAATAATTTAGTGAATTTTTAGTCACTTCAAATAAACGTTTGTAATGCTAATTTGAAATCCCTTTGTAGATCTTCCAGCCACATGTCTTTACCACTCACCTAACATCCTTAACTCTGCAGAGCTGTCTTCCTCTGGAAGAGAACTAGTCCAGCACTGCATGCCTAATACCAGAACCCCTCCACTGGCAGTGTGTCTGCGTGTCCCATTCCATGCTACCTGAAGGAAGCAATTCTGCTAATCTTCTGTTTCTTCATCGCAGGTGTGGGAGACTCTTCTTATCTCAAGAGCAGTAGAGTCTGGAGATTAAGGTCTTTGAGACAGGTACTGCAGAGATTAATAGAAAAGACAATTCTGGCTTCCAGGACAAGTCAGAAAGACATTCAACAAATGTTGACATGGGCATGAAGAAAGTGCAGACAGCAATTAGCCTGTATACATTTGCATAGTTTAAAGGCCTTGGTGTATTAACCACAAGCAGCCAGCAGTCTTAAGTGTCACCAGGACAATGCAGGCAATCATAGACAGAACTGCAGAGTTAGGTTTTTAGGAGAAATTTAAAGAACGTGGAGAAGAAATATGAGATGTGTTAATGTTATCATTTCTATTGAAATGTATTTCAGGTGCTTTCTTTCATGCAGTTTCCAACAACTGAGGTTTCTATCAGAGCTGGTGAGATGTCAGAAGCACAGTGGAAAGAGTCATAGCCTGATGTGCAAACTCACATGTAGGAACGGGCAGCTCCCTTGATTTAAATAGTCAAATTCATACTGTCGAAAGCTCTTTGTGTGTTTGTGGGATCAAGACCTTTGCTTCTAAGCTTTTTAGGCCTAGTCCTGTCTTTATACATATGGGTAATTTTTTTGTAGAAGAAATGAAACTCTTACTAGAATGGCACAGAGATTATTTTTTCTGATAAATGGAATTAATTTTCTCTAGCTTTGCTTTTGCATCAGCATCTGAAGAAGTTCTTGGCAAAAGTATTTAAATTGTCAGATTGAATATGTTTTTTTTTAAAGCGGTGAATAAAGAAATACAAGTTTTGTTAATAGAAGTATTTTACCACACTGGGCCACTAGAATGCAATGTGTCTCTTTGTCCCACTTCAGTGATGTGATGCACTTACTCATAGAGATGCTTATGAATCTATGAATTATGAATTTAAATAAGAGCCTAGCTTGTTTTCTTCCATCTATAAGGAGACAGAGTTGCTGAATTCAGTCACAAAAGCAACTTTTCTGGGGATATTACTCAAAATGAACTTTATTTTGAGAAAAGAGAGATTTTTGCTTTATTTACTCTCAAGAAGTTTAGAGTTAAAAAATATTCTTTTCCAAGCTCTGAGAAACTTTATCTATCTTTGAAGTTAGTTCAACCTGGAGAAGGAGTTGAATGTGGCTCAGAAAATGAGCAGGAGGAAGCTCAGTTATTTCCCCTTCCAATCCTTTTCTGTGATTTTGTTACTCAAAAGGATGGTAAAACCACTTTCTTTCTCTGCTAATGGTTTGCCCTTCTTTCATGGAAACTGTAGTTCTAACCTCTTTAACTCCTTTCTTATCTAGAGTAGCCCCTACCCTCTTGGTGTTCTACAGTGCTTGGAAATTTGAAGGTCCTAACTACTTTTCCTTACAGCAGATGTTTTTGTTGTCGTTGTTTTGTTTATTTATTTATTTATTTATTTATTTTTAATTTTTAACTTCAGTCTGATTGGGGGTTAAAAATTGCATTTTCCGTTGGCTGGGGCTTCTGGTTTTCAAATTAGATCTATCTAAAAATGTCCTTAGTGCATTTGGGAACTCTTTCCCAATTCCACACACATCTTAAATAGCCAACTTCAATAAGAAAAGAAACATTTTGGTTGAGATTTCGAAGAACTTTTTTTTAAGATGTTGTGCTTATATTGGTAAAACTAAAGAGTAAAGGCTACAACAGAGCTACTGCAAATAGGGACTGTTCTCTGTCCTCTTGCCACTGCACACACCTCATAAAAGGTAGACATTTTGTAATTCCACTTCATCTATAATGTTGTCTGCTGCCTCCAAGGACAAAGGTGACAAGAATGAAAATTTGTATTATATTTCAAGAATGCTTATGAAACATTTCACCTCTCACATTTAAGAGGGAGTATTAGAACAACAGCAAAATACAACAATAAAAGCTGCCAGACTGAAAACTTGCAGGCTGTCTGATTTCTTTGCTGATGGCAAATTCCTCTGGAATTCAATTGGGTAGATTTACAGCCGTGAAAATGACTGTTAAATATGTATTGCCACGTATAGTCATACCTACGCTGGGAGAAAACAAAGTGGGCACGAGTTTAACAAATGCAGTAGTCCTACACAACAGCTGCTTGCACTCTCCTTTCTGTCAGAGGAGCACATTTGATGAGTGAAATATATGCTTCTTGCTTGGTGAAATAAAGAGCACGTGTGAATCTCTTCAACTGGGAGTCACTTTGTCAGCAGTGAGGTGTAAGACAACAAGAAATGTTACTTATCACTTTAACCAGTGCAGGAGTGCAGGTCTCAAATCTGTGATTTATATATGTCACATGGGCTGGCAGCAGTCACTGGAAGCAGTCCATAAACTGAGAAATAGATTATGCCCTGTCATTTGTTCTGTTTTTAGCTATCTGAAAAAGAACCCTAAAATAAAGCCTAAACAAGTGCAAAGAGAAGAATTGTAAGAAAAAATGAAATTGAAAGAAGACAATTAGCAAAAAATTCCTTAGCCAGACAACAAAACTGGAATGCTGCCCCTGTTGATATGCTGGCACCACAGCAGCATTGGGGATGGGGGCAGAGAGGCTCTACCAGAGATAACTGCACAAATAAGTGGCCCATGGGGGGGAAGGTTGAGGAGCAGGGGTCATTGGTCAATTCGCTGTCCGTGCATTTTGGGAGGGAGACCACCATACAGGGTAAAACCATCCCAGAGTCTCTTTTAGGGCAATCAACAGAAGCTGAATGCTCAGAAAGCTTTAAAGTGTGAAATGAGAGGTGTGGGAGCATTCCCATATTCCCCTGAGCAGAAGCAAGCATTTGTGTGATGTCGACTGTGTCAGCTTCAAATATTTTCTAATTCCATCTCTGAACAGAAATAAGAAGTTGAACCAAGACAGCTTTGTGGGCAGAAGAGGCCAAAAAAAAAAAAAATGTGAATATACTTAATTTTATATAGCTTGGAAGCATTCCCCTTCCTACTGCAAGAGAGGACTTTGGGTCTTTCTCATATTCTTAACCTCTCTGTGGTGTCTTCTTTTGTCTTGCCAAATGTCTCCTTAGGTTGCTTTTTCCTTTGCTCAGAGAATTTTTCTCACTTTGCCTAGCACATTCATGCTTAGATTTTACTTGTGGCTCTGGAGGTTATCCAAGTTTTCATTTCAGAAAATCATCAAAATATATTTCAGCACTTCCTCTGTGTTAGGATTGTCCAAGAAGCTGGCAACAGGAGTGGGAGCAAGTGAAGCTCCTGTTCATCCCCCTTTGATGAAGGTAGATTATCATCTGCTGGTCTCAGTTGGGAGCTGAGAAATAAACGATTTTGAACATTTGTACAACAGATTAAAAACAAACAATTAAATCTGTAAGAACCTGCAAGTATTATAAGCATAGAGGAAAATCAACAAGTGAGCAGTTTGGGAACACAGAGTAAAAAACACTTCCTGGTCCCTTTCCAGAATCCCCTGGGTGAATGGCAGGTGTTTAGTTTGTTTCAATGAGTTATGGACTAGAACCTAAATGTCCTTAAATACCCTAATGTCTAAAGCATACATAAATCAGAATAGATTTGTTTTTCATCTATTTGGGTTGTGAGCTGGAGGAAACAGTATGTACTGCTTTGGCATAATAGAAAATACATGAATGTTTTTCTACGAAATAAGCAGGAGTGCTTACAAGTGTAGACATTATCCATCCTGTTAGATCCATTCATCTTTTGACATCTACCTCCTGCAATTGTACATTTATATTTGTAGAATATTCAACTTCATTTTTGTCCCTTGGATTTTCTACCTGCTCATTTTCACCATCAACAAAGTGCTTCATTCTCATGTCCAAGTGAGCTAAGAGGTCTGGGTGGGGACTGCAGAGATCTGTTCATGTAGACAGCGTATTAGCTAAGGAATGTTTATTTCTCAGTGTTAATCTCATGTACTCTGATGCCTGTGTCCAGCAGAGAAATATTTAGAAAGCTGATTATGTGCTAAACATCCAAAATGAGACACAAAGTCGACAAAATGCCTAAACTTACGGGGACATGTGTATGGTTTAAATACTGACCTATTTCATAATAATTCTTGGTATTTATATATTTTACATTTTTAAGCCACTGTGCACATTTGAACTAATTAATACTTCAAATATCTCTACGACATATGTAAGCCTCATCTACAATTTACAGAACAGGAAATTCAGACATGGAGGTCTGGGGATCAAAATTTTAAATGCAGATTTGAGTATTTGGACTCCATGAGATCTAGGTCACTCCTTCTTACAAAGGCCTTCATATACATCTGTACAATTAATATTAAGTACTCGTGTTTGAAGATTTGGCCTAAATGACTTAGCCAAGGTCACAGAAATCAGTGGCAGAGCTGGGAATGAGACTGAAGTGTCCTTTTTTAACATAAAAAGCAACTGAGCCATAAAACTATTTCTGTTTTTAAGTGTATTATACTTTGTGAATTTTATAATTACAATAATGAATTGATTTTACTTCATTTCATGCTATTCTTGTATATTTGTAAGACAACAGATACTGCAGCTGCACTGGATCAATCCTCTGGTATATATAGACCAGCACCCTGTGTCACTGGGGCCAAGAGGTTGCATTCCCAGTGGTACAAAATACTCGTTTATATGAGGTACTTTGTTCCTAGGCTATATCAACTATCCATTGATACATACGCTTGAATTAAAGCAAGAGGGTATTGCACTAACTTAATGACTGTTGTTCTTCTTTTTGTATAAGAACAAATTTGGTGTTGGCTGTGTTTTGGACCAATGCTTTTAGTAAGTCCCTTCCAAGCTGAATGACGCTGCACAGTTTCCTTCTGATGAAAACATTGATTGGAAAGAAACTATACAGAGGAGCTGAGGCCAGGGCATACTATGGGGCAAAAACTGCCGTCCTACCCAAGGCAGAGGAGCAAAGCAGCTCTCAGCTGCCAAGGTATCCTAGCCTGTTCAAAGCACTTTTTGCCTACAGAAAGAGGCATTTAAGTGTCTGTGGGTTAGGGGCAGCTTCGTCACATTTAGTAGTGCTTTTAGCTTTAGTGCGAGACCACAGACTGCAAGAAGTTAACTGTCTCTCCATAGAGCTGTACAGAGCTTACATCTCTCCTGCTCTCTGCAGGATAATGAATAATAATGTCTCTGCTAGGACACCTTTGCAAGAAATCTCACTCAATGAGTACTGGAGATCTGGGAACCAGCTATTAGAAGTGGTCAACAAGATATCTTGCCTTGCAAAATAGTGTCAGCTGCCACTGTTGTGAGTGGGAGGAAACAATGCATTGTGCCTTCCACAGCAGGTGATATAAAGGTACAGTTAAATTACTTGATGAAATGCCAACATACCACCAGATGCTTCTAAATTCCCTTTTTCTCTTCCACCCTCTTATTTTGACAAAGTTTACTGGGCTTGCAAAACAAAACCAGCCCCCTTGTGCTCTCACAGCACCCCTTTCTTACTGGTGCTAAGATGGAAATTCCCCTGTGTAACATTCTGAGACGCGAGTAATGCTGCTTTGTGCAGCAACCACCAGATGGTAATGAAGAGCAGATAGGCTGTGTGTCTTGTGTAGATTTAGTGTATTACTGCGATGGCAATTTTTGCTTTTGTCAGCAGAGATTACAAGTACAGCTATAAATGCTGATTTTCTCAGCTCTTTACAGACACCCTGGGCCACTGCAAAAGTCTGCTTAGTAGCTCACTTGTCATAAAGAATTAATTGTGTTTGTTTTTAAGCTAAAGTGTTTTAAAGGGAGTATTTTTCTACCTAATATGAGTGTACATGTTATTAGTTGACATGGTTATTTAGTAGAGACATGCTATCATTATAAGGAAAGTTGTGACTGCGGTTGATGAGCAACTTCACAAGCTTCTCTTGTAAGAAGGTAGATATAGGACACCTTATGATGACTGTATGCCTTGCTCCTTTTACAGCTGAAGTATTTCTTAAAATGTTATGACATGTAGGTTGTTTGTTTTTAAGGCAGAAAGGAGTGTCTCTTTTTTTAATGTGTGTGCCTGACACCAGCAAAAAGAGCAGCAGTGAGGAATGGTTCTCTTTGTCCTCTCCCAACAAACAAAACAAACATTGTCTTTCCTGAACACTGCTGTCAGCACAGGGGTAGTACTGAGCAGGGCTAGCCATCCTCAGCACAGCTACAAGTGGGAAGAGAGCACAGAAAAATCTTCCACTGCCAACCCAAACTTTGGAGAATCGGAAGTTGGCCCCACTGCAGAAGTCTCTGAAGTCTCTATGCAGTACCTTTTAAAACACCTAGGTCAGTTATTCAGGCTTTTCCTCAACTATTTCACAACCCAGAGACTTTGTGCTCTCCCTCTCTCTCTTTTAAAGATAAATAAGGCTCACCTATTTATGAGAGACCTGGCAAGCCAGGCAGCATGCCGGCAGGGAGAGAATCACTGGAGCAGTTGCCATCAGCTCAGCTCCAGTGTGAGTCAGCAGCCAGACCTATGTCTCCTGAGGCAAGTTTAACTCATCTGCCCATGACTCACACACTTCTGAGATTAATAGACATGCAATGAGCAGGAACACGAAGCCTTCCAGGGAGGGGGCTTGTTGGTGCTTCTGCTCTCTCATTGTCTTTAGGAACAGGCAGCAGCAGTGGGATGCAGCTACTCTATCTGCCTCTGCACCCTCTGCCCTGCCTGCCGCCTCTGAAAGCTGCAGAAGGTTTGCTACTGTTGCTCAGGGCAACCACAATTTTTGACACATTTTTTGTTAAACTTGGCAGCTCTTACAGGGGAAGGTAGGGTATAGGGCTTCCCAGATTTCTCCCCATAACCCTGGCTGCCTTGTCCTTCACACTGCTTTCAGAAAAAAGTCTCAATTTAGAAATTTTTCCCCTGCATGAAGAGATCTTATCATATGTTCTGAGGATCCTCATTTTTGAGCCTGAAATCAGGAGATCTGCTTTTTCCTCCTTTCTGACACTGAGAAGGTGGCTGTGACTTGCCCTGGTGGCCCCTGTACAACAAGAAACCTGATGCAGACATGAAGTAGATTGATGATGTGCCCAAACATATGAGCGTGTGTGCAGGAAGAGATGAGAAATAGAAGTGGCACAGGAAATCTGTAAAGCTTTCTTGCTGACGACGCTTTTTGTCCCAAACTGGCTGTTCCTGCAGTAAGTGCTTCCAAAAGCACTATTCCAATGCAGTGTGTAGAGGCCTCTTAAATAGAAAGCTCACAGCTTACCTTCTTAAAAATCCATGTGTCAATCACTAGAAGAATCCACATAAATCCTATTGCAATCAGTAATAGCAATATATATCTATGCTTATATATACATATACATAAGTATATTTGGTACTCAAAGGATTTTCTAGCCTTATTCCAAGGTATCGAGGACATGTGTGTTAAAATAACCATGGTACTGTAGAACAGTCTTGTAAATACCATATGTCAGAGGAAAAAATATACAGCTAAATGCATGTCGACATCAGCTCCTGCAGTTTCGTAGGAGTTCTGGCCATGGAAGTGAAGCAAAGCTGGACCAGCTGAAGGTTACGGTTTTACACAGAACTTACACTGCACTTTGAAAGGATATCTGAGGTGGTGATTAGAGAACTGAACTGGGACCCACCAGGCTGGTAGTAAGCTCCTGTTCTGCTGCAAATTTCCTCCATAGAGTTGGGTTGTCAATTAAGCTTTTTTTTTTTCTCTCAGCAAAATAGGAATAATAGTGCTTGCTTTTTCCCAATCCTTAGTTAGTCTTATCTATCTAGACTGTAAACTCTTGAGAGAAGGAACTGCATCTGGTAATCTTAGCTACAATGCTTTCAGTGGAACTCTTCTAAAACTGGAGTTAACAACTCTGTAATCAAATACTGAAAGGTGCAGTCCTGAAGGAAATATGCTAATGACAGAACTACAGTGGGAAGGGAAAGCTGGACAGGAAGAAGAGATGAAAAAATCTGAAGCATCTATTTTACAGCTCCCTGAGCAGAACTTAAATTGCATTCAACAGACCCACAACCCAGACTGCATAAAAATAACCATACTGGTAGAGGTGACTTCAGGTCTCACACTCCACAGACTCCCCACCAGTGCTCCTCCCTGAACAGCTGGTTTGGGCTTCTCCTGAGTTCTAGATCAAAGTCTTGATAAAGCCAAGAACAGATGTATTTTTTGCAGGTTCCCACAATCTCTTCAGTCTGTGTAGATGCGGAAGAGAAGAATGAAAGACCCCTTGCACTCATGAGGAGGTGCAAGGAGGGGATCAAAAACCAGAAATTACAAAATACCGAAAAGGTACCCGTATGATTTTTAGTAATTTACCAAAAATGAGATAGGGCCATAATTGTCCAAGGATGGCATTAAAGACTTCCTCAGTCTTCCAAATAAGCTTGGCTGTCTTAATGTATTTGATGCCAGGCCTAGGTCATGTCAATTTTCTGGGAAAAAAGGTTGCAAACCATAATTTACTTATACAACCTGCAAAGTTGTTGGAGCCTACAGTTAAAAAAAAATAATAATAAAAAATATAGAAAGGCTATACAATGTATTCCACAAGCAAAGCACTGACTTCCTTTTTGTTTCCACTTGATCTGATAGTAAAGTAGAAATGGGAGGAGTGCTGAAATTTTTTCCTGCTGCTCTATATGTTGTAATAAATAAAAAGTTCTTCCATAGCTTTGGCTAAAGCTGCTTTTGAGGCATGGCCAGAATATCTGCTTCATCAAAAATCATTAGGGAGATGTATCCACACAGGGGCAGTAAAAAAAGTCTATTTAAGTTATTCAAGTGCTTTCTGAGCATATGGTGCTGGGCAAAAATAGTCCCCTTCTTACAATAGTCCATGATGGGTGAGATATCTTGGGAGAAATGTTGGAAGAATTGGTGGTAAAAGCTAGAGAAGCTGAGAAAATGCTGAATTCAGAAAACATATTTAGAGACCATCAGTCCAGACTGCGACCACTAAAACCTTCTTCAAGTCATCAAATTTGTTTAAAGAGATGACGTGACCCAGAAATACTTTGAAGTGATCAAAGAAGATTTAAAGTAGTAGTTTTGTTTGTTTGTTTGTTTGTTTGTTTGTTTCTTAAATCAGCATATATCTGCTGATGGCAAATAGTCATCCTGGCAGTTTTTGTATGTGTCTATGCCACAAATGCATGGAATTCACTGAAGGTGCAATTCAAAAATGTTGACAAATAGCCAGGGCAATGGATATACCAAAAGGCATAAGCAAGTATTCAGAAGTGATGTATCTGGCTTACAGGACTGTTTACTGTCTGTCTGGACTGTTTAAGTTCCCTTCAAGCCTTGATTTGTAAAAGTTTCAGCAGCATATGAATGACACGCTCATTCAGATATCAAGGATAGTGGTTTCTGTTTTTCAGTATTAATTTTAGTAAATTCTTTGTAAAGTGGGATAAGGATGATACTTCTGATAAATAAGTATTCTAATTTTCTTGATTTAGAGAAATTAGATTTCTCATGCAGTTTAAACACATGTAGGGAGTAAATGCAGTCAAACAACACTTGATTCTACATCAATATAACATACAGCGGACAGAATGCAACAGAAAGACATTAATGTCTACCTTTTCTTATCAAATACAACCTGTGAATTTTCTAACATGCCAGGAGATGCCACTTATTTATTGGTGCCCTGGCATGGTATGTCCACAGACCTTTCAACTTGATGTTACCTTTACTGAGAAGACAGAAGATATCATTATTATTATTGTTTGTTCTAAAGCACCTGGGAATCACTTGAAAGGGAATAACTGAGTATGTTTTCTACCTGCAGCAGTACTACTGGGCCTGCAGCACCCACAATTCCTGTGACTCCAGGCACAGATCCGTGAGGGGGCTGATAATGCTTCTCAGGACACTTGTTTGGAGAGATCAATACTACTGAATACCACTCAGCTTTTCTATTTCAGTTCACACAGGTGTCTGTACATGTAATAATTTGAACCCAAGTGTGTTCCCAGCTCTGCCAGGATATTGTTGGCTTCCTTCCACAGCAGCTGCTAGAAGTGACAGTACTGTAGAGCTGGGTTTTGTTCTCTACCTCTGACCAGCCACGTCTGGTCTTCTTCTTCCCACTTCTGAATTATCATCTATTACCCTTGCTTTAATTTTGTGAATTTGTCTTCTGCCAGCAAAATTTTTCTGAGATATCCCTAGATCAGATAATCTCACTGTTTTGCCACATGGGATTGATTTTTCTCACAGGGTACTGTAGAAGTAGCAATTCTCTTTACTGGAGGATACTTCTAAGTACTCCCTTGTAAGAGTTCATTCTATAACATGGGACATGTTTTTATGTGCTTATACACAAAAAGAGGCTGATTAATGCTGGCAAACTTAACTGATGTGAGGAAATAGCCTCCTGGAGAGCTACTCATACATGCTGCTGTCATTCCTTCTCAGATTGCTAATGGAGCAAGGGCAGTGGGCACTTGCTAGTGTGCTGGTTTCCACCAGGCTGCTCTTGCACTGGGAGTCATCACTGGGGCTAAGTTACTTTGGACTGACATCCTACCGTAGTCCAAGTTTGTAAATACTCCACAGAGCATACGTGCTGTCTGTAAGCAGGCTGTTCACTTAGTTTAGTTTTTGCACAGCATTCATCATTCCAGCAAGTCAGGAGATGAGGATCTAGCAGGACTTGGGGCAGAAAAGCCAGGATTCAAATAAGAGAGGAAAGGTGGAGTAGCTGAAAGCCAATTAATCCTTTAAACAGTGACCTAGCTTTGGTCAGGACTGGACTCAAATATCACAGTACTACTTATCACTTAAGTGGTCATTCAGCCCTCTTCTTCAGTCTGTCTTACAGGTAAATTCGGATAGGATAAAGTCATGAGTCAAAAAAATCATACTTTCTGTTGCAATAAGGCTGCCTTAGTACCCAGTGCCTTCTATTTATTAAGGAACACAGTGATTGTACCTGTGAGGAGGGCGCTGCTGGGAAATGACTGCATTTCATCAGTTAAAATATCAGGAAGCAGACTCATAATCTGCAGAGGCCTAAATAGAGCTTTTAAAATTGGAAGCAGAACTGACTGACTGGAGCTTTTTTTTTTTTTTTTTTTTTTTTTTTAAAAAAAAATGATAAACAGCACAAGCAAGCTAAATGGATTTGAAGCACAGCTTTAATTGCTTTTAAATCAGCAAAGGGCACCCTAGCTGGAGCAAACTCTAAGTACAATCAGGAAGATTTCACACATACAGTAGTTCTGAGGATAATCAGGCACCTCAGTGCTTGGAGATGTAGCATGTAACAAATAAAGCCTTTTTATGTTGGCATAAACAGTACTGTAGTCTTGAGGTCAATCACCATACCTGATCCATGTGCTCTGGCACAACAAACCTCACTGTGCTCCTTGAAATTAGCGTGCACACTGATCTCCAAACGTAAAGGACTCTGCAGCACACCTGGTTTGAAGTTGTTTATTGTCAGTGAAAGTATGTGAGGGAAGAACATCCCGAACATCTCTTCTCTTTCTTCCCAAAAGCCCCATTCTGTCTCTGACAGAGCAGCAATGCTTTGGAGTGGATAATTGCTGCAGAATCCCTTGGACCTTGGATAATGGAAATTATTTGGGTCACTAACCTGGCTTCCTAATTATAGGAAACTGAAAAAAAGAACAAAGATACAACCAGTTCCTGGCTTCTGGCATTTCTGCTTCCAGAAGTGTGGGATAACCCACTAACTCCCATCCCTTTCAGGTGTGCTCCGTTTTAACCTTGAAGTCGCAGCTCTTCCCCTCATCTAGCACCTTCACACTACCAGCGGCAGCTGAGGGACCCTCGCTGGGAATTTCACTCTTTCTGCCAGCTCTCAGCTTTATTTCCCCTTCGGGAGAGGAGTCGACCAGGGCAAATGAAGACTTCACGCTGCAGTTCTCACTAGGACACGATGGGGAGAGAAACCATCCATCTTCACACATAGGCACGCACCTCAGCGTGCCCCCAAGCACACATCCTCCGCAATATCCCCCGAGCCGGGGAGCCCGAGGCACGGAGCGCCAAGACGAGGCCCGGGCGGGCCGAGTGCCACCTCCCCCGCGGCTCCGCTCCGCCCTCCCCCGGGCGGGAGGCAGCTCTCGGGCAGGTTCGGCGCCTCCCGGCCGCCCGGAGCGGGCTGAGGCGGCCCGGGTGGGAGAGCGGAGCGGGGCGGGGCGGAGCGGGCCGGAGGCGGGTGCGGCGCGGACCGGTGCCTGTTTCCCCGAGAGAGTTAACGGCGCGGGGAAAGTCGCCGCTTCTCCGCCCGTGCCTGGCTCCTGGCAACCGGGGCGCCGCGCATGTAGGGCCGGCCGGGGGCTGCCGGCGCCGCCGCCGTCCCCCGCCCCGGACAACGTGCCCAGGCGTGAAGTATGGCATGCAAAGATGGTTTCTGCCAAGGAGCCAGCCTTCGCCATGTCCTCGGGTCTCTCCATCGCCCTCCTGCACTGCCTGTGCCTGGCGACGTGGTGAGTACCCCGGCCGCGGGGCGACCCCCGCCCGGCACGGCTCGTAGCGGTGCCGCTGCCCCGAGCCGGCTGTCAGCGGCTCCGCTCACCCGCTCCCTCTTTGACTCGTAGTCTCACCGGGCCGCCGGGACAGAGCAAAAAAGAGGAGAAATTGTGGCCGGAGAATTTCACCAGCATCCTCAACAGTCTCCTGGATGGCTATGACAACCGCCTGCGCCCGGGATTCGGAGGTACGGGCGCGGCGCGGGGGTGACCGCCGTCCTTCCGAGGGGCCCGCGGGGAGCGCAGGGCTCAGCCCGGCTCTCCGTGCGCGCAGCCGGGTCCGGGGCGCTGCGAGCGCACCGCTCGGTGGGGGGGTGGAAAGACTGTCCAATACCGGGATCTGCTGCCACCCCGATGCCGAGGAGAGAGAGGGTAGTTCTGTCTGTGCTGCGGGGTCGTGTCGCTGGTGAGCCCTTTCCCAACGAGTTAGGGAAAGCCGGCACTCGGGAACCCGGGCACGCAGCAGTAACCGCGGCTGCTCCCGTTCCAGCTTGGATTTGGAAGTAGTCAATTGCTGTGTAGGAATCGGGACTGGAGGGTCGTGAATTTGCCTGCGCGCACGGTGTGGATGTTAGGTTTCAGTTTTTTCTGTGCCCCTCGTGCCAGGTTGGCTCTTCTGTATGGGTCTGGTGTTACTGTTGGGATGTGGAACTGAAAATAACCAGGATTGGGACAAAATACAAATTTATTTTATAATCTGGCATGAAACTATTAAAACATAGATTTGAAAGTTCTTAAAAAAAAAAAAGGTTTAAAAAGAAGTGCTATGGTCCTTCTCATGATGTGCAAAGCTACTAGAGCATTTTATAGGCTGCCTCTATACGGAATTGAATGAGATCCTTGTGTAGGTTTATGTTGCGAAATACTTTCTTCCTCCCCTGAAAGTACCTTCTCCATACACGTGATATAGCTACACTGACGTGTATGCCAACACATTCCACACATACCATATATTATGCTCACATGCATGATCTCTGCTAATATCACTGATCACTTGATCACTTTATTATTTTCAGCATATTGAATAAATGAGGCCTCCTGTAGCTTAGCTTAAGTGGAAGGAAAACAGAATTTATTGAACACCCAGAGGAATCATTAAGAACAGGTAGCTTTTTTTCCATCTACTCTCTGCAGAGAGGTTACAGACATTTCTGCACGAATGCAAGAGATGTGCTATGTTTGGCATCATTTTAGGTTGAATGCCAACTAATTAGTCATCTAGCAAATATGCTTTATGAGCATTATTAGATTTCTAAAATTAAACATCTACTAAATATGTAATGTGACATACAGTTTATGTTGATTTTTATTTTGATACAGTTGTCACTTGCAGGATATTTTGCAGAAATAGGCCTTTTTCCGCAGTAAGTGTTGCAGACTTTTGATAGCAAAATGCTATCAAGAAGGAAAAGTTCCTTGAATCTCCTTGAACTTCCATAACTGCAGAATTGAAGTAAATAATACAAGGAAAAAACCTTCACATTTCAGTCTGAGGAAAACATTTCTGAGTATATATCTCATGAAATGAATATTATATTACTACTTACTTCTTCCTTCCTTATAATACCTGAATTAGTCACCTTTGAGTTTTGAACTTCTAAGTAACACATGGGCAAACCTACTTCAATTTTGAAAACCATGCCTGGCACCCAGCTCTTTAGTGCAAGTTATTATCACCTTATTTGACAAGAATGTGAACTAAAAATCAAAATCAACCAGAAAAAGAAACTTCTCTGTAATAGTCAGATATGACCTTTTGATACAACTCAACATAGTCTTAGGATTAGTTATGTGCTATTCAGATTAAGTTTTCTTCATATTAGGTCTTTTTGGCAAATGGGACTTGTTTCTTAGTAGTGGTTCACTTGCCATTATAGAGCATAGCAAACAAATGTCATCGTAGTGGGAATATTTAGAGATGGAAAGTGTAGTGTGTTTTGGTAATACTTAAGCTATTTTATGATGAGCAGCAGAATATTTATTTTTGTTTTATTCCTGAAGCTGATTCACCATCTAGATTGCATGAGGCTCAAAATGAAATGAAAGTTTTATTTTAAGAACAAAAGGCCTCACAGTGGTCTGACCCATGCTGATTTTAATCTTCAAATCAATGAAAACACTTCTAATTCTGGTGCAAGTGATGTTTAAAATCAGACTTAGGGAGCTAGCCAAATTCTGAATTTTGCTGGCGTATTTTAGAGTAACTATAAATAACAATTCATGAAGATTTTTGCATGCAAAGTAGAAAATATTAAATTTTGGAGATTTCCTAAAACTGAATCCAGTTTCTCCATGCATCATTAATAGCACAGTGTTGGTGGTTATAAAGAAGTTAAATCACCTGAGCATGCTTATGAATGTAAATGTGGCCTCTCAGGAGGGTTTTGAACCTTAATGGAGTACATGGATCTTGCCCTGTTACATGTTATGTAGTAACATTGCTTACCTTGAGGTTAAATAGAAGAATGAAGTTTCCCATGTCATTTGATGAGCGCTGTGCGTTATGAAGTTGCTTCATGAAACAGGTTAAAAAATCCAACAAATTGCTGTCAGTTATTAATCACTGAAAAGTTTGGTAGTGTAATAAACAAAACCAGAAGGGCTCATGAAGGAGGTTGAAAGTTCCCCTCGACTTTGGATGGGAAGAATCTAAATCCTTAAAAGAAGCGAGAGAAGCAAAGAGGTTTCAACATGAGATTTAATTAAGTAGAGCAGAATGGGCATTTTTGTGCATGGAAAAAAAACCCGCAAGTGCTGTCAGAAAGACTTTAAATGCATAACAGTTTGAATTTCAGTAGTGGAAAAGTATTTAGAAACTAATGAATGAAGTAATGCTGCATGATGTTTGAAAAACAGTCTAGTGGAAGTGAAGTCAGTTATGTTCTATCCATGTACCATTTTGCTGCTGTTCTGAATTTCAGAATGAAGTTTTTAGTGCATGTGGATTTCCCAGTCATGTCTAACAGATTGTAAGCACAGAGTATTGAGAGAAGTCACCTGCGGTGTAATTAATGAAAGTGTTATCTGCTGTAAAACTTCGTGTTATCCAAGTGCTCTTTTGATTCAGATGTAAAATTCTGAAGGAAAACCACTTACACCTTTATTCCAGTTTTTATCTGCTTTTGAAATTTTTGCATATGACAAAAAAAGAAATGAAAACTCTCTAGAAAATCACAAAACTTTGATTTTTCTCTGAAAATCACTGTTACCTTTCCACCATTAGATTCAAGATGGTTGTAGAACTCCAGACAACTTTTTGATATTCACTTGGAATAAAAGGTCTGGATCTGATTTGCCATTTTCTTCTAAGACTTCTATGGTTTTAGACCTTACACGAGGAACTGACAGAAGAGAGGGCCCATGAGATCCAATTAAAACATCTGCTGGATCATAGAACCACAGAGTGGCTGAGGTTGACAACAGGATCCTCTGGGTCCATCAGACCCAGCCCCAGCAGGGATGCCAGAGCAGGGTGCCCAGAACCGCATCTAGGTGGCTTAAGAAGATTTCCAAGGAGGAGATTCTATAGCCTCTCTGGGCAGGCTGTACCAGTGCTCCATCACCTGCAAAGCACAGAAGTGCTTCCTGGTGTTCAGAGAGAACCTTCTGTGTTCCAGTTTGTTCCCGCTGCCTCTTGTCCTGGCACTTGCCCCCACTGAAAGGATCTTGGTGTCATCCTCCTTGAACCCTCCATTCAGGTATTTATGGGCATTAATGACAACCCCCTGAGCCTCCTCTTCTCCAAGCTGAACAGTTCCATCTCTCCCAGCCTCTCCTCATATGAGAGGTTCTGCAGGCCCTTTATCATCTTGGTGGCCCTTCGCTGGACTCTTTCCAATATGTCCAGGTCTCTGTTATAAAGAGGGACAGAGAGTTGAACCCAATACTCCATGTGTGGCCTTGCCAAAGCTGAGTAGAAGGGAAGGATCACTTATTGAGATTATAAATTTAAAATGTTATAGTAATTTTTAAAACTTATGTGATATGTTAGCTTTCATTTAGAAAGCCAAGAAGGAATGAGGCAGATGTGGCAAGTATGAAGAGCATCTCTTGCAATGCCTGTGTATCTGCTAATTCTAATGAATTTTTCTGCTAGGTGTGCCTCTGATCTTGGGAATTTTGTTTTTCAGTAAGATTAAAGAAAGATGATGTGTGGCATGTCTCCTTTTCAAGGCTCTTAGCTTGACAGAGAAACCCTCTGATGTTAGGTCTTAAAAATCCCTTCTGAGCCAAGCTGTATTGCCCACCACATCTTCCTGGCTCCTTGTGGTGTAGTTACCCATCAGTCAGTGAAGACTGGAGATCTCTTTCTCTTTGGTTCTGCTTATTTTTGTGAGGTACAGTCTGGCATGAAATCTCATTGTCAGCTACTGAAGTAGAGATTGCACTTCATCTTTCTGTTCAAAAGTCACCGTGTATTCTGGCTCATGAGTAGAAGAACAGGACCATGTTTGCTTACTCTCCTTTTTCCTTCTTCTTTCTCTTGATCTCATAATTGTGAAATTCCAACAGGATACCTGGTGGAATTAAATATATTGGCCACTGTCTCCCTTAAGAAGACTGTGAGAGAGCATCTCTGCCTCTTCTAGGCTGCGCCATGTTCAGCTTATGAATGTTTTTGAGATTCATTTCCTATCAAGGCAAGAGGAGTGACTATAGTCAGGAAATAGATGCAGAATAAATGTGAAGAGGGCAGACAATTTTCTATTTAGAGAATAGAAGAGTATCTACATTATTATCTTCTTTTAATAAAAAACTCATACATACCTTCAAGATTCCATTGTCCAGCATAATAGATTTTGTAATTATTTATTTATTTTTTATGGACTGGCCGTGAGCATCATAAAGTGGAGGTGATCATTTCTTTTCTTGAACAATTGTCCAATCTTCTTCAGCTGATGAGAGCAGATGATTCAAAGCCTTGTTAACAGGAT
>JAOWBP010002392.1:41475508-41527282 GCA_028571105.1 Tragopan temminckii
CAGAAATGCACTTCTTGATATAAGTGTAAAATTACAATCATCCATCCTGATGGCTTATCTGGTAAGAGTGTTTTGTGTTGGTCTTACTCTTTGCTCTGAACAGAGAACTCAAATATTTCATCCAAAAGTGATGACCTCAACAACAGCACAGAAGCATATAAGGTAGCTTGGATGGGATCCATCCAGATGGAAGTTGTATTCAAAAATCAGAGAGTAGAAAGAATTTATTTTGGTTCACTACAATATATATTCTTCACTGAGTCAGGCTAGGTCAAATATAATTAAGGAAAAGTTTATTTCTGAAATTTGGGTGAAACTGGAGTAGGTTTACAGAAGTCTGCATGTTCTCAGTGACATACTGGTAAATTTAACATTTTCCTGTAAAAAAAAATGTCAGTATATTTTTTTTTTCTTTCTTTTTAATTTATATATAAGGAAGAGTAGATGTGATCTGCTTGAATTTAGTCTGAAGAGAAAATCCTAACATCTGCGATAGCTGTTATAATCTGGCAGAGTTCTCCTTGAAGTCCTGAGAATTCAGTGTTGTAGGCTATGTTTGAGACTCATTGAGGAAACAGAATCTATCTTTGCTTTCTACTTTTGATGAGCTTTTAGTGTATAAAAGGGAGAGATATAACAAATGTTTATTCTGTACCACCTTCCATAGCTGAGTTCATCTTTACAGTTGAAGTGGTAAATGTTTGACATTCTTGTACTCCTTTTGTTTTCTTTCTGTGCTGAAAAGGCCTGCATGTTCTGAATAGTTATCTACATATTCTGTAGTTTCTTACTCTGTTTTCAGCTGAAGACTGAACCAAACATGCTGTGATCTCCTTAAAATATTTTTTTTCTAGACAATTTTAACTGCTTTTGCATGAATGTTGCAACTGCATTTCTCTCTATCATCATATTCAACAATATTGTCAGAGCAAAAGTCATGTTTGAAATGTTAGCTTGAACATTTTACCTGGACTCTATGTGTTTCCAGTCTGCTCTTCTCGCCTGTCTCATGTCCTGCCCTGCCTGCTGCCTTTTTTTGACGCTGGGGTCCTTTCCCAAAGAATATATAGTTTACAAAAGCATATTCCAACAAGGCCAGAAACACAAACACAAAGCATCCCATCAGGTAAATATCTATTGCCTTGACATAGGGAATCTTTGGCAGTGTCTCCCTAAGGTGGGTGCTGATGGTGGTCATGGTCAGCACAGTTGTGATTCCTGCAAAAGAAAGAAGTGGGTATTGGTGGAAAAAATGGTGAAGAAGATACGAGAATAACAGTGTTGCCCACTACGCACTTATAATGCTGATAGCTTAATTATGTGTTCAGATCCTTAACATCTAAGGGAATACTTTTCCCAGAACTGAAAAGGTAGGTGTCACTGGTATGAACTTGCCCTTTCTTACCCTCTGTACTTTTCTTATCCTATGTAGCATGAACAAATAATTCAGATGTCAGTGTTGAAGACATAATCTATTTCCACTGTAGTGCTAGCTGACTTGGATAGCAAAGAGTCAACCACTATGTGAAGAAATTATTCTTCCTTTTCTTACGGCAGTAGCTCTGCTTGGCCCAAAGACTAGATTACATTGTCCTAGGGAATGGGATTAAGTAACTAACTTAAGACTGAAAGCATAGAATTGAAAGGATGGCTTTATAGTAAAATGATCTTTGGAAAAGAGAAAGTGAAATGCTTGTGTCAATACAACTTTTGCTACTAAAGGTATGCTCTGAATTAAAGCATTTCTGCCTGTGTTATGCATAGTGTATGTATTTTTGTTGTTTTTAGCTGGATGAAATTATTTTTTAGTCTGCTCTAATCACATTTTGTTAATGCATCTAGATAATAGCTCTAGACACAAATGTGATTAGTTGAATTTACAGAGTAGCGGGTCAAAATAGAGGTGGGACAAAATGGTTACCTGGCATTATGATTTGAAAAGTGTATTGCAGTGATTTACAAAATAGCTTACCAAGAGCAACTCTGGCTGCAGAGGCATCATAATTGATCCAAAAAGATACCCATGACAGAATTGTGATCAACGTGGAAGGCATATATGTTTGCAGAATGAAGTAACCAATATTTCTCTTAAGCCGGAAGCTAAGTGATAACCGAGGATACGCTCCTGAAAGAATGAAGCCAAACAATGATTGATGCCTAAGAAAAGTTAGACATTGCTATCTGGGAGAAGCTTTTTAAACTAGCTGATGCTTACCTGTTGTGAACTCCACTCTCTTTGATACCATCTTGTAATCAACGATAGAAAATTGTGGGAGCTCGATGTTACTAACTCCAGTTACTGCAGACTCTCCATTCCAGTAAAATTCAATATCATCAGTGGTGTATCCATCTAAAACAGAGACATAGTTTGGCTATTGATTTTTCTTTCAGGTTTATTACTTAGCTTAAATAGTTGTGTTTGAAGTGGAAGGAGATACTCGTGGTGAGGAGTTCAGTCTCATGTATGAAATTTCTGCTCTGCAGAAGTCACTGCCTTCTTTGTGTCCAGGGAAAACTTCTGAGCATGGAAAAAGACAAGAGAGATAACAAGGACGGAATTTAGATCTAGCGAAAAAGGTTTTTAATCTTAATCTACAGGCTGGTGAGCCTCATCTCTCTGCCTCAGAAGATCATGGAACAGATCCTCCTGGAAGACATGTTAAGGCACATGAGGGACAAGCAGGTGATCCAAGACAGCCAGCATGGCTTCACCAAGGGAAAGCTGTGCCTGACAAATATGGTGGCCTTCTCTGATGGAGTGGTGGCATTGGTGGAAAAGGGAAGGCAATCTGTGTCATCTACTTGGACTTCTGTAAGGTCTTTGATGTGGTCTCCTGCCACATCCTTATCTCTAAATTGGAGAGATGGATTTGAAGGGTGGACTATTCAGTGGATAAGGAATCAGTGAGAATGTCACAGCCAGAGAGTTGTAGTCAATGGCTTTACATCCAGGTGGAGGCTGATGATGAGTGGTGTTCCCCAGGGGCCTGTCTTGGAACCGGTACTCTTTAAGTTCTTTATCAATAACAAAGATGATTAGATCAAGTGCACTTTCAGCAAGTTTGTCATGATAGCAAGTTGAGTGGCTCAACTGATATGGCAGAAGGAACGGATGCCATCCAGAGGGACCTTGATAAGCTCAAAAGGTGGGCCCATGTGAATTTAATGAGATTTGACAAAGCAAAGTGCAAGGTTTTTGCACTTGGATCAGAGTAATCCCAGATATGTATACGAACTGGGAGAAGAAGAACTTGAGAGTAGCTCTGCTGAGAAGGGTGGCCAGCAGGGTGAGTGAGGTGATTATCCTTCCCTGCTCTGCCCTCGTGAGACCCTGAATATTGCACCCAGGTCTGGGGCCTCCAAAACAGTGAAGTTGTTGAGCTTTTGGAGAGGGTCCAGAGAAGGGCCATGAAGATGATGAAAGGGCTGGAGCATCTCTCCTGTAAAGACAGACTGAAGGAGCTGGGCTTATTCAGTCTGAAGAAGAAGGGGGAAACCTCATTACAGGCCTTAAAAGGAGTGTTTAAAAGTAGTATTTAAAAGGAGATTATAAACAGGAGGGAAATCAACTGTTTACATGGACAGACAGTGATAGGACAAGGGGGAATGTTTTTAAACTAAAAGAGGGAAGATTTAAATTAAATGTCAGGGGGAAGTTTTTCACTAAGAAGGTGGTGAGGTGCTGGAACAGGATGCTAGGAGAGGTTGTGGATGCCCCATCCCTGGAGGTGATTAAGACCAGAATGGATGGAGCCCTGGGCAACCTGACCTAGTACCTGATCTAGCAGTTTTGGACCAGGAAAGATGATTCCAGAAGAATTCAGAAACCATACTATACTCTGACTCTGAGCTGTAGTTACCCCTTTGGTATTCATACAGCATTTTATATTTTAACGAGACCATGCCATCACTGATCTGCAGTTAACATAGAGTATTTCCTATCTATTTCAAAACTAGTGCATTTCTTCTCTGTTCTTATAACAGTGATGACTATTTTTCATTTAATTAAAAATTAATCTGCCTTTCTGCCATTGTTAGCATTTTCAAATATGTTTCAATTAAGCTCAGTAGTGGCTGAATTTTAAAATCTTCCAGTTGATGATGTTTAGAACAGATTTCTACTAAAGGAGGGAAAAACATCTCATCTAATTTTAGACATTTCCTTCAGGTGGGAATTATAATCAGGTTTAAATCATATAACACAGATTAAATAGCAGAAGGAGTTTGAACTCAAAGTTTTAGGAAATGTGACAGTGGCACAAACCATAGCACCAGAAGCCTCTGCAGAGTTAGGAACTTGACCACGTATGTGTACTGGTGATGTCTTTTCTACCTAGAGAAATCAGGCTGAAGATGACTTTTCCTATGGTAGTTCCTCATCTCTGGAAGGTTGACCACATGCAAACCAGATCTGTAACTACCCTGGGAACAGCTGGAGGAGACAAACCTTACTGCTGGGAAGGATGGACCACTGAGAAACTGCAGCTAGTGAACAGGCAACTTTTGATGCAAACACACCACAATGGATTGAACAAGGTTCAATCTTATTTGTGAGCTTTGCCATAGTTTGCTGATGAAACTATGCTAATTGATGTAATACAGATTACTGCTCTTTACTTAAACTTTCAGTGCTACCCATTGCTTATGCTAATTGATTTGCAGTAACCCGTATCAGTTCTGCACTGCTGGCTGGCTTTTTGGTGCTGTCTGGCAGAAGCCCAGAATCTTCCCATTGCCAGTGGTCAGGACGGCTGCTAGGTGTGGGGTTTCAGTGACAAGGCCCAGACCACGAGGCTAGGACAAGCCCAGTGTAGGATGTGATGCTGAACAACTGGATCAGGAAATGAAGGCTGTCAAGTCTGCTTAAAAATGCCAGGGAACTCTTAACTTCATTTGCATGCAAATCTTTATTTTAAGAACGTCTCTTGAATGTTTCCTAAGACCCTGAGCAATAGAGGAAATGGCAAGCTATCATCTCCTGCTGAAAGCATATTGACTATCTGTCACCTTGGTACCACACAGACATCCTGTATGTAAGCTAACAGGCATAGTTATTACTTCATCTTTAGGAGCCAGTACTAGGAAGAAGGTGCAGGCACAACCCAAAATTTCATGGGTACTTGCTGCAGATAGCCAGGGCAAGGTTTAGACGTGAGAATCAAAGGGTTGGCTTCAGGGGCATGGAGGAAGGTGATCAACTTCATTCTTCTGCCATGTACTGTCCCCCTTTCCACACTGCTCCCTCCAATTTCCCCCCCATTCTTCCTCTTGCCAGGTCTCATCATGCACTGGCTGAGGTTAGAGCAGCCTCCAGTGCTCAGAAAGCTATGGCTTTGTTCCTTTCCCTGAAGGGTGAATTTCTGTCTATTTACTTGTTAAGGCCAAAACGGTACCCGATGAACACCAGAAATATCAGAGGGCAGACCTCAAAAGTGAAAAGCAGGCCTGCCTTCCTACCAAAGGACTGCACCATGTTGCCAGTGCAGTGTGTAGTGTTGCTGGTCTTCTGCAAAAACAGTTTACCAGAGGTTGTAACAGAGGTGCATGCTCTTTTCATTTCCCTTGGATAGGCAGCTTCAGGGCCTCTGGCTAAATTGCTGCTGCTGATGTAGTAGAGTTACAAAGCTGTAAACTCTGTGGACCAGTAGCAGAAGCCTTGCATGGAAGATTTTAGCTCCTGACAGACCAATTCTGATGGCAGGCCATGTCTTTCAACTTTACAAACTTCCAAACACTGCAAAAATGAGTTTGGAATGCTTCTGACACGCTGATTTGTCCATTGAATTTCCTGCTGTTAGATCTTGGGAAATTAGGAGGAAAAGTTAGTGATAATTTTTATTCAGGGGCATTCATTTCATTCATGGTTGCATTTAAAGGAGTAATTCTATGATTCTACGATAAAGAAAAGAATCCAACAGGAACTCTTCCTGCCAGTTTTATCCCTGATGCCCTATGATTTTTAACGCCTTTCACTATGTGCATCGCACTTTTCTCCAGGTGTGTGAGAGTCATTGCTTTCCTGTCTTATTCTGGCTCACGGATGCGAGGCTT
This sequence comes from Tragopan temminckii, assembly GCA_028571105.1. Classification (NCBI taxonomy): domain Eukaryota; kingdom Metazoa; phylum Chordata; class Aves; order Galliformes; family Phasianidae; genus Tragopan; species Tragopan temminckii. Next base: position 41,481,560 of record JAOWBP010002392.1, read on the forward strand.
GAAGGCTGTAGGTACAGGTATAAAATAATCTCTCAAATGCAGAGCTCGAAATGAATCCCACTGAACTACCCTACCAGCACAGGTTGATTTCATTCAGCGCAGTGCGTTCCCCCAGAGCGGGGCCGCCGAGAGTCCCCACCGACCGCTAGGGGGAGCCCGCTCCCCGCGGAGCGCTGCCTCTGACCGCGGGTCCTCCGCAGTTCCCCACGGCCCTCCTGCCTTGCTCACCTCGTTAATTATAGATGACGGCTTTTTTGTTTGTTTGTTTTTCTTTTTTTTTTCTATTATTAAAAATGCTTCCGTGAAAATTATTTGATTTGTTTAAGCTTTTGTTTGCTTGCTAGATTCTTCAAAACCACTAAAATGCTGCCTATGTTGGGGTTTGGTTTAAATAATATCCAGAGAGACGAAACCTTCCAACACTTAAAGGAGGAGGACTATAAGAAAGAAGGGAACAGATTCTTTAGCAGGGTCTGTTGCAGTAGGACAAACAGTTGTGGTTTCAAACTCCAAAGAATGGAGATTTTTGTTGGATATAAGGGGGAAGTTTTTTACAGTAAGGGTGGTGAGGCACTGGAACAGGTTGCCCAGAGAGGAGGTGAGTGCTCCATCCCTGGAGACATTCAAGGTCAGGTTGGATGGAGCTCTGAGCAACCTGACGTAGCTGTAGATGTCCCTGTTCACTACAGGGGAGTTGGACTGGATGGCCTTTAAGGGTCTCTTTCAACTCAAAAGATATTATGATTCTATGAAAATATGTTCTATTGCTCAACTCCAGATATTAAACTTCTGCTTCCTAGAAAATAATATCTAGGAATGGTAATGCATTCCTTCATGTGTCAGTGCTTCATTTTGTTTGCTTCTCGACCAGCAGCTGTGAAAACACTTAAGCAGAAGTACCACAAGTCTAAAAAGTAACTAGATTTAAGCATGGCAATAAGTAGGTTATATATAAATCTTCCTGATTGCAGAAAAGAAGTTTTAGAAATGTTGCTGACACTGTGATAAAGCAGAGGTTAACGGTGTATTACTTGTTAATGTCACCAGACTATTCTATTTTCCACTCCAGCTCTTACCTCTCAAATACCTCTGGGATAAATAAAGATTTATATTACATTAACTTCACAAATAAAATCATAGTTGTACTCATATTACCAAATTCCCCAGCGCTGTACAAATGGAGACACTTTTTCTGTCTGATTCTCCAGGGAATGTAGCTCTGAAACAGCAAGCAACAGGATCTCTTCCTTAGGGATCTGACTCTAATAGCTTATTTCCAAAGAATATTGTAGGCTGTGAACCCTAAGCCTTCAGTATTCTGTAAGGATATAAGGCTGGAACCCACCCTTCTGCCACTACTGGATCATTTCTTTCCTAACAACTTGGTTGTGGTTGCTGAATGCATTTTTACAGTATAATGTTTCTTGTTTCATATTGTTAGTATTCCTATGACTATGTTAAAGAAGATAAAGCATTTTTTCTGCACACTGCTAAGGTGATCCAAACAATGGTAAATTAATAGTTTCAACCTAAACCCAGCATGGAATTGCAGCACCATATATCTGAAGATCATCTTTGGAAAGCAATATTACCAGTTAATATCTGGGCGGTAGAATTGCTTGAAATGGCTTCCTGTTGCTGTATTAGAGTGGATGTTTATAGCTGATTTTTTTTTTTTATTATTTTTTTATTATTATTATTTTTGCCAGTGAGTTTCACTGAGGAATACAGGCTGACCTGAGGGAAGGCAGCCTTCCACTTTCTACAGGCAGATGGCAGATTGTAACCAGGGAGATGAGTCAGAATTTAGCCTAACAAGTACTGACCCAAATGAATAGTTGGTTAGATTGCTGCAGTACTACAAAATGTCAGTTATTTAAGAGGGTTTCTCAAGTAAAGATAAATTTAATGTATGAGAGACTCTCTTCCATCCCGGTTGGAGACATTGCTTCCCATCCACTAGAAGCATAAAATAAATGTTATTACTGTATGAAGCCATTCTTGCAGCATCCTAATCTAGTTCAGGAAGAGAATTATAGCCTTGCGTCTCTTTGCAAGCACCTTTAACACTGATTCACTGCTACTTGCTATCTTTTTTTTTTTTTTTTTTTCTCCTGTAATGTTTTACATCTCATTTGCCATTGAGACTTGATACAAGGTTGGAAATCCTTTCAGAGAAGAATTGTTTGGTTTTGCTTAATATCTCTTTAATGGCTAACACTGCAGGACTGCTCTGTGTTGCTGCAGTCCCAGTAAATGGAAATGTTTCTGAAAGAGTCATGCAAGTAGTCAGACTTGTACTAAAAATTTCATTCTCATTAGCTATAAACAATCAAACCTGGGAATTACTAGAAAAGACATGGAGAGAAAATGCAAAATTTTTTGTTTACACTATCGTGTGCTTTCTAATCCACTTTGTGCTATATCTTGACTATTAAATGCAGTTTGTTCGTTCTTAAAAATGGGTGTATTAAATTTGATGCAAAGAAGGGCCACTAGGATGACTGAGGACAGACTTGGTTTCATGGAAGGGAGGACTGACTCAGTCTTGATTCTTCAGTATGGGGCATGTATGAGTGGAATGAGGGAATGTTGTGACGGTAGCCTATGGGTTTGTAAGTTAGCAAGGTAGAACAGGAAATTATTATTTGCAATCTCTTACACTTCTGGACCAAGAGAATAACAAATGGAATTGCCCAAAGACTGGTTTGGAAAAATAAAGGGAAAAGCAATGTGCAGACACACTGCAAAACTCATTGCATGAGGTGATGTGCTGTTGAAAGTTTATGTTTGTCCAGAAGTGATCATATATTTGTAAAAACCTGTCTAGTTTATTAATTATAATGCTAGTATTTCTGACTTGAAATAACAGATTGGAGAAATTTCTGTTCTGACTTCATAGACGTGTTATTGGCCACTGTCAGAGACAAGGTGATTCCTGGCAAGATAGACTTTACATCTACGTCAGTACAGACATTAAGCATCTGTGATATGTTCCACCACTTCCAGATCGGTCTGTCTGGTGTCTCTCACCTTTACAACTCATCTTTTTAATTCATCAACAGAGTCATGACTTTTAGTCTAACATTGAGAGCCTCTAACTCTACAAATCTTCATATAATTACCGTAAATTATATTGTGAATGGGAAATCTTGTTCCTGCCCATACATTCTGTGAAGTAAGAAGTAACCTGTCCATGGTAACACAGTGGCCAAAATGACATCAAAAACTTTGTTTTCTATATCTGAATAATTTAGCAACCAGAGTCAGTGATGTAACTTGAGGCATTTTGATGACTTATTGTCTCAAAACTAGCAACAATTATATTTCTTTTTAAACTACTTAAATTAAGTACAATGTGTGCCCCAGACTAATTAACTGGGCAGCGTCTACGTGTGCAGACTGGATAATTGTGTAATTGTACATGTAACACATACGTATATCCACTTGTTAGTTACCAATCAGCCCTGATAAGTACAGCCTTCAGACATTAATTTCTGCATGCCTTTAGCTATCTTCTCAGCTAGTAATCTAGATTCAGCAGCAGTGCACCTGGGAGCTCTGGATAGGATTGCTCAGTTTGTCAAGAGTGAACAACTTTCCCTGGCACTTCCTTTGCTATCTGAAGGGGTTTCCACACCTTCACACTAACCAGGTAAGGACAATCTGCTTTAAATGGAGCATGTTTTGTGTAGAGTTTTTGTCTTTCCACCCCTTGCTTTGCTGCTCTTCCTTTCTCATCTGGAACCCCCGACACAGTGTGTAACTATGTCCTTCTGAACCATGATCTGGGATGTGTTTTTCTGACTTGTGTTGCTTTACAAAGTTAAAAAGAGAACAATATTTATTTGCACATTATGTAAACGTTAGTGGTACAGGTCCCGCTGCTTAGTGTTCAGTTAATTTAGTTCAGTCAATATTGCATGGTACATATTTTTGTGTGCTCATATGGTAAATGCATCTTGCCCTTGAGTGCTTATTTCAGTTGGTTAATTAAGATCTACTTCTAAGTACTCCTGTTTTGTTGCCAGATTCTCCCAAATTTAGGTACAGCTGTTGTGCTCCACGATGAAGCCGTTTGAAGTCCATGTCCATCTGTTTTGTGCTCTGCTGTGTCAGGCCACAACCTGCTCTTACTGAAAGCAGCAGGGCCTCTATTTGAACTGCAACACTGCATGTTTTCACTTATGCCAGCATGGCTCATGCAAGTACACCTTACATTCTCGTGCAATACTTTTGTCCCCTTTAAGGGAAAGTATATCCAGATCTGTTCTTGATAAATAGATTTATAACTGTAATGGGTGGGGGAGGGGGACTGAATTCTGCTCTTGGTTCTAAAGAAAGGACTCATTAGTTAAGAAGCATGTATGACATTGTCTTCTCCTGAGGAAGTTTACCCCACTGAAGCATGGAGATAAACCAGTGTCATGTCAAACACCTTGACATGTATGGCAGTTCACAGCAAAGCTAAGGAGTGCAAATTTCAGGCATTTTGGGGGCTGCCTGTATTGCAGAGACTGAATTTGTGCTAGCAACAATAGGGAGAAAAATAGCAAATAGCAAAACTGCAGTACAAAATTAGCAAGATTCTGTTATCGCTAAGAAAATGTTTACAAAATATGCAGTAATTTTTCTCTACTTAGAAGTAAAGGAACAGACTCTCCTACATGGTGATGAGAAAACCTTCTTAGTGTATGCAGCTGTGTGTGGAGGCAGGTGTGTAGCTCATTGGTAGGTTAATGTGGAGTGATGATGAGGGGTGGGTGCTCCAGAGAGAGAGAAGGTCCAAGATCTTGTAATCAGTGGACTCTGAACAATTTTCTGTGTGTCTGTTCTTGTTGATACAAATTGCAGCCCACAAGTAAGTGTGTGAAATATTCAAACTGAGGGTTCTGTTGCTTTGACCTTAAGCGTGAATTCAAGTAAGGCTGTCGTGCTCTGTCTGGTTTGGATGAGAAATGGTAATGTGTTAAACAACCATGTGTTTTTTCAGGAAGAGCTCCCTGTAGGCAATTTAGAGTTCATAGGCACTTACTGAATATCAATGAATGAGAATGGAGAGAGTTTACTGATGAGACTGGCCATGTATTCTGAATTAAATGTTAGTCTTTGGTGATATTAGCCAAAATTGCTAAGTGGGAACAGGTATACTGGCCAACAATTCAGCCATGTTTAGGTGCTGCTTCATTTGCTCAGATCTATATTTAGAGTGTGCAGCCTTTCAGTTTTCCCATCCATAAGCAGACCAGATCCTGGCATCCATTGTCTGCTATGAAATGAATCATTGCCTTAACTTCATTTCCAGCTGCAGGATAATGAGCAATACAGTGCAAAACAGTCTTGCACTTCAGTGTTAACAGGTATTGCTAAGACTGAGGGAGAGAAATGTGCACCTGTCTAAGGAGGTGATCCTTGCATGGCCAGGCAGATGGAACTCGGTTGTCAGGAAAGCCCAGTGCTGCTGTTTCAAAGGCTGCTGATTGCCAGTAAAGATAAATTCATTCATACTAATACTATTTTTCAATGAACTCCTCAAACAAAACTGAAATTCTCAGTATGTTCTTGAAGTTTCCTATGCACTGTGGTTTGCTCATAAGGAATAGTAGTTCTTTGTGCAGTCTGCTTTTGCACTTTTTTTTTTTTTTTTTGCTTTACATTTGCGCAGAAGATGAATAGCTTAAGATAAAGCTGATAGAAGTGGTAGAAGAAAACTAACAGAAGAAGCTTTAAGAATTCTATCTGATGGACTTATGCTCTCAGTTCTGCAGATTGGATTCCTGGCACCTGGAGAACCTGAATATATGGCCTACTCAGTAATAAACCTGTTCACACTCATGCTGTGCCAGATTGGGTAAGAAATCTTTCTGCATTGAGGCAATGTGTTTTTCTTATTTGTATTGCTGTGATGTCAAGGAGCCATAGGTACAGATGAAGACATAGAGTGAATTGGCACCAAACAGAAAATTTCTCAAGATTTATTGCATCTGTGAAGTTGGATGCATTCGGAGCAAGAATTTATTCTCATGGATTGAAATGAATCCCAGAGTACCAAAATCTTTCCATTTGTCCTGGATTCTGTTTTTTACAGCAGTTCACACCTTGGCAGAAGGCAAGTAAACACATAAACTGTACTTAGGTTTGTAACATTCTAGGACAATCACGTTATCTCAAAGCACAACATGGCAGCTCTACAAAAAAACATGACTTAACTGGGTTTGGAGATTAGTTTTTGCTGCTGCTCTGACTACAGACGCAGTGACTCATGTACAAGCGTACATGTTTCCTAAGAAATCATCCCCTCTTCTAAATGAGCCCCTGTTTTTGAGATAATCTCAAAAAAGATGTCGCTGTTAGATTGATCTAAGTTCTGGAACAGATACCTCCCTCTCTCCATAGTGCATCAAGTTCAAACATGATTTGAGGGTGGCTATGTGTTTTAGAGCAGCTAAAGGGTTTGATCAGAAGCAGAAGAGTTCTCCACTCTACGCTGTCATAAACAGAGGGCAGTTAAAGAGGATAAAACCTTTTTCTCTAGGGCTGGCAGTGCCTATGTAAAGTGACACTCACTGGGGCAAAGGATCATGGCTGATAGTTATTATGAGGGAGTAAGGGAATCTGACACACGGGTGAATGAGAGAAGCTCTTCATTTATGGATGAGGCAGAATCTGAGAACTGTGAGGGGTGGAAACTGCCTTCATTCAGTAAGTCATAGAGATCAAATCTCTTGAAAAAAGAACAGAGCTTAGTTTCCTTCCAGTTTTTTATCTTTTGTATCTGTAGGCATGTAAAGGAAAAGCTGTCTGGGAAAGCTTGGATTTAAGGTTTTCATCTTTAATAAAATAGAACTTTTTTTGAGATGTTGGTTCTTACATCACTGGTAGTTCAAATGTAATTATGCTGCGGATCAATGCAGTCTTCCTCAAATAGGGAGCTGTGATAAATTTATTCAGACTTCATCCTATCATACTGCTCTGTGCCAATGGAGGCAATAATGAATCTTTAGATATGAACACAGTTGTTGCTTCTTTTGGCAACAAAGCATCCAGAGGTTCAAGTGGGATATTTTAATGATTGACTGCAGTATCACTGTGAGCTTGTTGCTCTTCCATTTTAGCTTTATACGTATTTAGTGTTATGTCTGTTTCACTATGAAGCAGAGACAGCCATAAAAACAATGGAGTCAAGGTGGAATTGCCATTTTCTGTACTGCTGCTGATTAAATAAATCTTTGTCTTTCCTCCAGCTCAGCCTTTTCAGGCTTCTCTGGACTCACTGAGATTTCCCACACAAGCAATGTGATTTGTAGGAGAGTGCTACCAATCAGGCTAACACATGGCTCAGTGTTGCGATGTTGATTCCTGAATCATGCTGCAGCATTCCGGTTGTCATAGAGACACAGATTTTCTTAAGGCCAAAGGGATCATTCTTGCTAATCTTCACAGACTACTTGTGAAACACATGGCAACTTGCCAGTGAGTAAATAACTTTGCCAAACTGGAGCACAGCCTTGCCTGACCTCTCCTGTGAGTGTGAAACACGTTTCACTTGAGTCTGGTGGAGAGAGACCCCGATGGGGATTTGGTTTATTGTCAGAGTGATGCTGTCTGCACATCATTTTTTCTGCTGAGTGAAAGCCAGATGCAAGTTTAGGCCAAAAATCATGCCGTGACTGTGATACTGGAACTCAAAAGGACAAAGAGTGTTAATAAGTGTCCCATCTGAACTCCCAGGTGGCACAGCAAGGCCAGCTCTTGTGATGGTAAGAAGGGATGCTGGAATGCTGCAGCTGGCTGCTACTATAGGCCACAGCCAGGCTATAGCATCTTGGTGTGCCCTACTGCAACCCTCGCCAGAGCCTGCTGGCATTGCAGAACTGACAGCTAGGGGATTTGACATCCCAAATTGCCATCCATCAGAGCTCATGTAAAGGTGCCAAGAAACCTGGGTAACCTTCAATCAGGCATTAAGCCTCCTATTTTGCAAGGTCTGCTGATCCATGGGAACTGGGTTGATACAGATCCCAGCTCTGCTGACAAAGCAGTTTCTGTCACAAAATCTCTTGCTTTTACACAAACAAGTTTCTGGTGGCCATCACACTATCAGACACTGAAACAGATTTAAAGCCCTCATATGGTCTCCCATCTGCTTCCACAGAAGTGGAGTAAGATGAAGTACTTGAGCAAAGCAGTTGACTATTTGTGTGAAGGAATATGTGTAGCCCAAATGTTCTCCTCTGCCTGGATGGATGCATCTCTCTGTGTGGGAATAGCTTCCATCAGTCTATAAGACAGCTTCAGGAAAGATTTTTTAAATTATTATTTATTTATTATTATTTTTTTTAAGTTAAAATATTCTATGGGCTAAATATAAGCATCTATCATCACGGCTCTGGCTGATCCACTGGAGAGATTAGATAGTAGGGCAGTGTTCTTGTTCTTTGTGTTCTTTCCCTATTCCTGTTTAGCACAGTTGCTTTACTGCTATTGGCATTGCTTTATGTTAGTCACCAGTGAGTATTATTAAGGCCAAGTCCTAATGCTCTAGATTTTGAAGGAATTGTCTCTGGTTAATTCCAGCAGAATCCCTGTCAGATATAATGACTCTCTACCTTTCTGTTTATGAATAGAATAGAGTTGCTGTGAATGCACTGAGCTTTTAGAGAGCCAAATGAGTCTCCAGATTTCTTGGTTTCTATGGCAGGAAGCACTCTAGGGCAGGGAGAGGACTAGCTCAGGTGCCATCTTCCCGGCACCCTGTTGAAATGGAAGAGAGATGACAGCTTTCATTTTGTTGAAGAACTATGGGAAGTGAGAGGGCAGTGTAGCAGCCCCACTTTCCTTGTGCACGAGTCTAGGAGAGCGAGTAACAATCCTGGTCTGCTCAAAAATCTCAGTGTTTTTTTTTTTTTTTTTTAGCGTCAGCTAACAGGAGAGTGAGGAATGCATTGTCCATCCTGGCCATGGTCTCGTGTCTTGGAATTTATTTTTCTTCCAGATTTTTGCTTTCTGTCTCTGTTGCACTCATGATTGCATCTTCAGACATTTATCTCCCTGCAAGCTGTGTATTTACATCTTCAGGTGAGTGGAAATCAGTTTAATAAATACTCCTGTTTTAAATGCAGGATTGGATATTTTATCAGCTCATACTTTAGTTCTTATATTCTGCCTTTGTCTTCTTGCTTAAATTCCTGATTTTCATGTGCACTTTCTATAGGCATTGAACTCTCCCTGTAAATACTTCACTTTCGGAGCTCACTTACAGTGTATCTCCTGATCAGATCTAATTTGAAGGGTGGGGCTGCAGAAAGGGTGTTCACTTGGAATGAACATTTGAGGCAACCAATGGAAAAGATTCTCATTTAGTACATGTTGCAGTGCTTTAATTGACAGAAGTGAAGTCTTAACAGTTTTCACCAGGTAAAGATCAGACCTATTTCTTCTGTATCACATTACATGCTGTTGTCAGCTACTAGATTTAGGGCTATCAATATTGCATAGATTTACACATCCATGCAGGTCTTTTTGCTGACTATATGTTTAATTTAATTGATTGTTTTCTTTCTGCATGCATCTACCTTGCACGATTAGTAACTGCAGTAAGAGTAAAAATACTGTTAAGAAGTAAAGTAAGGATTTTGAAAGGTCAATATTAGTGTTATTAAACTCCTTCTGGAATCAACAAGACTGTAGGTAGCAGCAGAAGAAAGTCAGTGGCAACACAGAGCACACCTCTTCAAAGTAGCGACTGTTCAGTGATGATTTCCATGAACTATTCTGCTCTGGAACCTGGTGCCATGGGAGTTAACGTATAAGTAGTGTAATCACAGTATAAAAATTACTCCCCAGATTTTCCAGTACTTTGGAGATAATCTGACAGTTCACATGGCACACAGTGTGTCTAGTAGTCAGGGATGCTGCTTAGTGCTGGGCAGCTCCAGAGTATCTTACTGATTACAGCACCACTTTCCATGGCCCTTTTATTTAAATGACATTTTTATTTAATTTCAATCTCTCTCAAGACTAAGTTGGATAAGACTTTCTTGCAGAAAACATTTTCTAACCAAGAAAATGTTAACAATTTGATTTTCATCCTAGCTCTGCAACAATTTATATAATAGAAGTAAGTATGAAAGGCTGATATGCAATGATAAATCTCAGGTGAGAGGCTGAGGGAGGGAACCTTATAAATTGGTTCTGTTGTGGAAGAAAACATTACATGTCTGTTGTGTGTGACACCAACAGAGGGGCAGTGGTCGTGGTTGTCACCTGCTAATTCACCTCCATTTTGCCCTCTGGTAGCTTTCAAGGAGATTAATGCGGACTCCTAAATGCTGAGTGCTCAAGATGACTGGTTTACTTCTACTCAGAAGCCTAAAAATGGGGCACTCCGGTCTTAGAATTGTACCCAGAATGTTTTTGCAGGTGCATCATCAATAATTTCAAGCATTTTAGAGATGCACAGGAGAAAAGCTGGGGTACACTAAAATACTTTTTTTTTTCTTTGTAAATTGTCAAAGATTCCATTTGTGCCAGTGTTCCTGGCATAACCTATAGAATTTTAGTAGCAGTTAAGCCTGTTCCTGCTTTTGGGAAGTCATTCAGTTGCTAGTAGAATTGATCTAAATACTCATTAGTAGTAATACACTCTACAAATTTTGTCCAGCTGGCAAATCGTGAACAAGAATTTTGATTTCTTTGATTCAGCTCAACAGATACTAATATCAACAGATACAAATATCAACATATATATCCTAGAAAACATGAATTATTTATAGTGAGTGAAGGTCTGAAAAGCAATTTCCTTTTGGAGACGTGTGACTGGCCACATGAGTGACATGGTATTCTCTCATCCCTGATAGCGTTAGCATTTTAATTGCTTATTTGATCTGATGCTAGTCTTGATTTTGATGAAGTCTCAGTGATAGTATCAAGCCCATTCTCATTGAACATTCTTTCCTACAAAGCTTCATTATAGTGAAAGCTTATGAATAGAGAGACATGAGCCAGACATTTCCTGTTATTTGGTCTATTAGCTGATAAATGCTCATGTACTTTCATCAGCTTTAGACATGACTGGATTGGAGACTTCAGATCAGCTACATCCTGGTAAATAAATTCAGGTATGAATTTGGCATAAAAGAGACTTCAGTATGAAGTTGCTATTTTTGATTGTTATTGTACTGTGTATGCCCATTTTATTTTGAAAAATCAAAAAACGACTTCTCCAACTGTATTCATTGCGTGCCCTGTTCCATTTAAGCTAAAAAATGAGCCAAGCAGCAGCAAGCAACATCAACAACATTTCTGTGTGCCAAAAAGGCAGTGAACTGCCAGGCCTAAGGACAAGCAAGACAACCATGCAGCTTAGTGAGTGACTCTGTACTGATGGATTATGAAGTCCAGACAGAGTTCTTCTCCAACAGAAAATGACTGTTAAGAACAATAGGGTGATGGGTGATACTGGAAGGGGAAGTTAAAATTTGACTATTGCCTCTGCTTCCCAAGAAAGAGAAGAAAATGGCTATATTAATGTTCATATACAGGTGTGTGGGTTTGCAGTGCTTCAGTAATCTCTGAGCAATGTAGATACGGACAGGACCAACTTAAAACAGATGTTCATGGAAGATTAATGTATGTTTGCCTTGTTCAACCCAAGCATATCAAATTGGCTCATCTTGTTTTGCTACTGTGTCTGTAGTGGAGGGTTAACTATGGTGTACAACCAGTATGTCCTTCCAGTGACTCCCTTGCACATGTTGAATTGTGAACTGTGATGTAACTGTGGTGAGTCCTCACTGCAGCTATTGATGTGCTTCATGGGAACCCTGTCAACAGTGACTCCCTGCTTCTCTTTCCAGTAAGTCTGCTTGCAGTGCCAAAACACTATTTTAAAGATAAAATATATTAATTTTCTAAAGAAATAAATAAGCAGGTTCTGTTCAGACAGTGCTCTCTCTCTGGTAAAAATAATTTTCATTAAAAATATGGAGATGTTTACTTATTAAAATCTTTTGTTGGCAGAATAATTCTCAACCTGGCAGAGTTTTTTAAAAATCACTGTAAGAAGACATTCTGGGAAAAGCAGCAAACAATTTAAAATCTAGACTAAAAACAGCAATTCTACTGATTATATTAAGTGCTGATATTGAGTATGCTCAAAAAAAAAAAAAAAGTACTTGATTATGAAGAGTAATTTTGAAGGTATGTGTGCATTTTTGTCCTTTAAATAAGGCATCTTATTGACGCTATCAATTAGAAGTTATAAACTGGTATAAATGTTGGCCTGAGAGCCCATCTTTCCTAATCAGTCCTCTAGACTGTGAGTGTGCATTTCTCAGTGAGGTAGGTTTAGATCTATGTATATAAGTACTTATTCAACTGAGAGAAACCTCTCTAGTTTTATTTCAGAGGCTGCAGCTCAGATTAAGTTTGGGTCAAGCAATAAATGGCCAACCCTCCCCCTCCAGTAACTTACAACTTTCAATTTCTAGTGTGCAGTTTTGTTCATCCAGAGGATATCTTCGTAGATCCATCATGCAAGCAGCTGTTGTTGTAATCCTATAAGAGGAGGGTGGAAAAAAATCAGTTTTGAAACCACATTTGATTTGTTTGATTAGGTAAATCTTTCTGTAGTGTATTTTTTTTGTTTAAATACTGAACGGTGGTGCACATGGATTGCTGATGTACAAAACTGCTTGTGAAGCATGATTAAATAATTTATATAGCACAATACATCGAATATAGTATAAAGCTTAAAAGCATATGCTAAGTATCATAAAGTAGGATTTTGACAGAAAACTACAAGAAAAAGTGTTGAGTGTTTTAAAGGACATTTCTTGAGGTTTCTCTTTGGACATTTCATTTTTAGTGTTCTCAGTTCAAACATCTTCAAATTGGTTTGAACATTTTTATTTATAACTGGTACTGCAATAGTTTCATTTTTCATTCTGTAGTCATGTAGTGCTTTCTAAGATTTATCTGATATGCATGTGCATTTTCCATGCTGTGGAAGCACTAGTAGCATGTGAATCATTATTTTTATGGTTTCATAATCAGTTTATCAGTATAACAATAGTATATTGCCTCTCAAAATTGTATTACGCAATCAAAATCTTATGGAATGTATATCACCTCTTGGTTACTTAAGAAAGTCACTTGCAGTGTTGCTTTCAAACTCACAGAAGTGATTTTGCATCTGCAGTTTCAGGTTTGTCTTTTTTTCTTTTTTTTGTGATAAAAGAGTTCTTACGCGCTTCTAAAACTTTTGAAGTTTGAATGGGCAAACGTGGCCTGAAATTTAACTGGCCTCTCTCTCCTTGAAAAATTCCTTCCTGAGAAAGATTCCTCTTTTCTGGATCTGGATGTGGTTGTGTTTCATGGTAATTAGCACCACAGGAGCACATCTGAAGATTTTACTTTCGATGTGATGGAAGTCAAGCACACTTACATGCTGCACTGGGATGATAATATGTGCTGTCACAGAACTGATAGAATGAAAAGGGGGGAAAAAAGCCATGCGTCTCTTTATTTTGACATGCTTCAAATTTCCTAATTCTTCACAATCCATCTGTCTACTTTTGTATAAGGACTGTCTAGCAAGTGCTGTGACAGAGAAACCAGCCCATGAAATTACTGCATAATACTGTGTAAAGTATGATATTTCTGCTTTTCCACTGAGATTGATTTTTGTCTCGAGTATTGCTCATTGAATTGATTTATATGTTTCTTAATGGCTTTTGCTGAAAACTTCAGAACAGGCAGGACTTCATTTAGTTTAGCCTTGTACAAATGTATCTTACTCAGAGACACTGAAAAAGCCACACAGCAGTGATTTGTCAGAACCCTACTTAATAATGCTGAAGATCGTACATAACTAACATTAGTCACAGTTAAATGCTTTTTAATTAAGGTTTCATAGAGCATTGTTTTGTTCCCAATTAACAAATTAGCCTTTAAGGTAATTTAGTTCACCTAGATCAGCCAGATTTATTTAAATGTGTACAGAAGTAGACATAATGTTTTCTAGATCACAGGGTTACAGTGGCCAGCTGTTTCTTAATGGCCAGTGTGTCTGTACTCCTGACTTCTACAGTTTTGAGTATCTTACACAAGCAGCAGCAATTTGTCATTCTTAATAATATCAAGATTTTTTTGTTGACACGAGGTAATTGTTCAGTAGTAAACAATGGGGAGCAGCTTTCCTTCTAAAGACTCTCCCACCCCTAAGCTCTCTGGTGCCACAGCAAGCAGCTGTTTCTAGATGAAGAGGGCTTTAAGCTGAAGTTTGCAGAGATGATAGCCACATAATGCTAGGTGGGAAGGTCAGTTGGGGAGCACTGTCAGGCAGTTAGGGGAGGGTGGCTATCAAGATGTGGAAATTTGGAAGCTGGTGACTTCTCATTTCCCCTACAGACCTGCAGCTTTGAACATGGTATGGTGTCCTGGGCACAGGGGGATGATGAGTAGCACCCAACCAGGGGTTCATCAGAACTTGAACCTAGTGCTCAAGTGGATGGGAAAATGCAGCTGACAGTTACTGGAGGCTCATCTAAAATGGAAGGAGGCACCAACCTGCTAACTCTGTGTGGCATCTCTTAAAGATGAAGGTGCTTAATTTTTATAGGGATTCTAGGGTTTTCTTGACAACAGCTACTTGTAATTGCAATGTACCATATGTGTAGTTCATAAATTTACTTTTCAAGCATTTTTTTCTCCATCATGGTGGATCTCAGCCATGTGAAATTTTTAATGATATTATGTTCTGGGTAAATATAAAACTTGCTTAAGGATATAAATAAAACACATATGCTACCAGAGTAATTGCTGCCTTGATATAATTTTTTTAATTGTAAGCAGAGTAAAACACGCATACGTGTTACTGGATACATTCCCTCAGTCAAAATAGTAGTTGATGGCTTACATATGAACCAGTGCTCAAAAACATAGATATGAAAATACAAAATACAAGGTTCAATGGCAAAAAGGGAGATGCAATAGTCTTTATAGAGGACAAAACCACAATAAATTTATATTAAAGGAGTTTAATCCTGAAAATCCCTGGGCATGAGTATTTGTGATGATAGTAGAATGTCATGAGACACCATAAAAGTGAAAGGGGAAGACTAATCCTGTATTTGTAATAGCTTATTTATATCTAGAAAGTAGGGTTCTTCCAGGATTTCTGTTTTATTAACTATGCCTTAATTTAGGTATTACCTCAATGCTGAAGCAAATATAATCTGTTCGTGCATTGTTTTCTACCCTACTTTCTTTACATCCTTTTGTTTATTCCGAAGGCAAATGATAAAATGTAATTAAACAAAGAAGGTAAGCAGTTCTAACAGGCAAGAAAAATAATATTTATGAAAAGCAAAAAACTTTTTTTCAAAATAATTTATTGTATTTCGAATTATCTGGTCCACTCTTAGCTTTGTGTGCATGTGACTCTATGAATACCATATTCTTACTTTATAATCAAGTTATTCTGGACTAAAATAAAATTGTATGAAAGAAAAACATTGCTGTCCAGTATTTGCAAAACAGGCCTTCTTGTGTAAAAGTGGTGGAGGTTTCCCTGCCGGGCAGTAAATCTTGTAGTAACAAGTGCCAAAGCTTAATATTTTTGGATACATCAGCAGGCGAGCAGTTTAAGTTCAGAATGAGGGCAGGAAGTGGAGTTATGTTTCAGTACTTAGAACACTTCATCAAAATGCTGTCAAAAAGCTATTCTTCAACTCTTAAAGAAGAAAGAGAAGCAATGTTTAAGACAGGAAGAACAACTAAATTTAGAGATGATCAGAGCTAAACAATGCAAATTCTGTTGTGAGATGTTTCTTCCCAGTTGGAGAAAAGGTATCAAATTTTAATGTTTGTTCTTTTTCTCTCAGTCGACAGAGAATAAATTATAAATATAGATGAGGATATGAACTGGGGTGAACTCTTTTAAGGGGAAGGAAAAAGAAAGCAAGCTGAAATTTTCAAATAAAATTAAAAGTAGCCATGCTTCTCTTAACCACTGTGGAGCTGGGGGGTTGTATTACACGCTAGAAGTAGATTTTCATATCCAAGGTAATATATTGCTTCTGTGTTAATGTAACTTTAATAATATCAGGGAACTTAATCCTGTAGCAACTTTTTGATATCAGAATTCAGTCCTGTATCCCTGGAGTAATTGTCCTATTTGTCTCTTTATATTAGAGATCTAATGGGATGTCTTGTAGGCAGAGTTACTGAAGGGGTAGAAGAAGGCATTGTGAATTTAAATATGCAATTTTTTTCTTCTTTGTCCATGCTACGTACAACGTTGTCGTGCCTACTGTAAATTTCAAAGCAAAGCTTAAGAGATTAGTGGCTGACTGCTTGTCCCAGGGAGAAAATGTCAGCTCTGACCCTGAAAGCATGCCCAGCTTCAAGTGCTGTGAGGAACCTGCTTACAAGAGGAATCCATTTATAAGAGGTGTATCTGAGCATTAGCAAGGGTTGGTGTTATGTGTTTTATACAATATAGTGTGTACTTGTACATGCTGTGTTCATTAATCTGTGTATTGCTTGTCTGATCAAATTCTATTAGAAAAGAATTTACATTTGTTAGTAAGTTTAGAATGAGCCAGTGTCTTCAAAGATCTCATTAGAAGTTGAGGGGAAAAGGGATGATTGGCTCCTGAGCTAGATTTAGTAAGAGATTTAGGTACTTTGTTTTAGAGATGAGTTAATTAGCATTTTTTTTTTCTTTATTGGGAAACGATTATAATTTGGTTTTAAATTTTTTTTCCTTACAAAGGCAGTAGGAAATATATACGTGACTCTATGACTCCAGGAAGACAAGCTGTTAACCACCAGATCAGTGCTGAAGACTACATAGTTTGAGATAACGCTCAAGTTTTATAAGGAGAGCATTTGTATGGATTTAGGTTAGCAAGTGCAAAATACACTTTCTTTTAATCTTTGCTCACAGAAACAGTAGAGTCTCTTAAGAATGAAAGATAAAAAGCATATTGAGGAAGAAGAACAGAGAAATATTCAGCTCAGAGGGCTAAAACTGTAAGCAGCTGAGACTAGGATCCAGTGTGAGAAGGGCTCAAAATGTTTTATCATATTTGGTAGTTTTACTTATGTTTTACAAAGATGAGACCAAGAAAAAATGTTTACGCTCTTCTAGGTTTAAGTGATATCCTGAGCTAGCAAGAGTTTGCTTGATTTGCCTCTCCTCCGTGGTTGTTTGGTGTTTTTTTTTTTAATTGAAAAATAAAGCTTTCAAAATAGTTTAAATCTCTCTTAGAAATGGTATGGTGTGCCTTTCCAGGAAAGGTGTGATATTATATATCTGTATATGTACATATATGTATGTCTGGGTAAATAAACATGCTGTTTATGTTTTGTTTTAAGCAGGAGGATATTTACTGCAGGTAAATAGAAATTAGATCAAAGCTTTCTCCCAAGCCTTCATTAGAATTCTGTTGTATTTGCTTTAGGCTGAGCTGTCAAGCCAACCATTGATGCGACAGTGATCAGTCAACCCACAGTACAGACAGCTTCTGACCTTTCTTGAAATAATTTGTTTTCAATGCAGTAACCTCATATGTCTCCAGAAGTCATCTCTTCCACTGCTTGTGGATAGCAGTGACATGGAGTGACTGGTGGCAGGGACAGACTGTATGCTCTGGACAAGGCTCCCACTACATTTTGATGCTGTTGCCTCCTCCATTCCTGTAACCACACTTCTTTCTTTCCAGGCTGCCCTGTTAGTTGCCCACATCGAGTCTCAAATGAAACACAAGTGACTCAGCAGCAAGGTAACCTCAAGCATCAATGTAAAGAGCAATTGGGGAGATCAATATCTTGAGCTAGTATAGCTGCAACCAGAAAAGCTTAAATGATCAAATTCTGCAATGTCTTTCAAGGGCTGAAATATATATATATTTTTTTAAGAAGAAAAAAATAACAGAAGTGGGAAAACAAAATATACTACTGAAAAGAATCAGAAGAAGAATTAACTACTACAGTACTACTGCCTAGTGCTGCAGTGCAGTAATGGACCTGAAAGACTCATTCTGAGCTTGTTCATCCCTGTGTACCTAGTAGCATTTCTAAGAGTGAATACACTTGGCAGATGTAGAGGAGGAATGTTTGGTTATCTCTGAAGCACAAATAAAAGTGTCTGTTTCCGGGCAAAAGTTAGGCATGAAAAATCAATCTACAAAGTGCCAAATCAATCAACAACTTGGCTTGAACTATTAATGCTAAATAGCAAATAATAAAGCATTGCAGTCCCTATTATTATTTCTGTTCCTGTATGATCTTTTTCCACGGAATCTATCCAGCTGCCTGCTAAGGCTGCCATAGTGTTCACTTCTTTTCCCACTTCTTTTTCCCTTCAGTCAGAAAATGAATCACAGCTAGCCATTTCAAGAAACAAATCTTTGCTGAATAGTCTCAGTTAGATGCTGTTAGAACTCTGCTCCAGAGAACAGTGGCATAGTACTATCACAAAGGAAGGGTAGGGTGAGATTACCCAAAATGAGGCCAAATAGGCTTGCTGACCCTTTGCTGACAGGAGAACCTGAAGCCCTAGGGTAGAGGCCGGGTAAGAGGCAGTGAGGAAGAGAGAGCTCTAACATGGAGAAGTAGGGGAAGAAATAATCTGAAAGAAAGAATTTTGCTTTGACTGGTTTTAGAACCTTCTAAAATCAAAACCTTAAACCAAATACACACTATGAATAGGTAATGTAAAGTCTTTTTCTTTTCAACAGAGTATATCAGAAATAACTCTGCTTACAGTGAAGATGAATGACTTGCTTGTAAAGATCTAGAAATATTAAAAAATCATTAAAATGCTATAATGTAACTTTTAAAATATTTACTAATAGACCTATTTGATGCTTGTAATCCAAATTTCAGTGCGGTGAGAAATTTTACAGCCCAGCCACAAACCTATGAAAGTAAATTTCATAATATAAATCCTAAGAGAACTATAGCTATACCAGGGCAAACAAGATACTTCAATAAAAATTGCCTGAGAGTTGTAGCTGAAATTTACTGCAAGAAGTAGATCAGTTTGACAGCGCAAGTACTTTGCAGGACAAAAAGTGGGAGACAGATGAGAATTGCTTAGCATTAGAGAAGGTCCAAGAGGAAAGTAAAGTGAGATAACTAGTTTTGAATATAGTTTTAATAAAATGAATGGTTCTAAATCTCTGCAGAATGTTTTTGAATGTAGAGTGTCCTCTGACTATTAAGCAGTTAGTGTGAGTAGCAAATTGCTTATGGGTTGTCCTGACGCCAATGAGTCTTGCTGTTTTTTAAGTTAGGAGGAAGTGGAATCCAGTAATTACTCAAGTACAAAGGAATCTGATATGAGGGTTTTAGGACATCTTTGTCCAACATGGTTTGAATCTACTCCCTACTCCCAGGAGAATGCAACAGAAACAGGAGGCAGCATTTTCTGTTAGGTCCAGTCGAGAAAAAAGATGTAATACGAGGGACAGGAGAAACTCTGATGCAGAGTTTTCTACTAGAATTTGCAGTTAAATTTTACAAGCTTTATAAAGGGCTTGCCTATAAAAATCTATTATCAACATGTATCAACTAGAAGAAATTGCAACAGCAACAATAAATGGCTCCTTAAATATGACATTGTGCTGATTCATGCATGTAAATGACTGCAGAACCTAATCAAAATATGCTTTTACCACTCGTAGAGCAGAGCTTAAACTGTTAAGCCTTTCCAGATCACTGAAGGGATTCTTAACATTGTGACCAATTTCTGAAGTACTTCTCAGTCTCCGTTACATAAGAATTTCTCTAGTTTTCCCCTCCTTCCCCTCCTCCATCTTGACTAGATAGTAAGCACACCCCATTTGTCCCAGATGAGTAGCAGAATACGAACACTAATAATTTCAGTCGGTGATGATGGCAGAGTAATTATGTCTTGATTCATATGTTCTGAGGAAACTGAAGTGCACCTGAAGAAGCTGAGCTGCAGCAGTTAATCTCCCATGTGTGGTGACTAATTTTCTTGCAGAACTAAAAGTAAAATAAAAATCTTACATTATGAGCTTAATGAGAGGATCTTTACTTTTGCCAAAATATTGACCTCAATGGCAGTGAAAAGCATGAATGAAGAAATTAGATTGCTTTCTTTCAGGACCTTGACTTATAGGAAAGCCGATTGATAATCAAGCCCTGTCAATGGATCTTAATTGGAAGACGAAATAAATTAGAGAAGAAATGAATGTTTTAATTGTGCTCGGCCCAAGACTTATTCTGTAATTTTGAATCAGTGTAAGGCAACTGTGGGAGCACCCTGACTGGCCTTTGTGAGTCTCTTTTTGTTAATTAGTAGTTAATGTGGGTAAGATGATAACTGACTTGTAGTGACTGAAATAGGGGATGAAGAGTTCACCAAAGCAACCTCGGTTAGCATCTGTATGAGATCTGTAGTCCCAAGCAGAGAGGATGTTATGTGTACTTGGAGCGAACTAGGAGTGACCATTTTAAACCAGCACAGCATGGGTTAGGAAAAGAATATATTTGTACTTCTATGGACTCATCTGTGTGAATAATTTATTTGAGCTTGTCCTTTTCACTCAGGTCTTTGGCTAGACTTGCATAAGATGGGGCAGGTTAATAAGCCCCAGAGAGTGAGTAGCTTTGGTGTATTTAAAGTCTTAACTTCTCCTAACTGCCAGAACTGATGACTCATATGCAGATTTCTCCTGAGTGGGTCACGTTGAAAAGAAAACCAGCTCTGTGCCAGTGAGATATTGTTTTTCAGTGAGGAGATCTTTCAGAGTAGAGAGATTGATAATTTTAAGTTGATAGGGGATCAATATTGCATATTTGGATGTGTCGCGCATACGGGGAGGAGGGTTTACTCTTTTAGTCTTTCAATAATACTAGCTGTTATACAGAGTTCGACGAAAACATATGCATATTTAAATTCAAATTTTAATTCAGGACTAGGAGAAGAACTTACTCAAATGTTGACACTTTGTCCATTTTATTTGGTTTTAGACTTCAGTTATAATAAAAATTTAATGTCTTTTACTCTTAACCTCTTTTATTGCTGCATGCATCAGTGATCCAGAAGACCATAATGTAGTTATGCAGTATCTTGAATGCACAAAATCTGTCACTGCTGCTCTGGAAATTGAATATCTCTCATAAAGAAAGAACACAGGCTAAGTATAATAAACTCTTTTGTTTCAGAAGCTAACTACATGATTCATAAAATAAAGAAGTGTTTTATGTCCTGTAGATGACATCCTCACATTAAAGTTTTCTCTGTGGTATCTCTGTAGATCTTATTTTATCTGTCTGCATTTCCCCCTCTTTTAAAACTGTGAATGTCGTTTTTAATAGTTACAGAAAGAGACTGCCCGGTTGTCTGTGTTGTCTGCTGTTTAAAAAGAGAAACTTTTCCAAAGAGGTAGGCATATACATGTGTTCAAGTAGGAGAGTAAAGGATACCACTGTGTACTTAACAAGTTTTCCTCTCTGTGCTTCATGATGCCTTTGATACCTTATGACACAGCATTTTAAACAGCTGGCAGTCTGTAATTAGAACTATGCCAATTTGCATCTGAAATCCAATAAAAGGTATGACTAGAATCTTGGACTTTTTCGCATATTCATTTTGACTTTAGAGCTGCATTTATGGTACTTGCTTTCTTGATTTTTCACTAAAATCATGAAGACTATCTATGTTCTGAATGGTGGTATGAATATATTCATGAAGATTTCATGCATCTGTGAAATGTGAGCAAGCTATATGTTATATGAGGATGTATTAGCTCACGGCTTCTCCAGCTAAGAATCAAAGACTTGATGAAAATAATAAAATGTACATGTTTTATGATCTGAATCATGGGGCTGAATGAATACAAGACTGAAATCCTCAGCTCTTTCTCATCACAACAGACACTATTCATGTACTTCTGAGAATTTCCTAGGTCAGACTCAGCTGTTGACCTGTATCGGGCTTTCTTGTAACCTTTTTTAATCCTGCCTCAAGTAAAACTTAATATTCTGCAGACTTGGACTCTTCAGATTTTAGTTCTTTCCTTGCAATGTGTCTGTGCTTGATGCAAAAAATAGTTGACATATAATTCCTCAGAGTCAGAATCTATTGTTGTGCACATTTATTTTTTATTTAGCTTTAAAAGCATGCTATGGTAGACTTTATAAAATGCTTGCTGCTCTGCCTTTATTTATGTAGTGTTCATGAAGACAGAATAAGAAAAAATCTCAGTGTTTTTCAATAATTCAGCTGTGGCCTTTACAATCCTTTTCTCTGCCCAAATTGGCCTCTTTTTCAATAAGAATGTGGTTATTCCAACAATAAAAATAATGATAAGATTAAAAAAAACCACAAAACCTTCCTTTCAAAATTACCTAAATACATGAGATAGAACAAGCTTTCATAATTATTTCTTCTGTTTGCAACTGATGATAATGCATAGATGAGAGATGTACTTTATCATTATGTAAATATATGAAATTAAGATAGAAGCTTACAACATACATTATCATTTTATATTCAAGTTGTCTGACTCATGAAGGAGAAATTTTCAGATAAAATCAAATGGTGTGATGCTTAACTCTCGCTCTGTGTTGTTCTCTCACAACCTGGCTGTTGCATGGCTGCTTGAAACCCCAGGAGGTGGCTGGATGATTTTACTTGTTTGCTCTTCTGGGCCGAAAGAGAAATACAAAGTGAGATATTCTGCTCACCTACTGTTCTGTATTTTCTTTTGGATTTCATAGTTCAGTAGTTCTTCTCTGGAATATTCTAATGAGGGAAGACATAGTAAGTCACATGGGCCTTCTTTAATGTAGATGGCTAATGAAATGCAGGAAAATATCAAAGACATTATTATTATTCAAAGCTGTATTGCTTTGAAATTCTGATCCATCCGCTTTCCATCCTGTACATGTTTTGGCTATTATTCTCATGTTTAGTAGTTGAATCACGGGTTATTGCTAAGACTCAGTGTTGCATTAAGCTTAAAGAAAAGGCACTCTAATAACCTACAGCCTTGATGGCTGCTCAGTGGCATCATAAACTCTGTGGTTCTGAAGAACAGGAAGGCTTATCTCAGAAATAAGCAAACAAGTTCCTTCCTTACCTATTCCCAGCAGATTAAGATGAAAATGGAATACGTAATTTATAGAGAACAATTTCCTTTCCTTCTGGGCTAAGTTGTTTTTTATTTTCTTTCTCCTAGAATCACCTTTTTCTTGCTGCTTCTTGCCTTTTCTTATGGGCTGCAAACCGTTCATTAGAAGGAGCTATTACGCTGTACTCAAATTCTAAACCCATTACCCTGAGGTTTCACAGAATGGTTGAAGGAGAGAATTAGGAACCTTTCCAGGAGAGAGATCTGAAAAGTGGTTTGGTAATGCCTTGTATGTTGGAGCTCCTACTAGTTTAAGATGTTCTCCCTGGGTATAACTTAGGATTGAATGAGAAAGTGGAATATTTAAACCTAAATTTTACATCTTATTGCATATTCACAAAATAAGCGTGTACTTGAAAGTAGTGGGATGAATTATAGTAAGGTTTTCCTTTTGGTCGTTTAACTCCTTTTGCCACAGCCAGAAGTTTTTCTTTAAGTTTACTAACAGCAATTCAATTTTGCAAATAGTTCTTAAGCTGATTAAAAAAAAAATAAAAAATTCTGTAGGTGACTGAGTATGATGGAAGATTGATTTATTTCCTGTGTCAGTGAAAATTCATGGACTGTGCTGTGTCCAGGCAGCTTTACTTATAATCTTGTATGTATGCAGGCTTTTGAATTTTTTCAAGACAGTGCTTTGATATTTTCACTGACATCTTAAAAATAAGCCTGACATTTTGTCATCAAGAAATAATGGAGGAAGGAATTAGAAATAGAATAAAAAATCACTGGTAAATGAAGGCTTATATACATATCAAACAGCCAGAAGCTCTTTGCTCATAAAATCTAACTCATTGCCATTGAGAAAACACTTTGAATGAAACAGCCATTCCACCACTGAGATCTCAATCTCCAGCTTACAGGGAATCCTACAGAACATCTTCAAAGAGGAATATGGATTTTCATCTTTATGACTGCCCTGTTCATAACTAGAAGAGTGAGAATATATGGATATAAAATATTTCTGAGAAAGCTGGTGTGTACTGTCCTACATATTATAAGAGTGCAGTACATAGCTCTGCAGTACCTGTTGACACCCAGGAGCTAGTGGCTGCAGTATGGGTTGGATCTTTTATATGAGTTTTGCTTTGAAGTAATATACCAGTGGATCTGTGAGTTCAGAGCAATTGTCCTGTAGTTAATCTGAAAGCTGTTGCTTCTATTTGTCTTTGTGTGCCAGATAACTTTCCTGAAAGCTTGTCTGCTTGTTGCACTTAAATCAGGTGGCATAATAAAAAGACTACTTTTCCTTACAAGATGAAGATTCATTATGGCATTTTGCTTTTTCTGCAGTCCTAAAAATGTTCATCCAGTGCTTTGTTGTTATTGTTTTCATTTTTTGTTAATCAAACTGAACGAATCCAGTTCTGTTCATGGCATCCACAGTGACAGCCACACAGACCATCTGCGGCTTTGGATCCTTTCTATCCAGCACGTAGGCTCTCCAAGTCTATCTGTATGCGTTTTCCAGAAGTAGGACTATTTTTAAACCTTTAAATTATTTCACTAATACCAAGCAAATGGATTTGTTGTGCAGAGGAAAATTATTTATTTTTTCTCTACTTACTGATTTGCTTATGAGCAGTTAAGAATTCATTGACTCCAAGGATAACAGTATACCATACGTAGAGTAATTAAATATTACTGAAACATCTGTGTCACACCTTCAAAACAAAACTCCTTCTCTGCTCGATTCCTAGAGGCAAAGTCCCAGCAGGGGGCTCCCAGGTAACACTGAGAAATCTGTGGGAGATGCTGCTTGCTAGTTGCTCGCACTTGCATGATAGCTGTGTATTTTAAAACTTAAAAAAAGAAAAACAAAATCTTTGTATTTTTTAAAAAGCATTTTAGTTAAGGCAGCTGCTATACTCTTTTGGCTCATCCTAGTATTTTAGAGGAAATTGCTATTCCTTGGATTCAAAGGCAGACAGGGAAGGCGACGCTGTCTGGCTCAGACCTTTTGAAAATCAATCTGAGTGAGGTCTTGTGCCAATTTAGGTTTAACTATCTAAGACCTAGGCTTTTTTCTCCATTTTAGTAATTTTCTGCAAGCTGGCTAAATGCACACTCTGTATCAAGAAGTAGCAGCAATTATTGTATTAAGAACAGAATTAGCAGTCTCAAGTGAAGAAATAATAATTGATCCACAATCCTATGGTGTGTTATTCCCCCAATAAATAAATAAAAAAAAACAGCTAATTTTAGAGCTGTTTAATTTATTTTTTGGAGAGCATGTAATAAAACAGGACACCTTTATTTCAAATGATTCTAACGGGGGTATCTTAGGATGCAATCTGTGATTTTTCTTTCTCCTCCTATTTGAGAAAATATCTGACTAGATGATTGTTAGAAATATTTCTTAAGGTAGATTTCTTAAGGTAATACTCTTGTAGAGTAGTTTATTAGCTAGAAAATCGAAATTGAGGTGTTTTATTTTCACAGGACTGCAAAGGTGTGTTCCAAAGATACTTTCTGATAAAAAAATTATGAAAAAATGGTGAAATATTATTTGAATTAATTTGAATAAATGTGTGAAGTCTTTTTGTGTCTTGATTACCACATAGATTATACTAAAGCTAATAAATACAGCATGAGGGATGCATAGATTTGGAGAGCTGTTAGGCCTTTAAAAATGCTTGCACATTTGCTCCAAATTTACAGAAAAATCTCAGAGCTTTCTTTTGTAAAAAGATTTTTCATCAGAAAAAGATTTGTTCATCAGGACAAATTTAAAACATCCTACATCACCTAATAGAACGAAAAAAAATTAAGATTTCCATAGCATGCTTGCTCTGCAGATTCTTCATTTACACAAATATATTAGTAAACAGAGATGGAAGCAGGTCACAGATCTCATGATTTATGCTTCCAATAAAACCACTTGATCACGCTGTCTTGCATAGTTTACAAATCCATTCATCTAAAGATTATGAAAAATATTGCATTTGTAATCTCTTTTGACAGTACCCTCAGAAGTGGTCTTCAGAGACTATACTAAAAGAGCCATCAGCGACAGAGATCTGATCATCGCATAGTTAGTTAAATTGGAAGGCCTGAAAAGTGCCAAGGACTCTGAACTTCACCAAATTTCTTCTGCTTGTTCTGTGATGCGTGGGAGATGTCAGTATACTCTCGGTGGGTAACTCGTCTTTTAGATTATAAACTTTTCATTATGATCTATAGAAATGATGGTGATACAAGAAAGTATACGTATCTTCTTGGAAAATGATCACTTCCTTTTTGGACCAAGCCTATTTCTACTTCCCTTTTTTAAAAAAACTGGTCTTTGGCATTTTCACGTGGAAAGTGCTTTTGGTAGTTACATCAGTGGCTGTGAGTTGCTCTGACCAGTGATTAGACAACCAGTGTGAAACCAGGCATGCTGAGGAGTAGGCAATGCTCTACCAGAGCTCAGGTGGATGCTGTTTCCTCATAATTTACCTGTAGGTGAAGAAAAAGTTTGCAGCTGGCTTGGAGACCTAGGTGGTTACTCTTGGGTAGGTTACTCCTAAGTAGATGTCCCTAGTGTAGGTTTGAGAGAGTTTTAAGTTGCTTTGTATTTGCCTATGCTTCTGACTCTTCGTTTGGGCTTTTGATAGCTCCAATAATTGTGATGCTTCTAGATTCTTCTCTGAAAGATGATTTGTGGTTGTATTTTTGTAATTCAATCAAACAATACCCAAAACAGCATAAATTGTATGTGAAGTATCGATATCCTTGTGTCTGTGAAGGCTGGTTTCTGAATCGAAGAAAACATGATCAGACCTTCAGTTTAAGGTAAGATTATGTTATCACATTACCTAGTAATGCTACCTTATTAATGACTTTGTAGGCAACGTGGACAGTGGAGGAACTGGGGAGGGACTTTTTGTAAGGGCAAGTAGTGACAGGATGAGGGGAAATGGTTTTGAACTGGAAGAGGACAGATTAAGACAAGATATCAGGAAGAATTCACATCTCTAGAGGGCAGAATGCTTAAGAGCATTCTGTGTCTGTATAAGTAGATATGTGCACATCATTCCTCAATCTGTTGTGATCTAGCAGCTGAAAGAAAAAATAGCTAAAGAAATTGTTTGTGTCATCACAGAAACAGTACTGTAATGGAGACATAGGGAACTGATAATATTTTGCTCTGTGATCTAAAACCAGTTCAGTGCATTCAGTGTATGTTTCCCTTGTTTATTCATCTGTAAAGTCAGACAATTAACCTTGCTTTATTTTAACTCAACTGTGTTGGAACTGAACATTGCATCAGTGCCAAACTGCTTGGCACATGGGTACAGGTAGAGTGGGTTATTTAGCATTGCTGTGATTGTTCCAGTTCCTATTTAAAGAAGCCAATAAAATATCATATCTGAGCCTGAAAAGGCACAATTAACTCTGGAGTGAAAATAGAAAATGGGGAATAGGAGGTATGCAGAGAAGCAAGTTTAAAGCATCCCAGAGGGTGACTGAAGGCCATGTCTGAGCGGATTGGGAATTTGCTGGGAGCTCAGACTCCAGCCTGCAGTGCAATTGGGGGCGTCTGTCTTGTTTGAGTTGTGCCAGTCCGGTGCTCCATCCTCAGTAATGGAAGTTAAGCTCACAAATCATGAGTTTTGGTGATACTCTTTGCACTGTATGCTGTGTAGAAGCTGGTTGCAAAACAATATGCTGCAAAGTTTCTTCTCTTCCCAGTAGGTGAAGATTGGAGCTGTGCTGAACTTTCTAACAGGCAGTGTTTAACTACCTCAGAATACTTTCTGTAACATCTGTCTTATGAGGCATACGTCATCTGATATAGAAGAAATTCTTGTTGGCATGATCTGAAGGCGATCTGTAGGCTGACAGTGGCATGCTAATTAGTGTAAGGACAGTGGCTGCTAATAGATCCAAAATGTTCAGTGTGTTAATTGCCATCTGTGGTATGAAACTTATTTCAGTGTCTCTTAACTTCATTCTTCCTTCTGCTTATTGTTACCTCTGTCTTCAGTCAGGTATTTCCTGTGGGACTGGAATGTTACATGTGCTTTTGCTGGCAGAGTGAACACTGCTCACCAGATGCATCTATCAGCAGCCTTGTCTTAGGGAAATCACTGCTCAGCAGCTAGAGCTGTGAACATGGCCAACAGTGCAACAGCAGAGCACCTCTTTCTGCACTTGGCTGGTGATGATGAGGCTGCGTGTATGAGGAATACATGCAATATTTGTTGTCCTTTGTGTTGGGAAAGTTTTCAAGCAAAAACGTCCTCTCATCATAGGTGCTCTGCTGAACTGGTTTTCAGTTTGATTGAAAGGAACAATAGGAGGTCCAAAGGGAAAGAGGTGTTTTTCCCATGCTCTGTATAGCAGGTAGTAATGACATTCTGTAGTCTATCAGCTGTTTCCTCATAGGTCCCTGGTTTATTTTTTTACACCTGAAGCAATAGAACAGATCTGGCTGTACTAAAGTACCTTGCATGCCCTGGTAGAAAGTGTATGGCCTTTTAATCTAATGAGTTCAAAAGAAAAGTTATGATGAGCCAATATAATAAATAACTTTTAAATTTTTTGTTTGTTTGTTTCTTGTGAAGCTTGAGTTGATGGGTTGGAAGGTTCTCTGAGAGCATGAGCAGTGATATATTTTAAAAGGTTGTGATTTTATAGGCTAAGAGGTCACATCAAACTTTTATTTTTTGTAAGATGTAAGTTATATTTCTTCAAATATTACTTTCATTTTGAATTGCTGCAGCAGTTTTCTTCTTTTTTTCTTTTTCTTTTTTTTTTCCCCCCTTTCTAGTCCTATCTTAGGTACAATTTTAAGGCATTTATTCTAGGTTTAATGCTTTTTTTCCCCCTAAGATTTACTGAAGTATGCTATCAGTTTTATGTTCTCTGCAGCCATCTCAACATAATACATAATTTAGTTTCAGTTACATATTTTGAACATTATTATTGCATTATATCTGTTCTTTTCTAGAATATATTTTCTCTACAGGTGTGAATATAGGTTGCTTTGTATAAAGTAGCAGTTGTAATGTGAAGCAGTGATGTTAGGTCAAGGCAGATTAAATAAAACCTATATTCAGATGTGTTGATAATCCGTAAATAATTCATTTAAATTTATGAATGTCTTTTTATTCTCTACTAAATGTTGGTTGTATTTCTTAGGTGACTCCCAAGTTTTATATTTCATATCACTCTAAAGAACTGTGTGAAAAATCTTAGGCGGAAGGGTTAATCTAAGTTATGGTAGATTACTGGGCAAGATCTGTAGTAAAGATCTTAGTAGCATTAATGTGCTCAGAAGAGCTGAAAGAGATGTTTTTATTAGCTATAGCTAAGAAAAATAATTTTCGTGCCTTTTAGAAAATTGTTGTATATATTGTTGTGCAGTATATGGAATATTTGCTGACTTCTAAAGCTGCAGTGAGAAACCAAGTAAAAGGTGCGCATTGATAATACCTGCACCTAATATCACTATCCGTACATCTGATTTAAAATAAACAGGAAACACCTGGAACATACCGTAGGCCATATAGGACTGTCCCATCTGGATGGAGCCGAATCATTCGGTTTTTTACCGTCACCCCATGGACGAAGGACTTCTTGTCATTTTGGAAATACGTGTCAGGCACCCAGAGCTGGTCAGCTACTCTGTTGTCCAGCGTTAGGTTCAGAGGTATTCCAGAATAAGAAAGCCTTTTGTCCCTCCAGGACTGCTGGAAGTACATGGTAAGGGTGTAGTCCTAGAGAAATAATAAGAAGGGTTTTTTTCATTTTGCATGTATGCTGCTTAACTTAACGTAACTTTCTGTTCGGTAGCTGACTAACACTAATGCAGCAGGAAGTTTAAGAATCATAAAATTGCAGGAGTTGGAAGGGACCTCAAGAGATCATGAAGTCCAAACCCCCCTGCTTAAGCAGGTACCTCACAATAGGTTGCATAGGTAGGTGTCCAGATGAGTCTTGAATATCTCCATAGAAGGAAATTCCACAATCTCTCTGGGCAACCTGTTCCAGTGCTCTGTCATGCTTACTGTAAAGAAGTTCTGCCACACATTTTTATGGAACATCCAATGTTCAAGTTTTAGGACAAGAAGCAACAGCCTATCAGTACACAGCACTGAGAAGTGCCTGGCCTCATTCACTTGCCTCTCCCCTCCCTTTAGGTATTTATAAACATTAATCAGACTTCCTCTCAGTCTTCTTTTCCCCAGGCTGAACAGACTTATGTTACTCAGTCTTTCCTTATATGGGAGGTGCTCCAGGCCCTTTATCATTGTTGTGGCCCTTCACTGGGCTCTTTCTAGGAGAGCCCTGTCTGTTTTGAACTGGGGAGCCCAGAACTGGACACAGTATGTTGTCATTATCCATTACAATGAGTCTTAGCCTGTTTGTGTTAGTGTCTAATTCACGCTGTTTGCCAGTGGCAGTGATTTGCCCACACACCCCTGGCCATGGGCTTTCAAAGCCTCTTGTGCCAGAGGGTCTCCAGTGTACAGGTCACAAGATCTTCAGCCTAAAGACCACATTCACTGTCTCTTGCAAGGTTTCCTTTTACATGAAAACAGTGGAATTTAGCCAATCTCAGTCAAATAGCATTGCATACTATTGAGGATACCTTATTGTATTCAGTGTCTTCATTCTGAAATATTCTACCTGCAATCCAGTAACACCAACACTTCCTAAACCTTCTGAGAATGAGCAAATAGAACTGCAGAATGTATCATGAATAACTTGTCGTTCTGCAATGGCTGTAGTTGCCAGTTGTAAAGATCTTCAAGAGCTGGACAAGTTTCACTTCAGCCCAGGCACTGAGGGGCTTTTTGTCCTTATTATTAGATATTGCCCCATAGAAAATGAACACCATCTCCTGACTATCGTGCTATAGTTTCGGGGAAATGCAATTTATGTAGTCCTTCAGCTTTCCACTTGGTTTAAAAATAAATTATTTTTAAAAGTTTCTCATCTTACTCCCTTATTGTCTTTCTCTTTATGAATTTAGTGGTTTTTAAAGGATGGCTTTTCCACTTGGAAAAATTGACTGTGTTCTTTATATCTGATGGAGTTCTTAAAAAATTGCTGGAACAGCATTATGTAGACTACCAGTTTTATCCTCCTTATCTTCCTTCTCCCCTGTCCCCCTTTTTAATTTGCAAGTCATTTTTTGTCACATACTTAGCATTAAAAGTGAAGTCACATTATAGATATAGAAAAGATTGGTTGGGTAAGATTTTCTTTTATGTAAGGGAAAGCTTCACCTCTGTCAACCTGACCTAGCCTGGACTGTAATTTTTGAAGAAATAGAGAGGATAAAAGCTGTCTGATGTGAATTCCTCTCCTCATCTTTAGTGGCTTCTAAAGCACATGTGAAAATCAAAGCACTATTGTTACCTTTCAAAAAGCCTTTCTGCCTGAAATACTGCATCTCACAGAGATATGAACTACATAGTTGTATCAGGGTTTGCCTCAGATTAATTTAATCTCTGAAGGAGTGTCTGGCTGAACTGTGACTGTGCTTGGCCCAATGTAAAGAAACTTAACACTGAAAGACTTTAGTCCACTCTTGCCTATGCAGGCACCTTCCTGTAGAAGTTCCCCTCTGCTTCCCTTACACAAACAGATAGAGAGCAAATAGGAGCTGGATGAAGGGGTGAAAAAATCAACATTCTTGTACAGTTTTCACATGTTGTCTGCTGTCTATGCTGTTTCAATTTTTACATAGAAAAAGTATCATAAATAGCTGATGCAAGTTCAATTCTTAAAGCTCAATTCTTTGCTTTGTGTCTTCTGTGTAATTCGGCAAAGCCAACTACATGCAATTTTTACCTTTCCTTTATATTTTCTATAGATCTTAAAGCTGCTTTTGTATAACTGTCATGTCATCAAGGGAAAAAAGCTAACAATTGAGAATTTTGTGTGATGGTTTTCAAAGTTCAATCAGAGAGAAAAATAGCCAAGATAGGCTACAAGGTATCTTAAGGATGTGATCAGACAAAAAAAAAAAAAAAAAATCAAAAATCTGTCTCTTGGCTGTAGCTAGCAAAATGAAATAAATCACTATATTTAGCATCTTGGTCTGTCTCAATTTTTATTTCATCCAGTTGTGCTTTATACAGAATGCTGTTGGTGGCACTAGAGCAGAAATGGTGAACCTATGACCTAAAGTTGTGCTGTACTGTGCAGAAATATGTGGCACATCAACGAATATTAAAGGGGAGAGAAAACCTGAGCTCCGTCGTAAAAGTATCTCCAGATTTCTTACATTGCAGAGTTGTGTTTTCTTTCTACTTCCCAGAATCTGGGAGTTCTTCATTTGGTATTTTAATGAAGAAAATGGGGAGTTGTGATTTTTAAGTGTTCCTGTCATTATAAATTTTCATTTTAAAAAGAGAAGTTAAAGGTTATTTCAGTGACAGATTATATCTGAAATGTAATAATCCAAATTGCACAATTGATGTTTTTTTTTTAAAAAATTGTTTGTTGTGCTTGTAGTTGTTCTTTATTTTTAGAATACAGTCTTATTTTTCTCCTATTTCATCAGAGAAGAATGAAATGCCAGCAGACCATGTACCTAGCTTCATCTTGGGATGTGTTCTAGAATAATTATTTTCTACATTTTTTAGTGGTGTATGTGAGGTGAGATTTTAATGACTAATCATCTTCTACCCTGTAAAATTTGATGGAGGTTTTGTGGCTTCAAGCTTTAAGGTGTATGAATGGTATCTGAATCTTTCGTATTTATAGTGGTGGTTGGCTGCAAAATTTTTTTTTTTAAGATTATGACAACTTTCTCAGATTTCAAGCAACTGTGTGGATACAAAAGTATATCAGACTGTATTTAATGTTTGTACTTAGGAATTTCAAATTTAGAGCTTTAAAAAAAAGAAAAAAACACTGAAATTCTACTTCTGCAGATAGCTGTTCATTGGAATATTTTTATTTATTTTTTTTTTTTAGAAACACATGAAATATTTTTGCTTAACTGTACTTATTATAACAAAAGAAGCTAGAATATTCTTGAAAAATAATGATTTTCCAGTATTTCTAATAGAGCCATGCTTTCCTCAAAAAGACCAGGCTGGTTGCAACTTTAGATAACCTGTTCTAGTGGGAGGTGTCTGCCCATAGCAGGGATTTGGAACTATGTTGTCTTTAAGGTCCCTTGCAACATAAATCTTTCTGTAATTCTGTGAAATGCCACTCTGTTTTTCCCAGACATAGTCATCTTCCTGGTGATAAATGTCTAAGCACCAATGATAAAATTGTTTTGATGTATAGTGCTGCTTTTGTGTGTGATGAAGTCTGATAAGCTAGAATTAGGTGGTTTTTTGTTGTTGTTGTTGCTGATTTCTCCTTCACTGTGAGAATTTCCTATTTCTTTTTATCAAACTGGAAATATGTGAACAGTGTGGATGGATGTGCACTGTAGCTAGTAACTGGTGTATCATTAACATGAACAGTGAGAGCAGAATATCTTCCGGACCTCAGTTTGGCTCTGGCCTTTCTCCAATTCTGAGTTTGAAACTTCATGCAGCAAGAACACAGGCTTTCTTGTGAGTACACATACTCAGTAAACACATTTTTTATTTCAGTTAAATTGATTTCTGAGTAGGATGGACAGCATTGCCCAGCTGAGGTCTTGCTGAATTTGGATTGAGTAATTACTTCTATGGTTAGATTACCTGGAGAAACTTCCATATGCTGCCCTGTATCCTAGTTGGCTCACATTACCCCTTGTCAGCTTTAGAAGATTAAGGAGAGCTTTCTAAAATTCAGCTCAGCTTCTTTCAGAATTTAAAGAATTATGAGCTCAAGTGAATTTTGTACCAAAACTATCTTTCAAGTCTAGACTAAATTAGGAGTTAATATGGTGAGGTGAAATGGCTCTGTGTAGTGGAAGTTAAGAAGACTTCCTTCAACTCCAGAATGCACTAAAATAGTGGTAAAAACAAAACTGTCTTCCCTGTTTCTAAAGATGCTCAGCATGTTTAGAAACATCTCAATAAACAAGTTCATCTTGTTTTTACTACTGATTTCATTTTTAAAAAATGTAAATATTATTAGACTTCAAGTGACCTGGTTGCTGAGCTAATTTCTGTAACATAATACTGATAGAAACATGAGAGATTTTTCATTATCTTGGCTTCTGTGATGCATTTTATTAGGGAGTAGGAGTTTAAAGGGAATACCGACATGCCAATCTCAGCTAAGTGAGAGACTTTGTGAAAATGTGAGTAAGAGAAACTAATGTATTTTCCTCAAAATGCCAAATTGTTTCTTAATCTGAGTTTAATCAACCTCGTAAATAAACACTGGCACCAAACTTCACTTAGGTAATATAAAATTCTTATAGGAGAACAGATGACTGTTGCCTTCAGTAACCGAAGTTAGAAATGGTTTGTAGTTCCAGTAAATAATAGACTGGAGAGGTCTCATACAAAACTATTTCTTTTTTATTTCTATTTTTGTTTTTTTTATATATTTGAATAATTTTGTAATGCAACATGTATAGGTAAGTGTAATAATAGAATTTTTCTTTCATGATAAGCTTCTGCATCTCTTTGAAACCAGTAGAGGTGCATTAAAATGCAGAAGTAATTTCCACTGTATGGTTTACCAGTTCAGCACAACAGAATATGTGAAATACATTGCTATATTAGAATCAAACTTTCTGGGAGGCACACTGGTCTTGCCCTGCTTGTCTGATAATTTATGAATTACTGTGGAATATAAGAGCGGTAAAAATGTTTGCTATATTTTCAAAGACTCCAGACATGCCTGTTTTAAGAGCAAAATAAAAGGACTCTTTTAATTTGCCACATTCAGCAATATGATCTACAAGGCTTTCTATTTTCTCTCTTTCCAAAATTATCCTAATCTAAGTTCTGCTATTGTTTCGTATGTTTAAGTAAGAAGCTAAAAATTAACACCTGGAATGTAATTCTTAGCCAAAAAAAAAAAAAAAAGAATATTTTGCAATTATGTAAGTACTGTAGATCAATTCAATATCAATTGTTAGATATTGAATTAGATGAGTTTGAGAACAGCAAAGCAAAAAACATATCAGTGTTATACTTTTAATAGATCAGTGTGTATTGATTGTGATGGGATATATACTGATTTTAAATGTAAATGAAATCACTAGGAATCACCTAATAATCAAATAACTTGCAGCACCACTGAAAATAAGATGCAATTCAAATACAGTATAACTTAATCAAGAGAAACATAACTGAAATTACAATTTAAAATTAAATCTGGAGTGACAATCAGAATACTGACTGAAATAATGCAATACATGTAGAATACCATATGTGTAAATCCTACAGGAATTCCAAGATGTGATTAATTGGAGAAGGTTATTTTCTGGGCTTACTGGATACAGAGAAAAAGGGAAAGGTAGAGTTTCAAGACTATGGTGAAGTGCTGTACTTGCAGCTTGGAAAAGGCATGCTCTTTTATATGTTGTAAGGATGCTAGTGCCTCAGAGGAAAATGTTTGCGCTTGTTCAGTAAAGCTCTCCTCTGGTTCATCTTGGAGAACCTACAGAAGATTCATGCCCTCACCTGCAAAAGATCTATTTTAAGACAAGGCAATGTAAGTGGTGATTTTTTTTTATTTTTTTTTTTAGTCCTGTGTAATTTCTGAGCTATACATTGTGATTAATTCCAGATGTTGCACAACAATTAGGGAAAATATTCTTCCTCCAAATTATGGAGGAAGAAAGTAGAAATTCTACTAATTCTGTTATCTAGAAACTCCAGCTTAGCTGTATATCTTTATTAAGCCAGCTGTCCAGTGAGTTATGGATGTGCACTCTAATGATTGACTGTATTTGCTTTTCTTTCTAAGGACATGATTTTGTGTTCCTTCTTCATTTGTTTTCAAGTGCACACTGATGCAGCATGTGCTATCTGGTTCCCCTTCTCAGCCCAAGGTAGTGAGAAGAGAGGGAAGAAGGTTGAAAATATTCTTAAATTATTCTATGTTCTGTCTCTTTCACAAGAGAATGTGGTTATTGTGAACTAGACTTCTGTTGTGGAAACAAGATAGGAAGGTTCCCTGACTACAAGACAATAGAAAAATATCTATTTCCCTAAGATAAAGTCTATTTTTTTTTAAACAGGATCAGAATTTTTCCTAAGCAAGCTTCAGTTCTGCAAAAATTGTGTTTTCTCTCAGAAAATGGTGCATCACTTGTAGATAGATGCAAGATTTCTGCAGGAGAAAAAGCTGTGTGAGTTATGGATATTTAGACTGTTCCAATTGGTACCTAGGTTGATAGTGAAGTGCCCCACATTTTTCCTTTCCTTCTTCAGAAGTGCTGGTAATTCTCCCAAGGTATGTCTCAAAAACCTTGTTGGCACTTATAAACTCACAATTGAATTAAGTATGCAGCATCACAGTTGTGTCTTACAAAAAGAAGCAGAGATCTGGCAGGAGTCTACATAGCTTTAATGATGATTCTCTCTATTGTACAAAGCAAGCCAGGAACAAGATTAGACTCATTATAAGTGTAGCATGTTGGAAATGAAGGCACTCATCATTACTGTACTGGGATCCAGTATTACTGTTTGCAGTCAGTGGTAGAAGTCCTCTTAATAGAAATGTGATAAAAATTGTATCCAATGTCTTCAGTCAAACCAAAAAGCAAAATATTTCTCAGCTCTTGAAAGATCATTGATTTTGACATGTTCTGCGTTTTGATATTTGTTTGTATTTATTACTGCTTCTGAGATTTTTGTTACAATAGTTGTGCTTCACATAGAGGGTTAAAATCCCACACTTAGTATCTTATGTATTCCCATAAAATTCTGTTTTGTTCCTCTTTAGCTGAGAGGAGGCCTTATGGTGGCCTACAGTTCCTCACAGGGAGTGGAGGGATAACGCTGAGCTCTGCTCCCCGGTGGCTGTGACAGGACCCCAGGGAACAGCGTGGAGATGTGTCGGGGAGGGCCAGGTGATGGTTAGGTAAAAGTTCTGCACCATCTCAGTGGTCACGGAACAGGCTGCCTGATAGAGTCCAAGGAGTCTTTGGACAGAGCACTCAGAAATACATTAAGCATTTGAGGTGGTCCTGACTGGAGCCAGGAGTTGGACTCAGCAATCCTTGTGTGTCCCTTCCAATTCAGGACATTCTGTAATTCTATGATTCTTTTCAAACGAAGGGCAATACTGCCATAAAATTGCCAGCTAGGATCGAAATTACCTGCACATAGGAATGAGGATGGGCATTTGGTAGGAAACAGTATTTCTGAGGTTCTAGTGTGAACTGCTAGGAGGTAGCTCTTACTGAAAGACAGGCTCTTAATGAGGTGGGCATGGATTACCTTTGAGGGTCTACAGCTTGATATGTGCCATGAGGTGTAAAGCAAGCGAAGAAAAAGATGCAGCACTTTAACATTCCTGTAAAGTAAAAACTTTGCAGAAAAAAGGATAAATTAAACTAACACTTCCCTTGGTATCTATAAGAAAGAGAATGGGAAAGCAACCTCTCTTTTTTTTTTTGACAACAGTTGTTTCTGAAGCACTTGATGTTTTTCTTGTAATTTCCACTTAGCTCAGCAGGCGTGAACTGTGAGCCCATTACGAAGAGCACTGCAGGTCTGTGGAGGCTGGCACAGCAATAAGGGCTCATGGTGTCAGTGAACAGTGCTGCAGGCAAAGCTGAGCTGATTGCTAGCCTGGAAGCAGATGGGAGTTTGCTGAAATTTTTCTTGTACACTATTGTGTAAGCCATAACGCATTGTTATGCTAATTTTATTAGCACTGGATGGAAAGCTACAGAACCCTGAATTCTGCATTGTATGGGGACTTAATATGAAAGAGCCTACCATGGCCAGACTCCTTAGTTCAGGAAGATGCTGAACAATGTGGGAGGGAAGTTATGTATATGTTGAGATGAGGTTGGGTTAACTCTGCAATAGTTACAAATATTTCTTAATGCCTTTACATAAACAGTTATGTAGTATGGTGGCTAGGTGTGTGTTTTCTTTTTTTTTAATTAATATATTTTTAAATGAATTTACTTCTATATAGGTTAGGTAGGAGCTATTTTTATTTTTGTGGTTCTGGTGAGTGAAATCTATTTGCTTATCTTTACAGCAATCAGGACTGAAAATCATATAATCAATCTATCTCTGGTACTTTCAAATGAATAATTATAACATTTTGTGTCGTTTCTTAAAATTGGGAATAGGGGAGCATCTTGATGTTTCTACTTCATGATACTTATCTGAGTGGAGGTATTTTGTACTCAGCACTGATAATGCTGAGGATACTACTGCCATAGTAGATTAAAGGTACTGATAATGCTGTTGGAAAGACCTCTAAGAGTTTCCAGAGCTTGGTCCAAGCTCCTGTTTGGAGCAGAACTATCATTAAGATTCGGTCATCTACAGAAAAAAATTCTCTTCTTCCCTTAGAAACACTTGAAAACTCTCAAGGTTGGGAATTTACCACCTCTGAGTGGATGCTTCCAGTAGTGCAATGTCTCTCTGGTGGGAAAAAGTCTTTCTTGTAATGCACCCTGAATGTGGCAAGGCACAATTAGTTAGTAGCTGTTGCTCTTCATTATATCATGCTGGTTTTTTAACTGCCTTTTTAATTTTTTTTTTTTTTAACTCTTGAAGCAGTTATAGGCTACAATAAGATTTCTTTTCCTGTCTCTTCTCTTCTCCTTGCCAGACTTTGCTGCTTTTCTATACAGTTTTGTTGCTTTGCTTCCACCCCTTATATGCTCCCTTCTGTGCTTCAGTTCATCAAGAAGCACCTGTCTTAGCCAGATATGCCTTCTGCAGAAGTTCCTAGAGTTCCTAGTCTTCATGCGTGATGAGATACAAT
This sequence comes from Tragopan temminckii, assembly GCA_028571105.1. Lineage (NCBI taxonomy): Eukaryota > Metazoa > Chordata > Aves > Galliformes > Phasianidae > Tragopan > Tragopan temminckii. The sequence goes on from JAOWBP010002392.1 coordinate 41,520,544, forward strand.
GTTCCTGGCTCTTATTATGTTTTCTTTAAAAATTTCCCTGTATGGCTGTTTGATGGTAAATCTTACCTGGCAATTACTCAGACAAGATCGATTTTACCGTCCTGAAATCCAGAGCCTTAACTCTGCTGCTTGCCTTTCCTGACTGTCCTCCAAATCCTGAATCTGTCATCTTGTGGTCACTGCAAACCAAACGTGCTGTAAATTTTTTCTCTGCATCCAGGATTTTTCTACAAAAGGCAGCTTGAGGAAAACCCTTCCTCTGCAACTTCCCATGAGCTTCATAATTTAAGTATTAAGCTGCTTATATGATGACCTAATATCTGACTTTACAATGTGGATGCAAATTTTCTGCAGAAAACTTGCTTTTGGCTTTTGTGGGTAGTCAGTCTAGATGCATGAATCATTGACACTAAATCCTCAGAACCAATCAGGGTTATTTTTAGTGCTGATAATAAAAGGCTTGTTTTATTTTTATCTTATTAATAGCATAACCAATTGGATAACTAATTGAGTTGGCCAATTTAATATGATTTAAAAACAAAGAAATCCTGTGTTATCAGTTTCATGGGAATCCACATTTCAAAGCATTTTATAGTGTGGGACACATACTATATGTCCTATATGTACACTATACAAGAGTATAAGCAAGAACAAATAACTCATCAGTCAGTTTGAAGGCATATGGCTAATAACCTGAGCACTGATTAAGATATGGAAGCTCAATCTCTCTTTCCTGCAAAATAAGTAACAAGGGAGAATGATAATTATTTGGAAAACTGAGTAGCTTAATGGAGAAAGTCGGAATTTGGCACTTATATACAAAAGAAAAAAGGGAAAGTTTGGTGTGTGGTTTTTTTTTTTTTTTTTTTTGAATGAGATTATAGATAAAGCAAAATTAAAAATTGCAGAATTATAGAACCGCAGGGATTGGAAGGGGATCTCTGGAGTTCATCTAGTCCAATCCCCCTTGCTAAAGCAGATTGCCTACAGCATAGGAAAGCATCCAAGCAAGTTCTGAATATTTCCAAAGAAGGAGACTTCATAAGCTCTCTGGTCATGCTTGTTCCAATGCTCTGTTACTCTCACATTAAATAAATTTTTCATCAGATAATATTTCTTGTATTGCAGTTTCTGTCCATTTGTCCTTGTTCTGTCTCTGGACAACAATGAAAAGAGCCTGACACCATCCACTTGACTCCTACACTTTATAGATACCTAAACAGTGATGAGAACACCTCTCAGTCTTCTCCAGGTTGAACAGTTCCAGATCTCTCAGCCTGTCCTCATAAGGGAGATGCTCAGGCCCCCTAATCATCTTTATGGCTCTCTGCTGAACTCTCTCCAGTAGTTCTCTGTCCTTCTTGAACTAGGGAGCCCAGAACTGGACATAGTACTCCAAATGTGGCCTCAACAGGACTGAGTAGGGAAGGAGGATCACCTCTCTCCACCTCCTGGCCATGCTCTTTTTGATGCATCTCAGTACACAATTGGTCTTCTTGGCCACCAGGGCACCCTTCTGGCTCACGGACAACCTGTTGTCCATCAGGACACTCAGGTTCACTCTTTGCAGGCTTCTTTCCAGTAGCTCAGCCCCTAACCTGTACTGATGCTGTGGTTATTCCTTCCATGGTGTAGGACACTACAGAAGCCCTTACTGAATCTCATAAGGTTCCTCTCTGACACTCTCCAGCCTGTGCAGGTCTCACTGAATGGCAGCACTGCCTTCTGGTGTATTAAATCAGTCTTTAACCCTTATGGCAAAAAGTGTCCCTGAGAATGAATTATCCAAAGCTTTCACCTCAGTGAAAACCAAGATGACCACTATTCCCATCCTTTCCTGTGTGTCAGTGCTCATCAGAATAGCTAGTTAGGAAGCGGGGAAAACTGATCCAGTTCGAGAATTGACCTTGTCAGTATAACTTTTGGTATGGCGTTTTTTTTTTTTTTACATAAGTTTTCTGACCCTGTCACCACTCAGTCTGCCCAAGTACTAATGATGAAGGGAAAGGGCAGCTTAGGGCAGCTTGGGGCAGCTCAGAGTGGCTGTGAAACTATAGTCCGGAACAGTTTTTACCTCCTTGGAAAATGAGACAAGAAAAAAATATGGACTTCTGAAAGATCCTAGTGTGTTTACTGTTCTCATCTGAAGGCAAATGTTGCTGTTTTTTATTTGCTAGTCAGGAAACAAGGGGAAAGCAGGATGAGACAACAGCTTGGGGCTAAGCCTGGGGCTATGGCAGAAGTCAAGCCTGTTAGCTCTTCCATGCCTTCTGGGTCGGGATGACAGAAGAAACTTGCATCTACTGCCAGGGCTGCACTGACACTTCCTTGAATGACCGTGGACCTCAGAGTCCGTGGCTTGGCATCTGGTGACATATTTGGTATCTTACTCTGTTGTTTATTATGCTGTTTCAGAGTTATCTTGCGTTTGTTTGTTGTGTATTACCAGAAAAATCTTTTGTATGTGCATTAAAAAAATTAACTTAAAAAGTAACCAAAATGCTTGCCAGAGGAAAACCAGGATAGACCTTCAAGGCTTTCTCACTTGCTAGTCAGTTACTGGATGTTGAGGCTCTCCAATGAACCCTATCCAGCATGGTGACCTTAGAAGGATTAGATGCTATTCTGAGATGATCATTATTATTTTTTCCCACTTTAATATTAGTTTTCTGTGTCTATCCTGAGATAGCTACAGTAGTACCTATAGCAATGCTTTTGTACACAGTTTTACACCCCTTAGAGTTTTTTTGTGACAGTTGTGTCACAAGTATGAATGAGGAAGTTCAAGCACTTCGTAGTGATCAATTAGCACTAACAGAGAAGGTGTAGATTTGGGATGTCCTTAAATTCCTCATTGATGTGATAAAGGCCAGAAAGGCTACTGGATGCTAAGGGGCCCTAAATCCATGGGTTGTTGGCCAGGCAGTGTTTACTTCTGGAGTCACTGCAGTGCCTTTACCCTGTCTGCTAAAAACCCTCATGAATTTCTTTCATTTAAAAACAAACAAACAGCTACTTGCTACTGGTAAGTTTTCACTGCTTTGCAAATTCGACAATTTTCATCCATAGAGGAAAGGAAATTCACTGTGATTTCAGGATTGAAATAAGTCTTCCAAATTCTGTCTATGTTTTTATTCCTTACTTGACAAATATGGCTGTTTTTCTTTTCCCTAAGTAGAAAAGTACATTTTTTGGCTAAAATCTGCTTGTATTTATACAGAAAAGCTCCACTTGCAGCTGGCCAAGCTATGTAGTCTGTGCCATCTTTGTTTAAAGATGAAACAATGTTCTCCCAATGATAGTTTTTGATAGGACTTGCTTATTACAGAACTGATGAAAGGCTTTCATTGGCATCAGAGACACGTGAAATGTGGAGGTACAGGTGGCTTGACTTTTCTGAAGATAACACTGATAAACAGAGAATGTTTGTGGACATGAATAGAAAACCAGTGGCAGTGAAGCATCCTGACAGAGAAGTAAAATATGGGACAGCTGCAGTTTTCTTGCACCTATAAAGATGATCTGTGGCAAGGAGAAGATGGTGGCAATAAATAGGAGCTGTGACAGGGTACTGGCTGTTCGTCAGTTTTGCTGGATAGCCAAGGCAGTGACTAAGTCATGAGACTGTTCGTGGTATGAGCAGAGATTGTGGGGAGGCTTTTCTTTGTGGTAATGGCAGTGAGTCTCCAATTTCTAACTCATACCTGAACAAAATAGTTGTGTTTGCGGACTTCTGTTCAGAGATAAATCCCAGGAGGCTAGGTATGTGGTAGTTCAGCACAAAATAAGGCACAACGTTGTGCCATACAGTCACAGAAGGAGTATGGAAAATTACGTCTCTTAAGGTTCCTGATTATGTGGTATAGATGTGGTCAAATACAGCCTTAGTGGAATGATCCTTTTCCATTTATCACTTCTTATTTTCCTTACCTGATCAAATAAATCTTCAGTACAGAATTGGTATATTTGCATCATTGTTTGCTGAAAGGCTTAGAGATAAACACTGTAGCTAGTTGAAGGACTTTCTAGATGGATCTATTGCTTCTGGATGGATGTCTAGTTTCTTGTTTATTTATAGCATGAGTGGCTTTAGTATCTGTTCAAGTATGGTAATAAATTTAACAGATTACCAAACGTTATGTTTTCCTGCTCGCTTTCAGCCAATTACAACATCCGTAGGTATTTCAGCATAATATGAACATCTGTTCCCTGGAGATTGACTTCTCACAGACAGTAATCATAGAGCTAATAAATGGAATGCAGAATGGTGTTTAGGAAACAACTAGGGACAGTTCTGCCTCTCCTTGCTATCTCTTATCCTAATATTTCATTCCTTTCACTAAATTGGCTTTCTGAAGCATCCTGCAGCAAACTTACCAGATGCATTTTCTTTGGAACAGGATAGAAAATCAGGTAGTAACTGAACAGGACTTGAACAGCTTGCTCTAACCATTTTAATTTGCAGATCATCAAAAAAGAACAGTCCTGATTCCTTCCCCTTTCATCCTGAGCTCTAGTGCACAAAGCCAGAATCAGGTCTCACTTGAGCACTCACCACTGCTCTCAGGCAGAAATCTCCCCCAGTTTCTCATAATTTAAGATGAGTAAAATCAACTACTTTCCTGGATTACTTTTCAGTCTGTGATTTTTAATGATAGAAGTGAACCTGGCATCCGATCTGCACTCTTTAAAATAGGCTGGGGAAAATGTGTCATAAATAAATTTTAAGAGGAATATAATTTAACAGGGAAGTCATTGTACTCTGAAACTGTGCTACTTTCAGTCTGACCCATGTGGGTCCCTCATGTGGAGAGATCATTCCCTCCTGTATTCTGGAGATTCTTGTACCTTTTCACGTATCATTTGATGCTGGTTGTTACTGGGGATAGGACTATAGATAATGTCAAGTTGCAGGCAGCATGTCAGTGGTGTTGTTCTAAGACAGCCAAATGAATGTTAGCTCTTGGACATCTCCTGGATTAAAGACAGGGTAAAATAGATAAATATCTGTGTATCGAGCAGTGAAATAACATCAGATGAGAAAGAGCTCTAAATCTGTAAGAGACTGGACAGTTAATTCAACAAACATAATCTTGAACACGTAGGGACAAAATGGAAGAATAAATTCAGTTTGGCTGTAGTAAAATGGAATTCAGTAGGCTCACTGTTGTAAATTGCCTGCTGTAATGGTGGCTGATGAAGTTTTGAAACATAGGTAATACTCCTCTGACTTATGTCTTCTCCCAGGAGACAGCTAATCCTATATTAGCACCTACATGTTTGAGAAAAGCTTTCCTGTGGTGGAAAGATCACTAAGATCATTGTTCTGCATGGGAGCAGTGCCTCCTATTTATCCCCCCCTTATTATTATTTTTTTTTTAATTTGTATTTCCAGGAGCCATGGTCAGCTTTTAATTGTATTCCTTTCTTTCTCAAATTCTGTATGCAAAGTTTGCTTCTCTTAAATATTCTTATTTCTCTTCAGCACCAAAATATGTTCAGCAGTTGGTGTCAGTTCAATATTGGATCAACTCTTTAAATTTCTCCCCAGAACTCTCCTTCTCTATTTCATGAGAAGTCAAAGTCTGGAAACTGAAAGAAAATCACTATGGTTACATTAGCCAGTGAGGGACCCAGGATTTAGACCTTACTGCTTGTAACAAAATATGTAGTTGAGGACATTTGTGATTGTGTTTGCAAGTGTTAAAACTGACACTGACAGTTTCAGATAATTCTATTGCAATGTTTTGCTTGCATGACAGTAGTCTGCTTTTATAGATGTATTGATTACCTAAGAAGTGAAAGAGTACGCACGAGTTTAAAACATAGCTTAAAGCATGTTGATTTCTTTCTTCAGTCAGAAATCTACGACTTAGTCACCACCTGGCTAGCAGTCTGTGTCGACACTGTCAGCCAAGAAACTCTTGAAAGCTGATTCTTTCCCAGCTGCAAACATTGCCAAGACGTTACAGTGAGACATTTTTAGGCATTATGAGTGCTATGAACATTATGAAGCATTGGAGCTTCTGCAAGCTACAGCAGATGACTTTTATGGCTGCTGTGGTGGTTGGTATTTCCTATTTTGAGCTCTCATCCCTAATTTCAACCCAACTGCTTAGAACTGGGGAGAATATTGCTGGCCTACCACAGCTCTCTCCAGTACAGAGGTATCTATTTGTAAGTCAACTGCAACTAAAAGCTCTATCAGAGAGGCCAAAGACAGAGATTTGACCAGCCATTGTGCAACAACAAGTGTGCAATCTGGCTTCATCAAGACAACTTGTGTTTGTAAGATTTGATGTTGGGTTGTCATGGCAGTGAAATCGGCATGCAGGTGGACCTGGGGGTATTGATTGATGCTTGGCTGAACATGAGCCAGCAGTGTGCCTGGGTGGCCAAGAAGGCCAATGGTATCTTGGCATGCATCAGGAATGGTGTTGCCAGCAGGAACAGGGGAGAGATTGTGCCCCTGTACTCAGCTCTGGTGACGCTGCACCTCGAGTACTGTGTCCAGTTTTAGGCCCCTCACTGCAAGAAAGACATTGAGGCGCTGGAGTGGGTTCAAAGAAGGGCGACAAAACTGGTGTGGGGTCTGGAGCACAGGCCTTATGAGGAGCGGCTGAAGGAGCTGGGATTGTTCAGTCTGAGAAGAGGAGGCTCAGGGGAGACCTTATTGCTCTCTACAACTACCTGAAGGGAGGTTGTAGTGAGCTGGGGGTCAGCCTCTTCTCTTGTGTAA